>VYXB01006859.1:220662-249830 GCA_013397135.1 Pachyramphus minor
TTTGGGAAGTGCAGGTGATGCTTCGCCTCACCGCCCCCCCCCCGCCCAAATCCGCCGAGCCGGGCTGCGAGGGGCTCGCCCTGAGACCTCACCCCCACACGCCGGGCGGCTGAGCCACTGGTTTCTTCGCGGAGAATTTCTTGCTTAGGATTCCAGGCGAAATAACGCCCTGTTACTTCGATTTTATAGGGAGAGAAATCCTATAGGGGGAAAAAAAAGATTTCTAGTAGAAAAAAAATATCACGAAATCAGTTAGGTTGGAAAAGACCTCAGAGATCATTGAGTGCAGCCTTTGAATACCACCGTGTCAGCTAGACCATGGCACTCAGTGCAACATCCAGTCTTTCATTACACACCTCCAGGCGCAGTGACTCCTCCACCTCCCTGCACAGCCCCTTCCCTGAAGAAATTCCTCCTAATGTCCCATATGATCCAGTATATGATCGTATTCTGCTCCAATGGGATCCTATTAATTCTCAAATGATCTTGTCTTACGTCGGCCTTATCAGAGATGTGGTGAACACCTCACAGGTGTCCTGTCCGGCACCAGACAAGAAGGTACTGCTCAGTTTGCTTCACAGGGGAATTATGGAAAACAGAAACTAAGATTGTGTTGGGGGTTTATTATTTTTCAAATGTCATCTGGGAAGACTGTGGCACAAAAAGAAGCTGAACTTGTCTTATATTTCTCCCCATCTTCTCACCTGTCTTTTCTCCTTTCTTGCATCTCCTTTTTTTTTTTTTTTTTTTCTCTTTTTTTTTTTTTTTTTTTTTTTTTTTTTTTTTTTTAAGGGATGTAGTACTATGATAGGAGTTAATCATCTGTGAAAGCCTCTGGACTAGACTAAATTTTTTTCTTATTCTTCCATTATTGATTTACTATCTTGCCGAAACTCTCAATTCCTGTGACACGAAGAAAATGTACCATGGCTTTTCAGAATATGGGTATATATTTTCTCTTCCTTCCAAAGTTATTTTCTCTTTTTGAACACGTGTCCAGTAACAATTGTTTTAAAACAAAGCTTAGTCTAAAGGGCTTTAAGAGGCAAGGACTGCAAGCCCAACCTTGTTCACCTGCCTGTCCCAGAGTTCATGCACAGGCACGGACAGGAAAGTTGGGCCACATTGTGCCTGTGTTTCCAGGCAACCGTCATGTTAATCAGGAGCATCCAACTGTGCTTGATTATATCTAGTACTTGAAGCAGAAAAGGAACATAAAATAGTTACTCTGGGGAACAGGCTTGCAAAGTTTTATTTGGCTGCCTGGCTTCAGTGCTTAATGTCTTGATAAGGAAATATCCTGGGTTTCGTTGTTATCGATCTCCAGTGTAAAGATTGAGCAAATAGAATTTTCATGCATGGGCTGGTAAACTTTCATGGCAATTTCACAAATCCAAACAGGGATGTTTATCTTTTGCGAGCCTTCCTCTTTGTTTTATTTCTTATGGGTTTGTCTTCAGAGTTTTTTGGTTTGCTTTTCTTTTTTTTTGAGCCATTAGATCCTGATGAGCTATTTTGCCTTCTGCTCAATAGCCCACTTTCTAGCTAGCTGAGGCACATCCTTAATTATGGATACTTTGCTTGTCTACTGTCAGTTAACAAAATCTTTGTACTTTCCTGCTTCATACCCTATTAATTTCACAAACAAATCTTATTTCTGTCACGGACAATGAGATTGTCAAATTTTGTATCGTTAGCTCCCCTTTTTCATAGCTTGAGACTAAGTCATGAACACAAATCTTCATTAATTTTCCTTTATTTGCCATAGGTCTCGAAGCAGTGTCACATGCTGTTCCTAGAGGTAAATTAACCTTCCTGCAGGAAGGCATATGTTGCTGAGCATTTGGGGTAGCGTGATTTGCCCCTGGAAAGACAATTCCCACCTTGTATTGTATTCAGGAATATTATGTCATCACAGCAGTTATTAGGAAACCTAAAGAATGTGTTATTTCCTGAGTGACAAAACCCCAGTGACCTCACTGAGGTGGTCTTCAAAGGATTTAAGTAATCCACATTTGGTGGACTCCTTAAGGATTCCAAAGCTTCAAGAGTGAAAATAGAATTCAGATATCATTGGCTAATAATTATCTTTTGCTTTTTGTCATCTAGATGAAAAAGGATTTTGATCTAAACCATTGCATACCTTGCTGTCAGTACTCTTTTAAACACTGCATTGCTTTATGCTTTCCTAGTGTACTATGACAGAACTTTTTCAGCTGTGTAACTCATGGAAATCAGTGAGATGCTGCCCTTGCATTTTAATCAAGATGAACTTGAAAGGTGAACATTGTAAGTGGTAGAAATTATTTATAATTTGGTAATAAAAGTTTATGTCTAGCACTCCAAATTTCACACATCTGCTATGTGCTGGCCTTGAGATATAGAACAATTGCAATTGCCTTTACATTTGGCCTCAGATGAGAGGTCATAAATTACAATGATAGAGTTCGTAGCCGTTCCCAGCTCACAAAATTTCCATATTAACATCTTCACCTCAAACATAAATGGTTACAAAGTTACAAAGAAAAGAGTTGTGTTGGCCTTTGTCAACGGAACTTAATGATGGAAGTCAGTGGTTCGTGTACTATTGCTAACTCTTAAACATAAAGCATCACAGAATCCTTGTTCAGAGGACTTAATTAAAACTTTACAGTTAACTTTAAAAATGAAATGGGATTTTAAAGTCAGTTTCTCTCTCTCTCTCTCATTAATGCACTAAAACCCGCTTCAAAGTTAGGAAAGTTTTTCCCTACCAGCTACTTGAAATAAAAGCATTTCCGTAGAACAAGGTGACTACAGAACACAGAATGTGTCAGGAGTGTCCAATTTTTCTATTTCTTGTGAGTTGTACATCATTTATGTAAGTTAAATGCAGATGAAAAACGATCCAGATGACAAAAGAATGTCTGTGGGACATTATGAATTCAGCCTAAACAATCCCCAGCTACAACCAACAGATGAAAAAAAACCATCACCATCTTTAAACAGTCATCACCTGAAACTTGTGTCAGAGAAGACAACCCCATTCTGGCTACAATCCCAGCACACCCCATGAATTTAACAATCAACTTTAGTGCTTTCTTAGACTTGAAAAAAAGAAAAAAAAATATTGAAAGTTATGCAATAAAATAAGAGGTTGAGTTGCAAATCCAGGGAAGCTTTTCTTGTCCAGAGCCTCTGAGAGTGAGAGAGTGGAAGGAGATACCAGGCTCCATGAAATAGTATTAAGGTGGAGAAGCTCTACAATTCAAGATTAGCACTGTTATTGCAGGGTTTCCTGAGGGCCCTGAAGTAAACACAATAGTATGTTTGGGGTTTGAAAGGTGGAAGGAGAGATTCTGCTCCCCCTGAAGCCAGTAGAAGTTTTGCTAATTACTTTTCTGTGCTCAGAATGCCTCTGTTAGTTATTGAAAATACTCCTGAGATCTCAAAAGAAATCCATCTCGATCAGCTGGCACCAAAAATACAAATGTTAGACTGTCAGTTGTCACTGCTTGGCTTTAAGAACTTCTCAGCGATTGATTCTCATGGCTGGACAATCAGTGAGCCCACTGATCCAAAATTCCTCCAGTGGATTCGGGATAAAACATTCAGGTTGCAGATCCTTTCTGTCTACTTTGGATCAAGAAAGCATTGTACGTGCTTTCTCCTCACCTATGCCATGGGATTCCTAAGGGAGAACCTCGTGGCAAGAAAGATTTTGCTTTCAGTCCTGAAACAACTGCTGGTCCAAAATAGCAGGGATTGGCATCCCCCTCATTGCTGTGGTCCTTCAGGCTGTTGTCTGAGAGGAGGCTACTGGGCATGGCTGCCTGAGCGCTGTGACTTGGCACTGGCACAGGCTGTGCCGGATTTGCACTTTGGCACAGGATTGCTGAAGCTGACCTCAGGAGCTTTCTTTTTTCTTTCTGGAGCTTTCTGTTCTTTTGCTATGATTTGTGCTTCTTAGAAGTCTTCTTCTGATGCGCTGAAGGTGAGGAATAGGACGTTAAGGAATTGAGGGTGCGGGGAGAAGCAAGAGAAAGGAAGTATTGGGACCTCTCTCTTTTTCTTCCTCCGCAAATTTCCTGGTGAGCAAGAAACTGTCAGCAGGTCTTCAGGGAACTGGGGAGAATAATGTGAGAACTCAGCCTGAGGCTTTCTCTCTCTATCTCCTAAACTTTCAGTTCTGTACAAAAGAAAGGGAAGATCCTTAGAAGCTTTCAGGGTTCACTTCAACTCCCTCCAAGTTCCTGGGAGTGCACTCTTTGGCTTCCCCAAGGGACCAGGTTTTTCATCAGTTTTAAGAGGTTTGATATTCCCCTTTGCTTTCATTTGGATGGAAGAGTTCAAGCCTTTCAGCATTTGAATGATAGCCTATCTGTGCCTATAGAGTAAAAGACCAAAGATGTTTTTCCCTGTAAATGAAAGCTTAGTTATCCAACATTATTTTCCATGCCATGCTTAGATCATCAGAACTGCTGATTTCCTCCCATGTTCTCAATTTTTATTGAGAATTTTAGTGAGAATAATAATAATATTTATTATTAATGCATTTTTAAATTCAATCTTAATCAAAGTGTTGGGTTTGTGCTACAGATTTTAGATAGAAGAGCCCAACAAAATTTTGTCTTCAAGTTCTTACACTGTGATCACCACCTTGGGACATTCATCTCCTCCTATATGAATTAAGTGACATAATGACCTTTTGTCACATGTTTGTCTCTTCTACTTTCTGTCCAGTTAAAATACAGTTTGACAGATCCTGTCAAAATTGTACTTTCTATTAAGTAAAGGCTGGAAGCTCCACTTGGTTCTTTTTGCACCACTTAGCGAGATGTTTTTCCTAAAATATGGTGGAAATGGAGCAAAGCCTCTTGTGCTTAGACTTTCTAAAATATTTACATCCAAGTAAATATATGTTCTCTGTTTTTTTACATTGTGGAATATCAATTCCAGAAGACATTTCAATGTAAACTTTTCCATAGCCAGTTCGATGTTAATTCAGTACCTCAGGTTGAAAACCCAGGTGTCAAGTTTAAGCACAGACATGATCTGAAGTGGTTGCTTTAAATTGGCCTGCTGGTGTGAAGCCATCTGCAAGGTTAGTCCCCAGCTCCCCAGAAATGCTTCTGGCCCAGGGATATGAAGTAAACATGAGGCAACTCTAATTTATAAGTGCGGTAAAAACAATCCATACCATGTCCTGAAATTCAGTGAAGAGGGAAGATTAGAAAGTGTTCAGCCACCTTGCTGTCCCTTTCTCTGACCCTTTCCACTTAAGGACCAAGTTGATACTCTAGGGAAGAAGTATCATCTGACTCATAGGATAATTAAGTCTCTTCTTTGGAAGTGACTGCATCTGCCATCACCTGACTTTTACCAGCCTTTCAACTCGATTTTTCCATTTATCTGACCTTCCACAAGTATTTCATATGTGGGGGAAATTTGTGTTTGCCTCTCCCTAGAAAAATCCCAAGAGCCTTCCCATGGATTTTTGCAAGTAGTAGATTAAGGATCAAGCCTAAAATAAATTGAGCAGGTTTTTTTCCATACACACATTTCAGTCTTCCAGAAATCTTAAGATGTAAGCCTGAACCCAGCACTGCCACTTCCTCTTATGTAGCAGCTAGCACAGTCTAAGTAATAGTTGTAATAGGAACAAATTGAGTTTTAGTGACACAGACCACAATATATATAAAAAAGAAATGTAAATAACTGGGAAATCCAAAGCATTTGCTGGCACAAACCAAGAAAAAACACTGGAAAATGAAGACATGAAAAAACCAGATCAAGGTATCAAGCTCTGGACTTGCAAACCTTTGGTTTTTTTGCTATGATATGTTTGTCCAGTATGTAGAACCTCCTTGGTCATTACTGAAATTCAAGTAAAGAAATAATAATCAAATCCTAGAGAGAAAATAAGTATACAAAGATAATTCAGTTTGTCTATGTGAGGAGCAACTTCCTGGATGTTAGCCAGACTGGAAGGCACATGTGGAGGCTACCAAGTCCATGCTTACTCTGCTGATATGCATTACAGTTGTGTGAATACTGGAAACAGGCAAAAATAGTGTTTGTTGTAATTCAAAATACCTGGGTTCTCATATGCCTCTGCCAGAGGCTTCCAGGGTGACCTTGGGTGAATCACATCCTCAGTGGCTTGGTTCCCACACTCAATTAACAGAAATTTGATTAGATGGAAGCAGCTATTTTTATTAGTATAAATTATTTTTGAAGTGGAGGGAAAATAGGGAAGACATATGCAGAAAAATCTCAAATATTCCTAGTTTCAGTGATATTTAATCTGTTGTTAATCCATGATGTGAAGCAATTAAGTATTTAAAATAATGGAGATTATGGTATAATCACTGTGTTCTTTCTGTGCCTTTACTAATAGGAGAGCTCGATTTCTTTAGAAATATAATGCAATTTGATGTCAATGTTAGGTCACTCCTAGAGCATTTGTGAGCTGAAATTTTCCAATGGGCCCCAATTTTTGGCCATTGACTAAAAATTCATTATTTCTGAGGTTGAGGGGATGAAATATAATGTGACTCTTTTGTATTGTAAAACCAAAAATGGGTAAAATCAAACGGGAGGCCTAGAAACTATATATATATATATATGAAATAATCAGTTTTATTAGGAATAGAACAAAAGCAGAAAGTTTCCTATTAAGTCAAAAGTTAACTTTTAACGGGCTACATTTCAAAGCTCTCTTATCTTTTTTACTTTATTATAAATTCAGTGGATACATTAGTGAAAATAAAGATGCTATCTATAAATATAGATCTGTCAATCTGGTGTGACTGCCTGTGACCCAGTCCCCAGGGCCTGCAGTTTCAGAGGTAGCATAACCTCAAACACAGTGTTCAGATCTGATTCCCTGGTGTTCACACATGCAAGGAAATATTCCTAATATACTTTAGTCTCTTCTGCTTTTACAGGAGAAAATATATTACTGGAAAAATTACATAAAAAAATACCAAAGGTTAGGTACTAACTCTTCCAGATCCGCAATAACAGGTATGAAGGAATGTTATCTTCTAGGAGAGGGGAATGATGGAGGGCAACTGACTCACAGTTCCACAGCCTGGTTTATGCCTTTCAGGCAAAACTGCCATCTGTGCCATCAGTGCAGCTCCACTAGTCCTAGGAATTGTAGGAGCTTTAGGGCAAAACCAGCACCCACCTTTTCTCACTCACCTGGTACTACCTAGAAAATTTAGAGGCCAGTGGCATAAAGTGCCTGTAGCAATGCAGACCACCTGTCATTAAAAATCACACCCTTGCTGCTGGACCTGCACGGATGTAGGAAACAGTGGAGAATGCTAAGAAAGCACTCAGCATAGACAAGGTTTGTGACTGTTGAACTGCAAAGGTTCAAAAGGCTCTTCTGAACAAAATGACAGATGATAAAAAAGCCTGGTCAGTGTGGCTAGAAAGGTGATGGCAACATTGCTGTAAAATGGATTATAAATCCTTATGACTTGGATCATTAAAGAACTATAGCTCTCATTACTTCTCTCTGCTCTGCTCTACATCAACAGAGGACTGCACACTACAAAAGGAAGGGGAAGAAAATCCCCTCTGCCTTGAGGAGAAACTGGAAGGTGAAGAAGCAAGCTGTGCTCATACCATGCATCGCTTTTCTTCAGTTTCTTCTTTCATTTCATTTCCAGCTCCACTGAGTGACACATGTTCTTGGTTTCTTCTGTGACATATGTGCAATCCTCTGGTCTTGCCTCATCGGACCATATCCCAACCATGTCATCTCCTCAGCTACTATGTTTTTCCTATGCATTCACCTCCCTCATCCAAATAATTTTCTTGGGTTTGTTTCTGTTTTCTTGGGAGGGGATTGTTTTGTTTGGGGTTTTTTGCCCCATGGCTTTCACCTGGGTCCTACTCTACTTGGAACTGACATTGCCAATTGATTTCACATAACACACAGAGGACAGCCTAAATATATATTTCAGTCTTTGGATATAGGGTTCAGTCATTAAAATTGATGCCTTGGAGGTGAAAGGCTTCATTGTCCATAAATAATTCCTGAGCTACTCATTTTGGCTCCTCTAACAGAGTATCAACAATGGAGTATGGCATTTGGAAAATGAAATTTGAAAACACACGTGCTATGCCCACATGCTGAAATTTCCTTGATTGGAGGGAATCCTAATGGAAATAGGGAGTAGCTGTGGGTTAGTATTTTTGCACAAAATGGATAGGGAGAATTTTAATTTGTTTTTTTAAGTAAAGAAATATCTGTGATCATTTTAGCCCATTATGAATAATGAATAGTAAATGAATAATCACATGCTGTGTAAACAACTCAGGGCTACACCAGCAAACAATGCAAATTTCCAGTTTTAAATGAGGAAGTTAAAGTGTTGGACAGCCTAGTCCAGAGATGGAGGATCTCTTCTCACTTCTGTTGCTGAGCTGCTCTCAAATGTTAAGACAAACCATCTCATCTCTCTGTGTTTCACTTCCTCCTCTGTAAAACAAGAAGAAGGATATATCTAAAGTGGTCTCAGATCAATGGATGAAAATTTTATGTAATAGCAAGGTATTATTAATATCCTAATAATGCCATGAGAGAAAATGATCAATAATTATTTATATTTTTCTTCACTGTTCCGGAGGTATTTGTCTACTGACTATATTTTCTAAAGTCACATGCACAACAGCTGAATGTTGTCCCATTCTTGCAGAACATGCAAGTCTTTTTCTATCTATGTGATATAAAGATGAAAAACGGGTTAAGTTCTGGTATGTCATTTCTCTCAAGGCTGGAGGACCAAAGCCCAAAGGGAAAATCTAATGATTTACTGCATGAGCATTTGCAAAATCTATGCATTAATAGATTCTACAGGACTGTATATTCATGCTTTACTCACATTTTTTTAAGCTTGAAATTTTTTAGGAATTAAAAAAAGATTGCTCTCAAAAACTGCTCCACATCAAGTAATCCATGTTTAAGGAATTGTGTATTTATTTTTAAAGTAGCCTCATTACTACCAGACTACTTTTTCCTTTTGACAGTAAAGCAGAGTGCTTATCTTCCATATTTTCATAATGAAATCTCCCAAGCACAGGATACTGTGGCAGATTTACAGCCTGTGAGCAGCAGAACTGACAGGCATTTTAATATGAAAGGAGATATGATGTCTTTAATGTACAGTGATGTCACTTCTAACAAGGTAGAAGCGTGCTTTTTGCACTGCAATCACCATAAGAAGTGAAACCTGTCTGCTTCAGGAGTCACCTTTTAACCCAGGAAAAGGTCACAAATAATAGAAAAAAGACAGGACTCTGCTTACTCAGGTGGAAGGGCACACTGATGTTGGAGGAGCAAGGCTATTGTGGATGTGCATTATCTCCAGGAAGTTGAAGCTACAAATAGTCTAGCTAGAGCTAACCTTGAGAACAAAAAAGGAAAGGATAATGAAAATCCTCAAGGGAGTGTTAAACTGAAAGCTGGATCGTCTGTTGACCACCTTTTTTCCTTTTATCCAGCACTGATTGGACCTAATAACTTGAAAGTGATATTGACAGCAATATAGTCCACCATTAACTGGACACATGATTATTTCACCAAGAGAAAGGACAGGAACCCAGTACCAAAATCTGAGTATTTCAGTCTACATTAGACCAGTGAATTCACTACTTTTTCTAGGAAATATGTGCCAGTGATTTTAAAGGCTGATTTAAAACATGCATTTCTTAAGTCCTTTCTTAAATGCGTTTCCAGCCCCTGACTGAAGGATTTTATCACTTCATTCTGCAAATGCACCATTCTTAAACATCATATACAAGAACACTAGATTAAAAGGCCATAAAATAGCATGAAATCTCAAAGTCCAACTTGTATATTGTGTTAGCATTAGGCTGGTGACTTTGGTTAAAGACAGGAAATTAAAATATGTGGTCACATATATAGGTATCTCCTCAAGAGAGTTGCTTCCTCTGAACTAAAATTTCAGAAAATTGAGTTTGGATACTATGTCTTTTGGTATTTTGTCAGTTTGATCTTGAAGAGATTGTAATAAGGAGGAAAAGAACAACATAAGTAATTCTGTTGTTTTCTATTATCTTTTCAGAAATCTGAATTTTACATGAAAGTGATTTTCAGGAGGATCCAAACCATCGTATTCTTCTAGCTGGGGTGCTGAGGCACAGAAATGGCGATATTCAGGTAAGGTAAAACAAGGAGAAAATCATAGTGTTGGCCAATCTGTATAGTGTTATACCCAAAATGAAGCATGGATGTCAATACAGCTGCATATCTCTGTGTCTTACAAAATCAGAAATCATGGCTGACTTCTTGAAGACGCCTGTAATATTCCACAGCTAGTCCTGTATTGCTTTGAATTAAATTTTTATGAATTAGTATATTCTTTGTGATGATGTGATTGGTTTTAATTCAATCTGAAACAGGTATCTCTCTTCACCCCTCTTCAAAATTGAGGGAAGAGAAACTGCAAATTCAGGTTTACATATAGAAATAATCCACTCACATTTCAGTAGAAAATGTGAGAAATACTGGCAGTATCAGTAAATTCTTCTCCCCATTTTGAGCCTGTTCTTCTGACAGCAAAGTCACATTCCAAAGATAAGCCCTGTGTATGCTTAAAGATATGATAATATTTTAATTATATTTTCCAAAAAGTAAAAATACTGGGAAATGAGATACACTGTGATACTGCTGTAGATCCATAGATCCCTGGGGGGAAAAAAAAAAAAAATCTGATGTCATTAATGTAAGGTAGTGGTTTGAAAGGTCCTGTAATAGTTTTCAAAGATCCTGTGTCTGGGGAGGAAAGCAGCTTGACAGACACAAGTCGTGGACTGCTTCACTTTCTATGCTGCTTTATATCTGTCAATATATTGGTTATGGAGCTGTGCCGAGGCCAGTCTCAAAAGGCAGACTGTCACATTTCTCAAAAGATGAAACATCCCCGAGGGTACAAAGAATTCAGGGACACAAGCTGATAGACAGGAGCAGCACTGCAACTCTAACATTTTATGGCTAAGTTCAACGAGTGAGTCCTTTAACGGATAATTGAATTGATGAAAGGCTTACAGTTGCCCTGATTAAGGTGGTTCTTTCTCCATATGTAAGACTCAGGGTAGTTTAAGCGAAAATTGAAGAAGAAATTCAGGAGAGAGACATTCACAAGCTCTTTGAAAATTGGTCTTGCATGAAAAGATTACCATTTGTTATGTTACGTGTGCCGTTTGTCCACACAAAGAATCCTGTGGCACAAGAAATGCTATTTGCAGCAGCCTTTTTTTTTTTTCTTCTTCTAACTAGGGATTTGTAAATATTTTTAGAACATGTCTCGCTGCTTCATGACTCATTCCCCTTATGATCTTTGGTATTTTTCCCATTTGTGATCGTGCAGCATCCCTGTGGCATATGGTCACCTGGGAAAGTATTATTAGGGAAGAAATTAAGGGATTTTAGCTATTTTTAACAGCTCTTGGAAGGTAGAAATACGTAAGAAGAGCCCCATCAAAACAATATTTTTCAATCTACTGCATTACATCAACCAATATAATTGTTTGTACTTTCCATTCTGTATCCCTCTATTATATCCTTGTTCATAACTGAATCATAAACTATCTGGGGAATGTTCTTTGTCTCTGTGCGTGCTTATCCAGTGCCAAGTGCAAGAGGGTGATGGTCTGTGACTGGGATCATTAGGTGCTATGATAATACAATGTTTAAATAATTGTATTTAGGACCAGGAACTCATAATTCCCTTCTGATGAAAGAAAACATAAGGGCTACATCCCTTTGCCAACTGCCCTTGCTGAACAGCCAGGACGTGTCTAAGTACTTAGGCAAACAAGACACACCTTCTAGTGTAGTTAGACTTGGGAATTAAGATCTAGTTCTTCAAACCTAAACTTGGATTTTGCGCTGGAAGTATTAGCAGAATGATGCCATGAGAACGTGAGGATACAGTCAGGAGTAGGACTTCCTTTTTATGGCTCAGCAGTAGGTCATGTGCTGGGTGAAGTTGTGAAAGCTATTGTGAGATTTCTTAAATAATCTTTTTTTGTAGAAACTACATTCCACGAACAAAACCTATTATTTAATAACCCTAGGCATGGTTTGGATACTACAGAATACAGCTGACTGATGTAACAACTTACAGATTTCTGATTTGTCACAGGACCTCCAGATTGCAGTCAGGTTTAAGTACAGTGACTGGAGATAGGCCAATTTCAATCTCTTCTCATACTGTGTTCCTGTTACCTTTCAGCTGTTAAGACAGTAAGGGAAAGAGCCTATAATTGATCAGTAGGATCAATAGGATGGCTTATCTTCAACATAACCTACAGGGTTTGCCTGTACAAAAAACTTCATTTTTTTGAGTATTTCATTCCCAAATTGCACCTCTAGAGACAGCAAGATACCAAGTGAATCTGATGCCAACATCTTAACTTGGCAGTGCCTACTGTTTCATCTGTTCTTGGCCTGCACAGTCAGACAACATCCTTGCTGGGCCAGGGCAGTCAGATGTGACCAACTAATCTGCACTAATCAGTCTGAGTCTTTTATAAGTAACTTAATATGGCTTACAAGTTACAAGACTTGGCTAGCATGCTTACACTCTCTCCCTAAATATATATATAAGTATATGCTGAGAATTCTAATAGATTTTTTAGAAAAAACAAATATATTTAATTCACAGTTTCCTTTTATTTATATGTGCGTTCTGCACAATTACACATTTACATTACTCTCACAGGATAAGGTATATGAAATAATAAACCATGTGCTTAAATTTTTTTTTTTTCTTTAAATAGGGTTAGGTTATAACTGCAATTTTTTTCTTTCACCCAAACTGGTTTTGGCCTGCTTCCACACATGTGGCATCATTTACCATTCTGTTTAGTTAACCAAATTGGTGACAATGTTTGACTTTTTAATACACCTTCTCTTTATGGAGAATTAAAGGTTATAGCTGGGTGGTTATAGCCATCCAAGCTCAGTAATTTCTAAGTATTTTGTTAATTTTTTCTGGTTAATGGTCCTTTCAAATTCAGATTGCATGATCAGTTCAGACTTGTATCAAACACTCCTCGGAAACAGCAGCTCACAATGGGAAAGAAAAACCTATTTCCTTCAAGCACTGCATCTCTATCTGTGGACTGTAGGCATCACAAGAAGATTGACTAAAGTTCTGTTGACACTTAATGCAAAAGAAAAAAAAAAAATTGTCCTCCTTGCCTGTCTCGAAGGATAGCTATCTCAAATTCTGGCCACTTATCTCTGAAGTCCGTAACTGGCTGATTCTGTTTATCATTTATGGTGCCTATGTTTAGAACAACATCCAGAAGATGATGGTAATGAGGGACCACAGTCATGGCTCCAGAGGAACACAGTAGGATTAACCTCAGTGCTAGGTCACACACTGCCTCCTTTAATGAGGGATGTTAGGACTTCACAGGCAGGTGCATCTTGAGCTGAAGAGCAACATAACCTTTTCTACCTTATCATGTCAGGTGGCAAATTTGAACCGCAGTGGGCTGAAAAAGGCTTGCTCAGCACTGCAGATAATTCAATTCCTTAGTCATCTTTCCTCTTTATCTCCTGTTGACATGCTCCAGACTATAAAACAATAATAGAAACCATGCTCAGATAAATATAAACCTTATGAAGGTGTAGAATGGGCTTTGTTCCTTTCCCCTTGATCACCTCTGTGACCAGCAGAATGGGGTGCTGTTGGTGAAGAGGTAAGGGATGAAACCTGGAGTTTGAAACCTGCACTTTGGGGTCCACCTGTCTGTGGTCTGACAGACCACTTTCAAAAGCCTCTGCAACCTTGCCCTGCCTAAGTGCAAACCCGTGGGATTTTCAAGGGGGGCTGTTGGTTGTAGACAGAGATAGAGTTTGACTTAGTCCTTTTCTGTGTGGTGTGATTCTGCCAGTCTGTGTTCCCTTGGAGTTTCTATTTTTAAATATTATATGCGTGTCTCCAGAAAATTACCTATGTAAGATTATAATGAAATGTTTCCCAGGAACCACCACTTTGTTATCTGTTCCACAATGGGTTCACTCATAAAATAAGCTTGAAATATACCCTATTTCTCTTCAGGTTTTGGAGGATAAAAGTCATTGATTTCATTAGCCATCAGTCAGCAACAAAACAGCTCATAGATCTGAAAGTGCTGAATCTATCATTATTTATGGTTGGGAGGCAGCATGATTCAGTGAGATATGCTGCTTTCCCCAAGAGTTACATAAGAATTACCACTTTGATGCTGCTTTGAATCTTGGATAAGCCACCTAAACATTTTGTGACTCAGCTTCCCCTTTTATAAAATGTGGAAAATGAGACTTGTCTATTGTCACTGTGAAGCACTTGGAGGCAGCGACAGGGCCTCTTTGCTACATTAACAGTAGCAGTGATCTTTGAGGCAGGACAGCAGGGAGCTGCAGGTGTGTCAGCATTGTCTGTGGTTGTGGTTTAACCCCTGCCACCAGCCAAGCCCCACAGAGCTGCTCCCTCCCTCCCTCCCTCCTGATGGGAGGGGAGAGGGAATTGGAAGGGTAAGAGTGAGAAAATATACGGGTTCAGATAAAAGCAGTTTAATAGGTAAAGCACACTTCTCATGTGCAAGCGGAGCAAAACAAGAAATTCATTCAACACTTCCCACGGGCAGGCAGGTGTTGGGCCATCCCCAGGAAAGCAGGGCTCCATCATGTGTATTGGTGGCTTGGAAAGACAGATGTCATCACTCTGAATATTCCCCCCTTCCTTCTTCTTCCCCAGCTTTATATGCTGACCATGACACCACAATATGGGATATCCCTTGGGTCACTCGGGGTCAGTTGTTCCAACTGTGTCCCCTCCTTGTGCCCCGCAGCCTCCTCACTGGTGTGATGGGGTGGGGTGAGAGGCAGAAGCCCTGACTCTGTGTAAGCCCTGCTCAGCAGTAATCAAGCTCTGTGTTATCAACACTGTTCCTGGCACAAATCCAAAATATAGGCCCATATGAAAAAAATTAAATCCACCCAAGCCAAATCCAGCACACCTGCTCTGCCAGGAGCATGGAGACAAGCAACTCTCTTGGGTGGCTGCCAAGGCTACAAAAGCTTGGTGATGCCAGAGAGTACCTGTAGCCACTGGGCAATCCAGAATGCTGGACTTCTGCTGCCTCTGGAAGGCCAACAAGGTGTAGTGACCTGACAGTAAGGAAAGGAAAGCAAAGCTCTCTCCTAAGAGCTAAGATCGTTAGTGGGTACCTGAAGGGGAATACTTGTGGTGACATTGATTTATGCAGTCTTTTAATTGCATTAAAATAGGTGTAGCCAGTTAGGTGTTTGCAGTAGAGAAAGCTTTTATGAGGCCAGACTAATGAATGAGGCCCTCTGCACCCTCTAAAATCATTTGAGTCCCTCCCTTGTGTATAGATCGAAATTGCAACAGCAGCCACAGAACAAGTGTGCCAGTACCTAGAGAACAGTCCAGTGCAGGCCCATCAGTCAGTGTCTTATTGATCATACTAACAGAAGGGGAGTAGCAGTGTGTCAGTGCTAAAATGCTGCCCTGTTTTATATTTGTGCATTTTTCTAGAGCTAATGTAGTTTCAATGATATCCTCTACAATTAAATATTATTAATAACCATGTGCTTTATTAAATTAAAAATGTGCTGGAAGTGTCAGTCATCTTTTTGCATGTGGTACAATGGAAAGGGCTGCAGTAGATCCACATGGAGCCCAAAAACCTGCTGAGAGAGCTTGAAAGAAGTTTCAATTAGTGGACAGATGTCCACAGCAAGAAAAATATGCTGATGCTCTAAACTTCTTTATTCTGACCCTCCCATTTACTTACCCATGTTAGAGACAGACCTACAGTGAAGTCACTATTGAAACTGAGAAGGATAAGCAATAGCTTTTCAGACATGATCTATTCCTGGTAGCTGATGATTGATTTTAGATGTTTGAATAAATGCACCTACCTTTTTTTTTGATAGTGATAGAATCATTTCTGGTGCATAAAAGTGTTGCATTACGCTGCCACACTTCCAGAGTGCAGCGGCAGCAATAGCTATATTTCAGGTGCCCTTCTGAATCGTTCAGGTCCAAGAAAGGAATGTGCCTTTGGACTGCTTGAGGGACATCAAGTATGAGCACAGCTGTTCAAGCTGTGGGGCCGAGGTCAGTGAGGAACTGGTGTTGATCGATGCCACCCGGACAGAGCCGTCAATAATAAAAGAAATCCATGACAGAAAAGGATTGTGTCTCGTAGCACAAAGTGGCTCTTGTCAGCAGCAATGCTGTGTCCTGAGTGGACAACTCATGGGCTAATGAATGACATGGCTTCCATATTTGGGCTGATAGAATCTTTTATCAAAACTAGGGGGCTGTGTGTTTGGTTATTTTACAATGGCAGTGTCAAATGTTCTGCTTGTTATGATTATGTTGCGCAACGCTAGAAGAGGTACAGAGCTGACAGCTAAATTTGTTTCGCAACCTTTACTGCGATCCAAGAAGTGTTTATCTCGCCCAGTATCAGTACTTTATTCACCATAAAACTACTCTTTTGCTATGCAGAATTACGCACAAGCACTTTTCCCTTCTCCTACATCTATAGAATACTTTACAGAGAGCAATATCAGCAGGACTGTATGAACAGGATTCAGGAGTGACAGATACCTATTCTTACCTCTGCTGCTGTAATTCTTATGGGCCTGATCCAAATCCACTTGAAGCTTTTACAAAAGGCTTCTATTTGTTTCAGTGATCTTTGCAGAAATCCCAAGAGACATTTGCCAGCTTTTTGTATCAGAACAAAATATGAAATGAAAAACAAAATGAACAAAAAATGAAAAAAACACAAATAAAATTAATTTATGTTATTATTAAGATATCTGAAAAACAAATCACAATTATTTTATGAAAGGCTGAATTTCCAAAGATACAAAAATATTCAACATATACAAAAACTGCTCTACCTAAATATCACTCTAAAATTTTGAAGTCTACTTAATAGTTATCTTTCCTTTCTCTATTTTATGACCTTAGGACAGAGAACATGTCTATTTAATGTCTAAATTAAAATGTAGCATGTCTACATTGAAATATTCAATTGCTATTAGCCACTATAAAATCAAATGACCAATAACTTCCTCACATCTTGCCACTATATTAAAATTAATATCATCCAGGTATTATCCAAACAAACATTGCTTAGGTGAGCATCCTAAGGCAATATTTAAAAGTGGATTTCTTCTTTATTTTTAACATATACCATTTCTTGCATGCAGACTAAGCAATACATGGAAAAGAGGCACAGCTCTGTGGTGTTGTCACCTTGTTAATATTGCCATAACCAGCTTGCTCAAAAGGGAAAAAACTTAAAGATAATATAGGGCACCACAGAATATAAAGTCCCAGTGCCACACAATAAGAAGTCTCATATGTCAGTCACTGAGTTAACATGAAAGATTTCCAAATGAAACCTTGGTGTAAGAAGCCCATCACAACCACAAGGGTTGGAAACATTCTCTCTTCCCATTTGAAAAATGTTTACAGGAGAAAGAGCTGGAGTCTGTCCCACCATCAGCTCAGACATGGGTTCACCACTCTCCAGAGGGGAGCGCAGTAGAAATTAACTCAGTAATGCCTTGTCTTCTGCTATCACAGGAACTCGATCATCCTACTGGACTTCATTTATCAAATCAATGTGGTGAGTAATCCATACAATAGCAGCTCATGGAAAGAATAGCATTAAACTGCAACTGGTTGATCCATGGCTAGAACAAAGCTTACCTAGAAGTTTAGTTCAAAAAATCACCCAAGCAGAAGTGAAAGCAAAGCTCTGCTTGGGTAAAATTAATGAAACCAATTAAACTCAGAGCTGTGCGTTTTGGAAGAAGGCAATGAGAGGTCTCTGCAAATTCTATAAGGCCAAGGAATCCTCATTTAGAATATTTTTTTCATTTAAGTGTGTGTGTGTATTATATACATGAAATATATGTATTTGTGTATGTGATTACATTAAAAGCACAGCATTTGCATACTCAGCAGTAAAACCCAGTTAGTGCAGGCATACAGTTAACAAGAAGAAAGTGAGCAGTTGACTTGCTCCTAGCAATGTCATATTTGTTCCTTTGACAGCCTGGACTATAGCAGCAGCAGTTTCCTGTCACTGCCATCAGGGTCAGCAGATCTTATGGGCAACTTGCTGTTCATTACACACATTTAGAAACATTAACATGCAATATTAATTTTAATTTTAAAAGTGTTCTGTAACTTTAGTAATACATGTAACATTTACACATAAATAACCTTTGCATCTGAATCTAGGTCAGCTCATTGTCTCTGTCACAAAAATAATACCTAATACCTGATTTTGTCAGATTGAGGAAACTGATCTCAGCCACGTTGGATCTTTGCTTTTGAAGGCAGAGATCGTCAAGTCTTTCGGTCCACAACAATCTGACACAGAAGTACCTCTGGCAAGTTGATTGTATTTATCCATCTTGCAAGCAGTTGCCCAGCCTGTGGATCTCATCTCTTACTCTGCAGGAGCATTTTGCAGCCAATATACACCTGCAGGATGCACAGGCAAAGAGCTGGTGAAGACTCACCAGGTTCCTGAACCTGAAACCACACATATGACAGTAGACCTACTGAAGTAATTCTGACTATTTGGATAATTTCAGGCAGATTCAGGACTGTGCTGGTTAGAATCAGGTTTAATATTACAAAAACAATAGGTTAGTTTGACCTCGGATCTTTTAAATGTTGAATTGTGTAATGTGAAGTGGTTTGGACAAAAAAGTTTGAAACAACTTGCAATAATGCATGGAAGACCTCATGCAGCTTCAGTCAGAATGAGGAAAGATAACCCAATCACTTAGGAAAAAGGAAAAACACCTAAATAGAATGTTATTCCAGTTCATCATAACCAGATGTGATCTATAGTGTACCATAGTTTCCATTCTTATAAAAAAATTTGTGAGCTAGATAAAATTCTATTGCTGTACTTGTTCTCAGTACCAAAAATATGTCCTTGATTAGATAGCCTCAGTCACAAACAGTAACATATATTTTCCTGCTACTTGCTGGTACAAACAGTGCTGTGTTAGGACCAAATTGGAACAGAAACTAATTTATTTGTGCAGACAAATGCAATTACAGTGGAAATAATAGATTTTCTGATTATTTTTTCTTTTTACCAAATAAGTACAGTGTTAAGAACATATCCAAATTCTTTATTAATTTATATTTAGTAATTTTTCCTAAATTTTTTTTTGCAGTGATTTTTTTTCTCTTCTTAGTCAAAGTGGTTTGAGGTGGTCCTGGCATCCCCAGAAGCCTTCATAAAGCGTGCTAAACAAGACATATACCTTTCTTCTTTGAAACTCATTTAGGAGGAAAATGTTAGTTCTAACTACGCAGTTCGAATTTTTGTCATCTATTGTTCCTGCTGATGCCATAATAGAAGGGAAAAAATCCCTAGGTTCCTGACATTTTACAGGCAATTTCAAAATTCTATTGCTATTTAGAGGACAATTGGATTAAGACAAGAATCTTTGTCCTGGACTTTTAGAGGCATTTGAAGTGCACCCTGAAGTATGAAAGAAGAAATGGAAATACTTTCATAAGGAATTACTGCCTCCAAAACAGGAATGCTTTGCATAAGTTTGTTGACATTTGGTGGATTATTTGTATAATCTGTCTAAGATTGTCTGCAGTTGGGAATTTTCCACTATTACTAGTCTGCATGTAACACTGCCAGAGCCTCATCTGTAGACAAGTCATTTGTGTCCTTACCAATAGATAGAAAATTTTTTCAGAGCAGGTTTGGGTGACACAGTAATATGAATGACAGCATCTGCTGGGACATCAGAAGGGCTGGAGCCTGAGCTAAGCTGGCAGGCAAACTATAAGTACCTCTCCTCAGGCCTTGGGGTTTTTTTGTGGCAGTAGCCACCATAAGAAACCTTGTCACACAGGAAGACGGAGTGATGCACTCCGAAAACGTATGTATTTCATGTGTATAGAAATACCTGTGTAGAAGCTGTATGAAAAATCTAATGACTCCTGGCCAACTGATTGAGGTAGAATGGAAGAGTTAGTGGAGTGTGGCCAAGCCTGTGGCTGTCTTTGCTGCCCACTTGCAGCATCTTCTCCTGCCCTACTTCTCTGGTGTATCAGAGCTTATGCCACCAGGATGATGCAAAATCATGTGAAACAGATGTTCCTGGCTATCTCTTGGGTTTCCTCTTTGTTTGTGAAGAAAAAAACATTATGTTTTCATATCCGTCTGACCATGCAGGGTGTTTGCCACGCCATCAAGTTATGTGCAAACAAAAGTGGTGCACCTAGGAGAGCAGAGAACCCATCCAGGCTTCCTGTACAGGCAGCTCTTTCTGAGCAGCCTGTTTTCGCTAAGGAGCAAGATGTCAGGGTTATCATGTGTCATTAGTGAAAATATCAGCTCAATACCAAGCGACAAAGGAAAAACCAAAGAGAAGGCAAATTACACATGAGGGACTGTTAGAAGTGTCATGGGTGAAGCTGTTACAATGCAAGTGGGGAATGCAAAGTCATTTCTGAACACATGCTTGGTACTGCACTGTGGTGCATGTTACACAGGGAGAAAGCACTCTTGGCTCCAGGGGAGGCTGAACCATAAATCGTCAGAGGCCAGAGCAGTCTCTGGCAGCATGCATATGCTGTAACAAGGACCAGAGAGCTCTGTCATTACTCTGCTTTCTGGGCATCTGCCCTTGGCCACTGCCCTGGGCAAGGTGGCCCTTAGTCTGACCTAGTAGAGCTGTCTGGTGTTCTTATGTACCTACCTTTTATTTCCAATGTGCAGCTGCTTCTGGAATAGAGCTTTGCAGATGTATGGACACCCAGAGCTCAGCCTGGTGGTTGTGCCTGGGTGAATGGCAGCTCTGGCCATTTATACTTGAGGATACAGCTAAAGAAATGTCTTCTGTATGTTAGCTAGTGTTTCTAGCTAACAGTTTTGGCACGTCTCACAATATTTGATGTTTCCTAAGTTCCCAGTTCTTAGAGTTATGGAAGAATGCAGAAATATCCTTGCAGAGGTTCAGGTTACGCCAGCTCTTGGGTTTGTAATCTGTTTGAGAGGTCAAATCCAGCCAAATGCTTGTGTGGCTTATCTTGTATTAAATATTGCAGTAGTCATCTTATCTATCTGAGAAAGGTGAAGGGTTCAGTGACCCCAAGACTTGAATCTGTGGTGCCAGGGAGTCAGGGAATTTTTCAAACTTGCTGTATTATGCTTATCCTCTTACAGTCTGTCTTTTTTTAGAAGGTGGTGTTAAAGATTGTGATACAGTTAAAAAGGCACAGTAAAAAAACCCTCTGATTGTATTCATTTGTAAGCCTTGCTTATGCTCTGATCCTACAAAGCACTGAGCTCCTCAAGTAAAAGAGATTTTAACTTCTGGAGGCTTCAGTGGGAATTCTTGTACTGTACACTCAGTCAGAAATCGGAAGAAGAGAGGGAGCTTGAACAGAGTTCACTCATGACAACACTCACAACCTTATCACAAGGTCATGGTTTTTAAGGGCTTCTCCAACTCTCAGCTCCCATAGCTGTGGTAATATGAACATGTTTGCTATCATTATACAAACAAACAAATGTCTAACCTTTGTGACTGAGAAAAATGTGAAAACATTGAATCCATTTATCTCAACACCAGCAGACCAGCCAGACAACTGAAATGTCACAGGATGCTGAAACACAGTAATTCTTGAAACAAGTTCATGGTATTTTTTTATGTGTTTAGAGTTATGAGTCTTGGGGTTTTCAGACTTATTCCCCGTTCCCCCATTGTGTTTCTTATTTTATGTTTTGGACAAAAAAATTCCTACGTCTGTTTGCACATGGGAGCAAGCTAACTCTCTAAAAAATTCTGAGACCAACACTGCTTGGTTTGATAGGTTTTTTTTTGTGGGTAGCTTGCTGGGTCACTACTGGCCCTCTTAAAGGTGGTACTAATGCTCCATGAAAGGGCTTTCACTGACTGAACAAGCCCTGCTATGTGTTAAAATATTCTGATGTTTTCTGTATGTCTTCTGATGCATTCAAAATAATTTCACAAGCTGTTCCCACGAATAGTGGAATCAGGTTAATGTAAGAAACAGCACCTTCTCTGTGAGCCCTGAGCTCACAAAGAAGTTTCATCCAGGCTCTTCAAATGCTTAAGGGACGAGCAGTATTTTTGTTCAAAGCTCTTGGTTATTCCTTTTAGACATAAGCACTCTAACTGCTTAAAACTTTTCCAAGGAGCTCTTCTAAATAACACTGATACACAAAAAATGCTTTTCTGTTTGCCTGCCTGGAGTATGTAATCTCATATCTGAACAATGTAATTTATTATCAATATCTGAAGTGGATTGCTACAGCTTCCCCCATATATTAATAGCTGCAGCCATTATTTTCTAAAGAAGAATCTCCCAGGCCTTTCTTGTGATATAAGCATTGCTGCTAACTGGGTAGCTGGCTGGAAGGGATAAGAGTGTCCCCTGCTATTATAAATCTAGTGAGCTCACCTTTAAATGTCTGTCTCTATTCTACCCTTTGGGCATTGTTCCAGCCACTTTTTGGCCTTTTTATTTTAAAGAAAAATCCTGTCCATATGGTCGAAGGAGGAAGTATACTTGCCCCCAGATTCAATTAATTTGTGTTCTTCTATGTATTTTGGAACTGGACTACCATTGGGCAGGAGTTAAAAAAAGAACCCTCTTCAATGAAAACCTAAATTAGTGGCCGCATGCATCAAACAAGAATAAAAGCCTGTGCTAGAGGATACAGTAGATCTAAATATGCATGCCCTGATTCACATAGACACCAAATTCTTTCAAACAGAAACATAATTTAACCTGTGAAGTAATTAAAGCCAGGATTATGGGAGGGAAGACACCACAGTTCAGGCTGCAGCCAGACTGCTTTCCATTAATAGAAAGCTTTTTTTTGCTTCCCCAACACACATACTTAGCTTTAAAAATTATGTTGACTACACAATTCCTGTCTGCACTGAAGGCATAGTAAATTTTTTAGGCAAAATTTCAATAAAGTTAGTGTGAGTTTCCCAAGTTATCTGTTCGTAGTTTTGTTCCTCTATTATCTGCAAAGGGAAGCTCACTTATTCTGCACTCTTGCCATATAAATCCCTATTACCAGATTTTTGAGGAAGACAGATTGGCTTCAATTAAAACATACTTCTTGATTTTATTCTAGGTAGTTCTGAGACCAGTCTCTCACATACCAATATCAATGGATTTTTTTTTTCCCTGCTGGATTTAGCAGAAAGAGGAATGCCAGCTGAAACCCAGAAAGATCATGAGAGGGGGTTTTTTTCACACAACCTGTAATTAGACTGTGATACTTATTGCTACAGGATTTTGTGAATCACACTTTTTTATATATATTGAAAATGTACTCAGGCAACTTAATGAGAGAAAAACCTCTGAGGGACTTTCAAATATGCAGACAGTAACTCTACTTAAAAAGAATAATCCCTGAGTCACACACCACTAGAGACTATAGGACCGTGCTGAGGATATGTCACTGCATGTTTGACACTTCTTATTCACTTCCTTAGGCATTTGCTATTGGCTTCTGCTGGAGGAAAAGTACCTGGTGGTCTGGACCTTTGATTTGGATCAGTACGGTCAGTCCTAGGTATGTCAACAAAAAATTAACTTTACAAAGGATCGTATTCTATGTTCACTTTTGATAATCATAAGGAAGAGGAACATGGATATATTTTCAGCTTCTGGGATAAAATATATGGGCAACTAAGATGTGATTTGAAACTTTTGCATTATTTGAGGGAATACTCTCTCAGAATAAGAGCCTGAAGATTGCTAGCTTTCTTTGTTTACTAAGCACTTCCTATTTCTTTGTCTTTCTGAAAATTGTGCCACTACAGATTGAAACATAAGAATCCATAAAGGGCAAGAGTAGTGATTTTTAAAGAAATTGTCACTGTTTTTATAGCTAGGTGTCTGATCATTTTTGCAAAACTGGTGAAAAAATTTAGGTTTTGTTATTGAGATTGTGAGCTCTGCTGATCCTTTTAAAAAAAAACCACACACACACACGCACAAAAACAAACAAAAAACCAAACCCAAAACCAAAAAAAACCCCTCACAAATCCCCAAAGTACCTTTGAAACTTGAAAGAGACCTCTAGGATATTATCAATGGCCATTTTCTTCCAAAGTGTTCCTGAGGTACAGGGCCAGGCCCAGATCTCATGCTCAAGAATTCAAGAATTTCAGGTTTTCCACTGAAATTCTCCATCCACCTTAGACCTTACAAGGACTGTGTTCATACCGCTTCCAAAAGGTCAGATCCATTCCATTATTCCTGTTTTCCAGTGAGGTAACTGGACATCTTGCCAAAGGTCACTAGAGAAGTCTCCTAGAATGCCAGGAGCAGAAAAAGAAGTGTCATAGGCTATGTCAACATCCTTGATAGACCCTCATTTGTAAATGGTTCCTATCTCTCCACTTAGGACAGCTACAAAACCAAGCAAATAATGTTTTTACTTAGCTTTGAAAGGAGCTTTGGGAGCTGGAAATAAATGCTTACACTGCAAAGGCAAAGATTTATTTTTCACGTGGAGTGATTGCAACTGAGAGAAAAATGGGAAGAAGATCAAAAACGTTTGGAAGACTCATGATCACAAATGACTGTCAGTGACACTAGTTTTCCTAATGCTTTTGTATGTCCTCTAGGGAGGTTAATATATGTCCAAGAAAAAGCTTTGGCATTAGGTACCCTAACTTTTTGTTGCCTGGCCCTGATGTGCAGTTCTAAACCTTATGTTAGGCACAGCATTTCTGATTCTGTGAATATTGAATAACTTTTGCCAACAGGAGAGCGGTGGAGCTGCCTCAGGACACTGAGCTTGAAGACAAGAGCCCTCTGATAGGTGGAAATTAATTTTTCAAAGGAGCATAGTCTCTACTCTTATGCAGATTTTGCTGGGATTTAAAGATATTCCTTGTTTCGGGGAGCAACTTCTTCATTTAGGAACCTCAGGTATAAAAGAGTTGAGCTCCTTGCAAGACCTCATTTTATAGTAAAACCTGTATAATAAATATTGACTCTGGCCTTAAATTAAAAAGGAATAATTTATTGCTAGAACTTAACTACTTTCCTTGAAGATGCCCAAGACATAAACTGGGCATCTTCAAGGCCTGTTAGGGCAGAGATGAATGAGGAGAAGGCTGGCTCTTAGCCAGCAAAACTGACCACAGCAAGAGGGAAGTATGATGCATTATACCTTGGCCAGCCCATGCTGTCCTGACTCCAGGCCATTGTATGGAAGATGCGTAAGGACAGAGTGATGATTTTGAAGCAGCTGAGGCGCTGAAGCTCAGCCAGCCCAGGACCACCCCTGCTTTAAATGCCAGCCTCTGGGAACAAACAAGCTCGGCTAGACACAAAATCAATCTTTAGTTACAATCCATGATCCTTCCAAAGCTTTTTAAGCCCAATATAATAGTAGGGTCCAAGAGCTGGCTCTGAGAATGTAATGCTTTAACACAGGGGTCCAGTTAAACTACCCTGGAAGCAAAGCACTAGCTTACAGAATGGTTAATCCATCTTGCCTCTCTGTCTCTGGTGCCTATAGTTCCTGCTCATTTGAACTGTCATATCCTTTCTCCATTATGTAATAGCCTAGAGGTCACACATGTTCCTCTGCTTTGAATAATACATCTCTATGAAGACTCAGTATCTCTGTTTGAAAATTTATTTCTTTCATTTTAATATTTTATCAATTTTGTCCTAAATGGATGACCTTAACTGGTTGCAGTTCATTTCATTTCTTCTCTGCTTAAATATTTTAGAGGTTCCAAAGTACAAACATCATTCATGCGGTGTGTAACAAAAATGCTCAGCTTGAGTTTTGGATTATTTAATTGTAATTGTCAAGCTATTATTAAAATGGATTATTTTTTTTCTTCTTGCAATTTCTTCCCCCCGCTCCTTTTTCCCACTTCTGACTTCGTTTGTCCCATCCTTTATACTGGTATTTATCTACATTCCCAGTGCTTTTATAAGAGCTATACAATACATTAGCACCACTGCGTGTAAACAACAGACAGGCAAAAGTCAAAATCACTGTGCAACGGGGACAGGCATTGCATTCAGAAAATACCTCAGTAGCATAATTGATGCAGTACCAAATACAGTATTTGGTGTTCGGTACAAGTAGAGCCTTTTGCCCTATATTTGTGGAAAAAAAGAACCAGAGTTATATTTTATGGGCGGGCCATCTTGATGCAGTAACCAGTCTGGATTTCATTAAGCTGGAAGAGGGTTGTATTTGAATGGTAAATCATCACAACATATACACGTGCAACAGGAAATAAAAGGAGTTAACAAATACCTGGCAGTCTTAGCTCTGAAAAGGGGTTGTGCTGCTAGAGGTGCCATTTGGGGCAGGTAAGGTTCTTTGTAAGAGTAGCAGTCCGACCCCTTCTCAAGACTTTTTAAGTAATTCAATTCTATCTTCATAAATTTCAGTGTCATCTGGCTTCCTGTCCTGAGCAGGTTGATGTCACTACAGGCAGCTTCACACTGACAGTTGCCGAGTGCCTGGTCTTACTGACCCTTCTGATGTATAAAATGCTTTGGGTTGTTTAGATGTGAAAAGCAATGAAAGCTAGTAAGCATCATCTGATTTTATGATTGTTATTCTGCACTTATGCTATGAGAAAGCAGAACTAAGATATGTGCACATCACACCATGGCATTTTTATTAAAAATAGGACTAACAACACTGAAGGAATAGGACTCATGTCCTTGAATGATTAGAATTGTAGCTGTTCTGTGTTTGCAAAATATAAAAATGAGTATACAATCCATTTTTTTATATTTAAAAGATTTGATTATTTGGAGCAGGTCTGCATTTATGTTGATTATTACCTTTCTCATTTTCTTCTGTCTTGCTTTTGTTCAGCACCAATCTTGCACAGCTCTAGCTGCATCAGCAGCGTTAGTAAGATATGAATTCATGTTTCATTTCTGACACCTCTGTGTCATGTTACAGTGTCATAACCTGCTTTCTGGTTTGGCTATGCAGTATTCCACATCAGAAAGACACATTAAATCCTTTCTCTCCCACTAAGTCTCTAACTGCCACATTGAGGACATCATGAAAGAAACGGTATCACCTCTCTTGCACTGGCTGTAGGATTTTGTTTCACCTTGTGTCGTGTCACCACAACAGATGTCATTCGGGTCACTGAAAGGGGGCATCTCTGTGCCTCCATGCGAACAAATGGGGATGTCTTGTTTCCATGTGTGATCCCTGAGCGGTGCACAGGGGTGAAAATGAGTGGAAACAAGTGAATGTATAAGCAGGTTGCTTCCTGTTCGCTCCTGTGATGGAGATCTGGATCCTTGGATGTCAGCCAATTAGTCCTGTAAGGTTTTTTTGTCTCCCTCCAAACCACAGAGTAGATGTGTTAAAACCAGAGTAAATGCTTTGAATATTTCTTTAAAGAATGCTTGGAACACTTCTTGCATATTTTTGGCCCTGTACAAATAGCTGCCCTGGTTCCTGAGAAAGTTAATGAAGGTAACCAGCATTGCTTCTGTAGCTACAGGCATTTTCTAATTCAGGTGGTGTGGCAGGTGAGGCTATCTTGCCTCAACAGGGAGTGTGTTAATATAATCCTTCAGAAAGTTTTTGCAAACACATCCTCCACATCCCTAATTATATAATTAAAAAGTATAAGCATTGAAAATCCTTCTAAATACATATTTAAATCCTAAGGGATCTCCTTAGACTGGAGCATTACATGAGATAGAGGGCTTAGAAACAAGTTGTATTAAGGCCTGATATATTACAACAATTACGAACATGTTCATTTTATTAACTGAATAGCAGTAATGGTACTGTGAGTAGGGCACCTCATACTTAAATTTAAGCAGCTTTAATATACTTGTAAACTGGATTTCTGCCTATTAGACAAGCCAGACAAAACATGGGCGAAGAATAGGGTGTAAAAGGAGAAGACCAGAAACTAAGGCACAGAAGCAAAAGATAACTGAGATACTCAGTCTGACTCCAGTAGGTGCTGTTCAGTAGTAGCCAGGCACAGATACCCAAAATACCATAAAGGAACCATGGCATTTTTCCAGAAGTAGATTTCCCTTAGAAATATGTCACTTTGCCCACAGCGAGCACACACGGCCACTCTTTAGCTCAACAGGGTAAACATCCTCATGAATAGCAGTATTTTTGTGTGACTACAGCTGCTCTTTTAACTCTCTGGATAAAGACCTGAATTTTGGGAGCTAAAGGTTATGACTTCAAATCCCAGTTTGCACTTGCAGATGTGTGTATACATTTGGCTGGAAACCATGCTGTCTGTATGTATACAGCCATGGATCATTGCGGCAGCACAAGTCAATTAGCCTCTGTGACACTCCGTTGTCCTGTGAAATAATTTTATGGATACTTCAGGGGATGTTGTCAGAAGGACAGTGCTGAGAACTACAGGACACAAAGGGTAAGGCCAGTAAAATAACCACCTTTGGCACAGGTTTCCAGACATCTCTGTGTTTACAGACACCTGAACCTCTCTGGGCTTCTTTGGTCTCCCTTGGGAAATACCAAGGATCACAATTAACCTTTACTTATTACCAAGCACAAAAAGCAATAGGAGAGCCTCTCAGGTGGCACGTCTCATTTGAGCATTCCACTGGTGTCTGCAATGACAGACGTGTCGTGGAAGTCAAGATAGGGAGAGCAGAGCCTCCTAATTACATTGCATATTTACAGACCCTGTTTTTATTTGAAAGGCAGTGATACACAGTAGTCTTCAGCTTTGTGTAGGAATGGTATAAGATAAACCTCCAGTCATTCTTCAGTAGTTCCATTTCACTGGAAGCTATTCTGTGAAATCACTAAAGGCTGCCAGTGGTTGTTCTATATTACCAAGTAAAGTTTTGGGGTGGTTTTTCATTTTGCTGTGGTTTTTGGAGGGTTGGGTGGTGGGCTGGGTGTTTTTTGGTGGTGGTGGTGGTTTTTTGTTTTGTTGTATTGGGGTTTTGTTATTTCCATTCCCCTCAGAAACTCTAAATGAGTAGCAAGAAGTACTTGCTACTCTAAAGAAGTAGCAAAATTTTGTACCTTTTTTTTTTTTT
>VYXB01006859.1:249862-276261 GCA_013397135.1 Pachyramphus minor
TTTTTTTTTTTTTTTTAAATTAAATTGAAGAGTCCTCTTGTCTGGTTTTTGTGAGGTTTGAGTTATTATACCTGACCCTTATGGAAGGGAAAAGGTGTGCATGACAAAAACCTTTTATTTTCTTTTTAATATGACTTGAAAATTAAAAAAATCAGGTTGTAAGTGTCTAGTTTTAAGATTTATGATTTCAGTTTCTCTTGCATGAAAGATTTTTGTTAACCTTGTGGCTCTGTGTTTTGCTTGTTTTTTTAGCTTTTTCTTCCCACTGGAGAAGTATAAAGGGACTGCTTTTCTGAATAAAAGTAAGTAAAAGAAAGTATTTTTTTTCAATTATTCCTCCTGCTCAGTTTTGAAATGTAAAAGAAAATTTTCATTTTACAGAAAATTTAAGGGAAATTATAGTGATTTTTATTCACCCCCGTCCACTGTGCTTTCCCTCCCTCTTCAACATTTTTCACTGAAGATTACCTATGACCTTGCACTTTGTTAGGAGGTGATATTAATGTAGAGACTAAGTGTTAGACATGTGGGAGGCTTAGCAGGGGGCAACAGATGAGAGTAAAATTAGAGGAAAAGAAAATCCTTGAGGGAAAGAGATAAAGATATAATTGTTTTCTTACTATTTTACATGTCTTGGAAAGAATTTGAGACAAAAAAATGTAGGATAAAATTAAATGCTAATATACACTAAATCCAAACAGAAAGAGTGTTTTTTTATAAATCAACACCCCCTAGTGTAAGAACTATGCCTTTTCCTGCAGAAGACTGCAGGATACTCACGGGGCACTGCTCTGCCCCAGGCTCCCAGTTCCTGTAGATCTCATGGAGGTCAAACCTTAGGCTGGGTTGGAACTGGGAATCCCAACTTTTTAATTCATTCACTTCATGGCTGCTTATACAGGGATCCTATCAACTATGCCCTGCACCCTCACAGCCTTTCAGACCCTCTCTGAGTGCCTAGCTTTTGCTGTCTACCACCACAGCCGTGGTTCTGTCTGGCCAGACCTCCCTGCAGGCCTGCTTATTCCTCTCCTCCTGGGATTTAGGCATCTCCAGCTTCACAGCTTAGGCCTGGATATTGCTTACTGCCTACACTGTGTATTCCTTGACCAGCTTAATTCCTTGATATTGCTGAAACAGGCAGTTACATCTAATTCTGGCCCACTTTTCCAACACCTTGAGATTCATTGCTTTTCACAGGGAATTATTTCTGCTACCTCTTCAGCTTTTAAAGTTTTACTTAAGCAAACACAGGCAAACTAAACAACTTGTGTGCTGCACACACACCACAGTCCAACCATGAATTAAAAACAAGACATTGTCGTTAATAGCTTAGTATTGTACAAGTTTTGGCAATGAATTATGTGCAGAGACAAGCAAGGTAATTATTCTATTTGACAGTCCTGTGCAAGCCTCATTTGCAAGGTTTAGTTCAGTTGTGGTGACCAGGTTTGAAAATTACCACAGTATGTTGGAAAGAGTTCAGTTGACAGCAACAAAAATTCCAAAAGTTGAAAAATTAGGCCTATGAAGAGAATCTAAGAAATTTTGGTGTGATCTGGCTATTAAAAACAAAGCTGAAGGGAGATATAATAATTTTTAAAATAGCTAAAAAAGGATGCTGTGAGGAAAAGAGGACTCAGACTTACTAAAGAAGAAAAAAAAAAGACAAGTCCAGCCTACACTGTAGATTTAGGTGAAATGTAGCTGATTCCATTTGAGGGCTGTACCAGGGAAAACTGGGTAGATTGTTGGATGTTGGGATGAGGACTTTGTGGCGGCAGGCAGTCACTTTCTGTCTATCAACTCAAGCAGACAGAGGAGGACACCAGCAATTCACCTTTTGGGGCAGGATGAGAACAACACTCATACCCCAAAGTTATCCCTAGCCAGCAAAATCTAATTACCTGGGTTTTGTTCTTAAGAATCCACAGGAGAGTTTTCACCAGGCCTAGCAAGTACAGCTTGACTCTGGCCCCACCAGAAGAGGTTGTCAGGGAGTGCGGAAATGGCTGTCCTAGGTATGGTTGAGGTGAGATTTGGTATCTCTCTAGTAAGAAGAATTTAGACATAATGAAATCAACTGTGTTCCTTGCAGAAGAATGAAACCAACCTACTAACAATCCTGTGTAACAGTATTGATTCTGTTCTTATATTTTCAGTGCTTTGAAGCTGCTATGGTCTGTTGGTTCATTAAGTTACATTTACAGGTTGTCCCTAAGCACTGGCTTTTACATAGTCTGCATTTTAACACTCTTTAAGTGCATATTTATATGTTCTGTCCTCTGTGCAAACCACAGTCAAAGAAAAATCCCATTTCTGCAATAGCTAATGAGGTACCAGAGTGGTAAAATAAACAGAGAAAAGAATTACACAGTGTCAGGAAGCTCGACCAAAGAAATGTCACCTTCAGAGAAGCAGGAACTGAGAAATGACCTTTCACTTTATTACAGTGTGCCAAATTTGGTTGGGTTTAGACAAGAAGCTACAATTACTGAATATTTAAAAGTCTACATTCTTACTCATGAGGAAGCTGAAGAGAGTTTGGGGAGCTTATGTCACAGAAGCATATATTATGAAAGATGTGCTTGATACACTGACAAGTACCATGGCTGAGATTACAGTTGAATTTTGCAATTAGATTTTATTAACTATATATACTATTAAGGATTTTTCATAACAGAGGAAAGAATGTCAGGGTCCTGGTGATTGTAGTGACCTCTTATGCCACTGGGAAAGATGCAGAAAGGCTTTCAAAAGAGCAATATAGTTCCTATTTAATCTTTAAATAAGAAAAAAGGTCAAGGAACCATTGCTGCTACTTTATTTCTTTGAAGTCTTCACCAAGAAGACATCCCATTTTAATGTTCATTGCCTTAAATTTATACATATCAGTAAAATATACATCACTGAATATTTAGCATGTACTGAATTTGTAGCAGAACTTACAAAGTGTGTTATGTGCGTGTATATGAATCTTCAAAATTATGTAACTAACCTCTGGATTTTTCTGACTTTAATTCACTTATGATACAAAAATTAAAAAAAAAAGAAAAAGGAAAACACCCTCGAACAGATTACTTGTGATCTCCATAAAAATGTCACGTCCACACAGATATTCACTTACTATGCCAAAGAAAGTAAAAAAAAAAAAAAGTGGCAATTTATGTTTATAATACAGTTTAATTTAAAAATTATATTAATAATTAAAGATAAGTAAATGCAGGTGACTATGCAGAAAACAGCTAGCTCAAGACAGATAGGGAAAAAAAACCAAACAAAATTGGAAGCACTGGTGTAATTACAGGGACTTCTTTAAGTCTACTAGTTATGGTGCAACTTTGGCAGGAAGCCTAATTGTTCCTTTAAATTTTTACTTCCTATCCAAATTAGGAGTGACCCTTTCCGAGTAAGTGCAACCCAGTCTTCAAAAGGCAAACTGCTCGACAGCAACCAGAGCTGGTCCCTTATCACCAGCTTGGTCTGGCTCATTTCAGTAGGCAGAGAATGACTAGTTTGTCACCATACAAACCTGTGATGCTCCCATGTATTCAGTGCTGCCAGTTCTGTTTTCCACCTCTCAAGAAGGAGGAAAATGTTAAGTGGAAGTAAAGAATATACAGAGAAGGTCAGTCAAAAAGCTTGTGATGATGGAGCAACAGCCTTGTGAGGGGAGACAGAAAAGCTGGTATTCTTCGGTTTGGAGAGAAGGGTGAGGGGAGGTGTGATAAAGGTTTGCAAAGTCAGAGGTGTGGTGGATTAGCTAAATCTTCCTTTCAGAAAGAACCTAGGCAACTTCATGGACAGGATGGGCACAAAAGGATACTAGAATGATTGTGCAGGAAGGTAACCTCTAAAATCTTTACAACAGTGGATGCTGGAGCAGTAGAAGAGGAATGCATTGCCAATAGTTGCCAAAATCACATGCTCACCTGAAATAGCTTTTCCTTTAGTTGTTATCCCCTCTGGTTTCTCTATCATGAGCCAGGCACTAGCGAGTCCTTTCCTCCCTCCCTCCCCTCCTCCCCCCCCAAACTTCCCAGGGAGAAAGATCTAAGAATTAATTTTTTTTTTTTTAAAGGAGGAAAGAAACCTACCATCTGAGGGTGCAAAAACAACTGCAGGTTCAACAGCTAAAAAAGAGGGAAGGGGTACAAGGGTCAGAATATGAATAATATAGAGAAGTAGAGGGAAACACAGAGAAAAGCACCCAGGTGTGCCTACCCCTCCCTGTAGAGCTCTAGGGATGGAAAAATGGAAACAGTTACCAGAACACTCTCTCCTCCCCATTCCTTTCTCTGCTGTCAGAGACACGATACCAGGCTGGGTGTATCATTGGCCTTACCCAAGAGAATGTTTCTTATGTTTAAATGGTCTTTTATTGTAGACATTCTTGGCCATCCTGGAATTCAAGGAAAGAGTTGTGACATGTTCTACAGAGACTTAATGCATAATTTGTTTCCGTGTTAAAAAGGGAACTTTAAAGCATGGTCTCAGTTTCCAACTGAAATAGAAAACTATAGGGTATTGGATAGAAGGCAAGTAAGACATGGAAGAAACTACTAAGGGAAATATTTAGGATGGATATAAGAATGTAAATCGGTACCTCACATAAATCAGTGCTTTTTAATCCTTTTTTATTTCCACTGTAGGTGTATGGGAAATTTAACCTAGTTAGAATAAATCTGCTTCTTTGAATTTACTTTTGCATATCCCTCAGTTCTCTCTGAGTTTTGCAGACCACAGGTTGGTAACTCCTGCAGAAAAGATACCGTCTTGGAAGTTACCTCTTTCTAGATTCTTTCTGCAAAGTGAGAGCAAATCTGCATGGAGACCGACCAGATTATGTACATGCTGTACATGCTGTAGTAATATTTCTTCTGTAGAGCTGAGTAATTGTACAATGCATAGCTGACTTTGGGGCTTAAGTTTTTTGGCAGATGCTCATCTGTTAAGGAAAGCAAAGAGAAGGCTCCAGATATTCCATATGATCTCCTCCCATAGTGCATCTCCTCAACTCAGACTTGTTGTCATCATCTGTGAAAGTGGGTCTCAAACCGAAACAAAATCCTAGACTGTGAGGCTTGCATGCCAAGAAGTAGTTTTGTATTTTTTGTTTCTTCAGGGCCTAGTAAGGGTCACTGTGCTTTTCCTTCTTTGTGATTCCTACGTGCTGGTGTCCTGAAATAATGACTGACTCTATTTCCCTATGTCTGATAGCAATCAAACGCCACATTGTGTAAAAGATCTGCAGCTACAATAAATCAACATAGGTCTGTCGAGAAAATTTCATTTACAGGGAGTGAGAACTTGGTGCTGTATTTTGTGTGTGAAAAGTAAATGCACTTGTTAAAGACAAAAAAACCCAACCAAACAAAAAAAAGAAAATCAACTCTATATCTTTTGCTAACCAAAAATTATGCAAATATTTCTAATAAAATAATAGAAGATTGCTGCAGAGCATTTGGTAAAAAGAATAATTAGATAATAATTTGACTCTAAAGCTAAATTACATAAAGACATGCCACACATTAATTATTTTACATCACCCACTTTCCCCTGATTAGAGCACATAGGTCTAATTGTGAAAGTACTAACCTAGAGTCCCATCAGTCCTCTCAAGAGCCAAAGAAAGAGAGATCTGGTTAGGCCATTTTTTTTCATCATAGTACCACTGTCTCATTACTTTTAAGTGAACCTTTCAAGTGAAGCAATACCACACTGCTAGAATAAAAATTTCCAAAACTATATGATCCTGATTCCCGTCTATCACAGCCCTTCTGTAGTTGTTTTGGCCCCGAAAAACTTTACGATATTAATCTGGTAACTCATTATACCTTCTTTGTATAAGCATTAGTGTCCTTTCCAAAATCAGATGGTAAAATCAGGTCCAATGGGCCCATTTGTTTCTATTATGTATCAAAAATGTGTGGCTATATGTGTGTGTGTTTGTGTACACCTATAATTTTTGAATACTGAAATCAACATTGTGAATTGCGGAGAGGGGGGAAATTCTGACCCTTTTTGTCCTATCCTTGTCACTCCAACTCTTTTCTGAGCTCTTTTGTTTCTCCAACTCTTTTCTGAGCTCTTTTGTTTCCTTTCTTTCCACCACTTTTATTTTTATTCTCTGTGCTTATTTTTCTCTTCCTATTTCTTTCTCCATAGCTATCCTGCTCTTACCTCTTGGTATTGCAGGAGATGTGATAAAGGTTTGCAAAATCAGAGGTGTGGTGGATTAGCTAAATCTTCCTAGTATCAGAAAACTCAGAACCTGGACCATATGCTCACTATTATATCTCCAATCGATTTCATTTAGAATCCAGCTTGGTCACCACTGAATCTGAACACTCCCTTGCCTTACAAAGGATGAGGAGTACAGCACAACTCTGCACGACTAAAGGTATTGTAATCTTGGCCCTTTGTGTTTAAACAATTATTTTAATTTTTTTTTCAGATTAATTCAGATTAATTGTAATTTGTGTGAGAAATTTTAAGGACTGAAAATGAATAAAACACTAAGGATGTTATAGGGGGCTAATTGTTCACAGCCCTTCCCTTTGTTTCATACATCAGCATGCACCTTTTGTAATTAAATTAAATTCCTTTGAAATAGCATGGACCAAGAAGTGTGTCCTTGGACTGCCTGTCCAGGAGCACATCCTGGTAAGTGAGATAACCTAGGATTTCTGCAATCTAGAGAGGGTTTTTTGTACATGCTGTGGACTGGGCTGCTACTTTTTAGCTCTCAAACCCTTTGTCAAAGTTCATATTCTTTTATTTTACTCACCCCAAAAAGCACCTTGGCTTTACATAAGCTTGAAGGCAATTCATTGCCTGTGGGAAGTCTTGAGGCAGACACACAGTTCTTGGGACAGAACTGGCCAGTCTGTGCCTGGAGCTGCCTGTGGCTAACTCTTTAAGCACAACCCCTGTGCAGGCTGGCATGGGGGCTGTGGCATAATCCCTGCTCTCAGAAGCAGTAAATCAGCAAGTCCAAGGCTGATGTTAGTGGATTTCCCTGGCCTCTGCCTGTTTGTCTAGCTGAGTCCCATTCCTCGGGTGAACTCTGCAAGGCCATGTCATCACCAGCTTCCCTGACCCATTCCCATGGCCTCATTGCTGCAGAGCAGGATAGGTGTCTTGAGGCTTTCAACACAGGGAAGTTTCTGATGAGGTGTTTGGGGGGCTTGGGAGATCAGAGATTATGGGAAAAGACTGTAAAATAGCCTGATAGGTTATGTTTTTAAATTACTTCTTTTCCTCATCCACAGTAAATTTTTTCCAAGCCATATGATCCTCAAATTACCAATACAAATGGGAATAGAATTAATAGTGGTGCCATGTCTTTATAGAGACCATCACATTTTTTGTGCCAGGAAGGCATACCTTTTATTCTATTAAACTGAGCAAAAGTCTTCTCCTGGGCCTCGTCTTCTCTGCATGTTGCCATCTTTTCAGGAATACATCATCATCAGAGTGCTTTGTCCCAGTGATGTATTACACTAATACATCTGTTGCTTTAATGATATATTAGTGTAATACCTTATCAGAGTGATGCATACCAATGATCTATTACTCAAAAGGTGGTGCCATTCAGGAATGAAAGAATTCACAGACACAGTCTGTGTAATTATAGAGATAACAGCCAACATACATTACACTGGAAGCTGCTTTCATGGAACCAAGAACACCAGTATTATTCTAACCTGTTTGGTGCCATTTTCTAGTGCCATTTCACTAGATTTGTAATGCTGAGGTTGTTACATCTCTTTTAAACCTTTTAAATATACTAAGAGCAACTACCATTAACCTTGGGTCACTGTGAAGCAGACTGTATCCAGTTACATTATTTTTACTATATGGTAGTACAGTACTCACTTACCCGTAACCATATGAAACCAAGTAACATTAACCTCCAAATAGTCTGAAGAACGTATCATATCTCATTATAATAATCTGGGCTTCATTCTTTGCTTGGCTTTAATTATTGTCCATTCTCAAACATATTCTATTACATGACAGTTGAACTCCAGCCTGTCATTAACTGTAGGGCCCTTTAATCTCAACCTTCATTTTCTTTACCATTCCATTTTTTTCATTACTTTAGCCACTGAAAAACATATGAAGTCAGTCTGATTTACATTTTTTGTGTAACATGTTAATTGAACATTTCAAAACATCATCCAGAGATTGTGGCAAAAAAACCCCAAGTTCTGTTTTTTAAACCTTTACTGGAAAGAAGGAAAAAAAAATGTAAACCAATAATTTAAAAAACTCAAAACTCAAATCTTTTTCCCCTCTGTCTCAGCTTCCTCATTAATTGGGTCCAAGCTTCCTCACTAATTGGATTTCCAAAAAGAAAGAGAGTCAGAACCACATTTTGTCTGCTGGTAATTTGACTGAGGTATTGATTAGCTTATATGTGTTTCTTCTAAATATGCCTCACACCAAAGTGTGAAGAATGTTGCATAGCAGAAAATTAAGGCCTCCAAGTTGTTTCAGATCATCAGAGCACGGAAAGATGTGTAGGTTCTAGAATTTTTGCCAAATAATCAGCACAAAACAATCAGTAACACAAATGAGGGAGAAAGGGACAGGCAAAGTATTTTTAGAATGTAAACCCTGGGATTTTTTTTCCTCTTCACTTCCTCTTCTGTTATCTTCAGCTTCATTGGTGGTGACAAGTATCAGTTTAATTTGCAGAGAGGGTTGCTAAAGCAACTTTCAGGAATGTATTTAATCAGGTGGCAAACTGAATTCACAGAAGCTGTAGTGGGGATACAGTATGATGGGTGCAGAACATCCTACTCTTTACATTCCTACTTGTCCAAGATCACTCAGTTGACGTGTGACCTTCCAGTTTAGAAACTGCTGACCCAGATCCTTCTCCTGCCCCATGGGAAGATGATGGAGCAGAAGCTGTCTTTGTAAGGGTCTGATGCATGAAGTAAACTGTACTCATCAGGAGCAAGATTCAGTAGTAGAGCTCGTGTAGGTGTTATGGGAGGGCTAAAGCAGGAGGTGGAGTAACAGGTTATAGCAGAGGGTGAGATCTGTAGTTGTGCAAACCAGGCAGCAAGAGACAGATCAGTGCAGAATGTCTGGGGTATCAAGTGGCAGTGATACTGATGGGGGTCAGAAGGCTTGTCACAGCCAAAATAAGCCTTGATTTGTAAAGTGCCAGGGTTTGAGAGGAGGTTGCTATAGCTGACTGTCCCAGTAATTGTCCTGTGAAACACTTGGTATTGGTTCTTTTGTTTCAGTTAGGGGATTTTTTTGTTTAGGTGGTTGTTTTTTGTTTGGTTGGGTTTAGTTTGGGTTTTTTTTCTTTTATATGACAATCTCACTCATGAGTTCCTACTCATGGGTGGGGCTATGCTACCTGATCTCTGTCAGAGGTGGAAGCAGCCTGCTAATATGGCAATGCAGGAAGTACGGCCGCAGTGAAAAGTCGTTTCTTCAGCAAGAATCTGTGACAGATTTATTCTGATTAAGAAATCTGCAGGTTACCTAATTGCATCTTGCAGGTGATAGAGGGAGAAAGGCTGAGAAATGGCCTGAGAAACCATAAACCTCAGCAGTGCTGACCTCCAGGGCCAGGCTAAAAATCGGTGTTTTAAATGACAGTGTAATTGCTCAAGCCATTGTACTACAATATTTGCAAACTTTCTTACACTTCTTATCTCAGGAAACTGATTGTTTCAATGAGTGTTCACCAGGATTCATCAGTCCTGAAAATCTTTGCTTTCCATACTGCTGGCCTCCTGATTGTGGTGGGTCTAGTACGCTCCTTGTAGAAATCTGATCTATGACAGAAGCCTTCCAGAGTGTTATTAGGAAACACAGTAACAGCTAATTCTGATAAACTGCGGGTGAGCAAATAGACCTTTGTGTAACTCTTCTTGTGTGCTGAGCAATTGGAAGGGACAGATTAGGACTGAGAAGAAAGACTAGCAGGTGGGCTTCTGATACTGTTGCTCTTCTTGTGTACATGCTTGCAGCGCTTGTGCAATAACATACACATTAATAGCTCATGATGTGTTATATATTTAGGATCAACAGTCAGTAAGGCAGGGGGTGTGTTAGTCTTTTCTTAAGAGATGGGGATCTGCGTGGAGAAAGAGAATAGAGTGAAATGTTTAGTAGTGTTCAATGGCCTAGGGGACTGCAAGCAAAGTGTGTGGTCTGAGTCGGCGTGGCTTTTAATGGCCATTCAGCCGTAGGCAGCTTTAGAGGTGCAGTTTGTGGGGTCTTTGGGAACCCATCTGAATAATGAGTGACTTTGAGTTTTTGTTTTCCTGAGTTAATTTTAGCAACATCTGTTGTCCAATCTTGTTCACTGTGTGTTGCACAAATGCTTTTGCCAGTGTGGTGCAGAAAAGGAGGAATGATAGACAAGGTGGGTGGCAATTGCTTACATTTGCTCACTCTGTACTGCCACTGAATGTCCTAGTAACACCATGTTACTAGGCAGTGTCAGATTGTGTGTGATGGCTTAGGACACAGCACTCCTGGTTAGTTAAATGCCATCCATTTTAGCTAAATGGCATTCCTTTTAGTTAAAGGAATTATAATCAATTTTTAAAAGTTGTAGTTTGCCTTTAAGATGGGTTTAGGAGCCTACACATTTGATGTTTTGAGTTGAACCAGTCTTTCAGTTCCCACTGTAGTCTATGGAGAGATCGAGGCTTCTCCAGAGAAATTCATCCTACCTTCCACACAATGGGGAACAGTTGGCAACTGGTACTGCTTAATTCTCTCCTTTGACAACAGGTAACCTGGAAATCTAGGTTACATTAAATGACTGTCTCTCTACATAGTGAATATTAGTGGAATTTGTATTTGTATCTACTGCTTAAAACTCGCCAAGCCTGGTATCTTCCCTTGATTTCAAAAAGCTTTGAAACAAAACCTGACCGTGTTTGAAACTCTCTCAACAGCAAAGTGGCCAGCTTAGCTGGAATTGGTTTGAGAGGGGAGAAATGTGAGGTGACACTCAACCTCTGACCTGTGTTCCTTCGGTACAGGCTTCTGTCTACACAGCACAGTCCCCAGCAAAAGCTTAGTGTATCTAAGTTTTGTGTTCTGAAATTAAGAAAAAACAACTAAATAAAAAAACCTTTAAACAATAAGATTGCAAATCTGAACTGGAAAATGGTAATGCAGGAAGTGAAATCAACAGAAGGAGGAGGAGGGGGTGCCAGGACATCAGAAATGGGCCAGCAGCCACTTAATCTGGATCAGGAAGAGCTAGCTGAGTTTACCTCACTATGTCTTAACACCTGGACTGAAAAATGTAGTGGCTAAGGTGAAGGTATATGATTAATTCTGCTGACTCTGTTATGGGAAAATTGATTTCTGGCAAAGGGATAGAAAGAGCAGTTGGGGGCAGTAAAATGGCTCAAACCTTGGAACAATTCACTTTCGTGCATGAGAGCTAGAATTGTTAGCCTCCATGAGCAAGACTCTAGCTATCAGCAGACCAGTGAGGATTTTGTCATTGATTGAATTGGGACCAGGATTTCACTGTGATTACTAATTATGGCAAATGTGCAACAGTTGGGTTTCTGCTTAGAGCTCAACTGTTTACTTCTGGGTAGGATTTTCTTGGCTTTTCAGGATTGGAAGCAGGGCTCATAAATCCCTTTGCTAATTGCTTTTGAAAGATGTAACTTAAAAGGTAGGATTTGGCTAATGAGGACAGATGCATGGAAGGGCTCTTCAAGAAAATGAATGGTGAGTTATTTCCCCTTCAGGCTCTCAGGCATTGCATGCTGACCTAAGTGCACTAAATAACTGCATAATATATTTGTGGATATGTGGTCAGGTACAGTAGGAAAAGCTGATAAAAAAAAAAAAAGGAAGAAAAAGGAACTTGTGGCAGAAAAGAGTCTTTCTATAAATGCTGACATTAGTGATAAATACAAGCATTCTCTTCTTGTATTGACATGATAGCCATTTCTGGTTATAGATACTTATTGGGGAGAAGGTTGTGTTTTTTTCAGAATAAATGTCTTCTGTTCCCAGTCTAGCTGGTCTCCAGAGAGCTGTGATAGTCAGTGAAAGATATAGAAGCCTAGAAAATAAGTTCACAGAGCTGACTGCTTCATCGGGACAACTGAAAAGAAACTTAAAAGTTGAGGTTATGCCTATTAAGTAGTCTGAGAAACAGTCTGTTTTTCACTTGGAAAAAAATACCATTTGGGAAAAGGGTGCAGAGGACTTTTGATTTATCAAAAGTTGGTTTTCTGTGACAGTGTTGACTTAGCTGACCAGCTGCATACCCCAAACTAAGTTATATATGTACTGGCTAGTGGGTCCATCCTCTAAAGCAGAACACGAACATACTTGTAGGGTTTCAACATCAGGATTTGATCCACCTTTTTCCCTAGCCCCTACTCCTGCAGCAGGGAGGTTGTGAGAGAAATAAAAAAATAAAAATAGTTGGGATGTTCCACCAAAGTGAGGAAAAATAATACGTTGATTAGCTGCACCTGTAAGTCTTGATCAGTGGATAAGCAGCCTGGCTGCCACCTGAGTCTGTCTTGAAATGCCCCTTGGTTTGCATTGTCTTCTGGCCTGCCTGGGTTCCTTCAGAAGGAAACTCTTATGCATGGAGAGGCAGAGTGTCTGGTCACCAGGAGAACTTCCCTGAAGGGAAGAAGCAGACTAAAACAGACTGACAGGAAGGTAACTGAAGACTAATTGCAAAATCCCATTACTTTAGCTTCTTAACTTTTGTCCTATAGCTTTACAGGATGTTTCCATCAAACAAAAATATTTTCTACAAAAATAAAACAAATTGAACTGAAAGTGGTGGTGAGGAAGATGCAAGGAGTGGCTCCACACTTCTTCAGGCTGAAACTGTGTTCAGGGGTTAGAGTTCAACATTTGGTTTGTTTGTTTTGGTTGTTGTTTTTTTTTTTAAAAAAAAAAAAGCCAAAACCCAGACCTACCCAGCCTCCTCTCTCCTACATCTAAGACTGTAAATAGGAGAAAAAAGCCTCAGGTCCTGTTTAGCTCTGAAAGCACCTAAACTTACCTTTCATTGTTAAAAGTTCTCCAGATGCAAACTGAGACTGACCCAGTTTGACCAATGAGTGTAGTTTAGCCTAATCTGCATCAAGCACATGTCCACCAGCCCTCATTTTTGGAGGAAGTCACAAGAATTTGGGCTGCTTATTAAAGGCACTGGTCACTACTTTTTTCTTCCAGATCAAAGGAGCAGAGGAGAAGGGAAGAAGCTAGAAGAAGGGTTGATGACGCACAGTCTTTCGTACTGCTGTCACTTCTTAGTGAGTTCCAGGGAACAGGTAAGCTAAATTCAATTTATTTCTTTCTTGAACGAAAGTGTGTACATGCTACCTGATATTTGGGTATGTCAGATGGGGAAACTTGTTGAGGAAAATGCACAAACAACTAGTAAGAGTAATATCCATAAATACTAGCCCCAGGCAGCTTCTCAGTGTGTGGGTTGGTCAGACATTCAGTTCTGAGGCACCTACAGTCATGAGTTATGTGGGGACCTCAGTTGCCTAACACAATTCTGGATTCTGCCATAAAGATAAGACTAGAAAGAGATAGATGATTTTTTTTTTTTTGTATTTGTACATTGTGTGATGCTTTCTCTCACATTCAAATACGACTGCATCGGCAGTGCTAGTACTATGGCCAACTTAGTAAAATCAAATGAACAAGTAGAAGGTGCAGACATGAGGAAATCATTCTCTGTTTTCAGTGGTAAAAGTATCAATGTTCCAGATGCAAGTGGTCATCAAAAAGATAATGAAAATGGTAGAACTAAAAAAGGCTAGTAGTAACAACTGAAAACTTGTCTTCTAAGTCCAGGATGAGTTGGCAGAGTGACTTCTTTATTTCCAGTATGTGTCCTCCAAATCTGAAATTTGGAAACCTGCTAGTTTAGGATTGTACTGACTATCAAAGACTACTGAATTACAATAGCATAATGAGGTAGCTGACTGCATGTTTTTCTCCTCTCTGGTAGATTAAAAGTAAAAGAGAGATATTTTAAACTAACACATTGTACTTGCCATTACAACAGTCAAAGAGGGTGCACAAGAGTGGTTAGGGAAGCTCAGCTGATGGGCAGCAACTTATTGAATGACAGTAACTTACCACGTGGACTTATGTATATCCTAATTTTTGTGTCTAACTTTCTCTGATGCTGCTATGGAGTGTGTGCATTATTGCAGCAGTTGTTCTCCATGGTTTCCTGGAGAGTAGTAACATTTGTGAATACCTTGTGAAGAAAGGTCTCAGATAGAAATTTTAGTGCCAGGAAACTTGTTTTGGCAGTTAAATAGTTAACAGCATTAGCATTTACACATTTGATTGGTTTGAGATTAATGGGTGAAATTCATAACTTCTCCAGAGTCTCATTTGCATCCTCTCTGTTAATTCACATCTTCTGCGTTAATAACGAGCAATTCCACAGCTAAACCCACATGAAAATGGCCCAAGTGAAACCTACTGCTCAAGTAGCAGATCTGACATGATATTGGATTGGGGAAGCTTGTGAAATGGGAAGGCATCAAGGGACAAACAACAGTTTTGGCTTGCCAACAACCTAGTAGAGTATGTGAGGAGACTTTAAAAAGTGCAGGTGGACATGCTGTTCTACTATGTCATTTTCTTTAAAACATTGCTGCTCATGTTGTAGTTTTAATTAAGCAAAAGGGAAAAGTTGGCTGCTAAGGAGAACATCTTTGAGCACATGGTGAGGCACAAACTGAGCCATGCAAATACACTACCAACCAGCTTGGGTTAGTTTTAAGATGGTATCGATGAAATCTTCTGGTTTGTTGGTTTTTGTTGGAGGATTTCCCTCTAATTCTTATGTTAATTTACTCAAAAACTGACACAACTACATAGTAGCTAAAGGCCTCCCTGAAATTTTGCCTTGAGGAGCAGAAATAGTAATGTAACAGACTGTTGCANCAGTAGCTAAAGACCTCCCTGAAATTTTGCTTTAATGGTCTAATTTTTAGTGATTCAGCATATTTAACTTTGAGGAGCAGAGATAGTAATGTAACAGACTGTTGCACCTGTTTCCAGGTGAGGGGGTTTTTGTGGTTGTTTGGTTTTGTTTTGTTTTTTTTAATGGTACTTTTTATAAACACAAAGAAAACAAAACATTTCCTTTGACTATCATCAAAACCATGTTAAGAGTCACTCTGTAGGAATCGGAGATCAAGACAGAAGCAAGAAAAGCTTAAGTTAGGTCCAGAATCTCCCCGTAGGCTCCAATATCTCAACAGAGCAGCTTACACACATCCTTAAACTTGCTTCTGAAGGTGCTGCCCGCTGCGTGTGCCAGGGAGGTGATTTTGGCCCCTCCGTCCATCCCCATCCTGTCCCGAACCAGGGCGGCTCTGGGAGGGTGCACGGCTACCGAGGGGAGCTCGTACCTCCGGGATGGGGATGTGCCCGGGGGCGGCTGGAGCGATGCCCCGCGGTGCTCGTGGCTCCCACCGGCACCGCCGCCACCTCCCCGCCCTGAACGGCAAAGGCAGGAGCCCCCCCTAAACCTTGAAAAACGGAACCGCAGAGCCAAGGGAGCACCATGGGAGAGCAGCACTGCTCCGGGTGCGCTGCCTCCGCTCACCTGGTGCCAGTTTCTTCCTGTTCAAGCTTATCACAGAGGTGTGGTGGGTTTCAGCCCACAGCCATGTTTTGGGCTGATTGAAAGGCAAGCTTGTCCTTGCTTAGACAGGTCAACAAATCACTGAAATTGTGCAGGATTTTTAATTTCTGCACCCATAAGTAAGTCACTCTTACTTTCAGTATTCTTAACCTTATCACTAGGAAACAAGTATTGACCTGTAACCTAATCTTTCTGCATTGGTGACTTTGCTGTCCTCTGTGTTTTGGCACAGCCTTTTCCCTCAGCAGACTTTCTCCCTTTTGTGAGTAGGTTTTTGAGTACAGGCCTTAGGATGTTGCTGGTCTTAAAGAACTGGTGAGCAAGGCCTGAAGAGTTGCCTGGCTTTTGGATGTGGGCCATGAAAGAAGCACTTTTCTTCCAAGTGTCTGCTAGCATAGGTGCTTCAGCCTGGGGTCTGAGCAGGTACAGTCCCTTGGGACAGACCTCTAGAGGCCCCTGAGGTTTCTTTAGTGGTTTCTTGTGGTTTTCTTTCCTAACACTGTGGCAAAATCACTTGTTGCCACTTTGTCTATAAGACAGTTGTAATGTGCCAGTAAAAACCTGAGGCTCAGTTGTAAAAGGAGCAGCTGAAATGAGTAAGAGACTCAGAAGTACAGGGAGCCTCACTGGGGACAGTGTCACTGAGGTAATGGGAGACTTTAACAGGGCCTGGAGATGAGCAGTTTGTCAGGGAAAGTCAGTTTGAAAAGTACAGTCAACCCATTTTGAAAGACACTGGACAGAGAAGTTTTCATATTACAGGAAGTTGTTGAAGGCATGGCAAAGGTGGAGATGGGAAAGAGTTTGGTAAGAATGGTTGATTTTTAATAATGAATCAAGCTATAAGCTTGGAATTAGATAGGATAGTCAATCAGAAGAAGAATATAAAGTTTAGGTGTTCATGTAGGTTAGAAGAATGTTCTGGGAGGGATGAAGGAGAGGGATGTACCTCAGTTGTAAAGATGAAATGAGAGAAACAGAGATATGCAAAGAACTGGATGAGGCAACAGTTCAGAGGTAACTTGGGGAAGAGAGAGGGGGGCCCTAAGCTTAAAAGGTTCATAAGTTAGATATTAAATGATGGAGTGACAATCTGTCAGCTAAAACATTTGACCTGTCAAGTCAGAAGTCTTCAGACTTTTCTTGTAATCTAAAATGTTTTCATCTTTTTAGCATCCTTTGGAGGAATTTGGGTGGGGTTTGGGTAATATTTTAGTTTTGGGGGGCTTTTGTTTGTTTTTGTTTGTTTTGTATATTGTAATGTGGAGTATCTAGCTGTAGGTAACTTGTCAGACTTTGTTCTTTTATAATAACTCAGAGGTACTGGGAGCATAAAGTAGGACATTTGGTAAAAGACCATGTGTTGTGAAGATCTCCAACAATGTCAGCAGCGGAGGATGACAGTCTTCATACTTTTATAGTCTCCAATGGAGAGTGTTTTGAGTTCTCAACATTTTTAATAAGTTGGTTAAAAGCTATAGAAGAGGGGGAAGTAGGTGGGGGGTCAGACTTGACCCAGCGTCCTTGATTAGCATGCCCAGTTGGGCAGCAGAAGTAATTATGTCTGACATGGTATCACAGCTGTGGGGACTGGAGGGGTGTGTGAATCATATAAATCTAATAAACCCTGAAAATGAGAGTTTCTGTCATATTTTCTGCATTACTCTTCTCCACTGTGCAGACTTTCTTTTTTTATGCTAGAAGATGAGAAACACGTTCCACGCTCTTTCTTCCTAATCTCTGCTCCATCATGGTACGTTCTCCAGTGCTGTTTTCTCTTGGAAAGCTGCACTTGAGTACCTTCTTGGCCTTCTTCCCAATTGTTTTGCTATTTAGATGATGATTTAAAAGCCACTGATTTGAGGTTTTTTTTTTCCCCATGTGAATGATATCATCACAGTACCTCCCCCCTGAATTGACACGATACAGCTCTTGTAAGGTTCGTAAAACAACCAAAATGTTTTGTTTCTGATGGACACTGTTCTTGACACCTTGGGGTAGAGGCCATCTAACTTAATGGTTATTAAGGCCAGGAAGGCTTACTTGTTTTTTTATTAGTAGCCATTCAATATATTGGAATGAATAAAACCTCCAAAACATAATAAAAATTTCCAAGAAAACTGAAGAAAAACATCTTAAATCTTGCACAAGTCTTTGTCCTTGCTGGACTTCTTCTCTAACAGTTGTTCATTTTGATTCTTCCCTTTTGTCCACTGCTGGATGACCTTCCCAAGACAAAGTGGGAGATCCATACCTTCTCTGGCTAGGCAGGGAATACTTACTCTTCAGGCTCCTGCCATCTTCCAGTGATCTGGCTTGTGTAAAATCACCGCTGTGTAGGAAATATGGAATAAGTACTCATCTACTTCATCTTCTCTCTTCCCCTTTTCCTTCTTTAATACAAAAAAAAATGAGGAAATATTTGTTGGGGGCAGCAAGGGCGGGGGGATATACAAAGGGAGAGACAGAGTCACTCAAGTGCTTTCAAGTCTATTCTTCCATTTTTCCTTTCCTCATTCTTCTTTTTTCTCAGTTCTTCATTCATACAGTTACTTTTTGAGGAGGGAAGCATACAAAGGGGCAAACCCCCTGCCCCACAACTCCTTCATTTTGTTTGTTGCTATAGTTTTGGGGGGGAAGTAGATGTATGAGAGCATGTTCCATGGGACCGTGACTCCATCTGCAGGCAAGAGCACGCTACTCTCTGCCGAGAGCCACCATGACCCCTGTGCAGCATCCAGCCCCTCAGGTCTTGAGTGACATTGCTGAAATCAGCTGGTGTTCCTCAGTATACAGCAGCATCTGTATCCATCTCAAAAGCTAAATGAGAATAATAAGAGTAAGAGCAATAAGAAGTCACATTATGTGGGTATCTCATGAATCTTACTTCCGTGACCTGGGTGCCTTTAGTGCAGACAGCCAACATAGATGAGGGGTTGTATGAGTATGCTTGTGTGCTTACTGGTAAAAGGAGAGAATTGCAATAAGGAAGTATGGCTGCAGACTAGAAAGAAAAATCCTGTGGCCACAGCACCCATAACGTGCTAGGTATGTGTTGATGGTAATGGTTTGCTGGGACGGGAAGTCTTAAAATTCTGCATTTAGCTTTGTTGGTGAACCACCACAGGCAGAGTGCATGTCCCCAGCTGAAAGGTGGAGGTAATGACGCTTTGCAAATGTCTAAGAAAAAAGACATCAAACTTCTAGTGCTTGCATTATAGAGGTATTAAAAACACAGTCACTCTTCTACCTGCTCTGCAGTTATAGCTTCATTTAGTTGGTGTAATCTTCAAGCTAGGAACCATATTGAGGGAAGAGTGAGGGAGTAAAACACCAATCATGGTTTCAGAATGATCAGTGAATGTTTTCTGCTAAGTAGCTCATAAACGAGTAGGAATTTTAAGAATAAGTATTTGGAGATTAAAGGGTTCTGGATATCATAAGGATGTTTTTGGTGAAGAGTTGTACTGGCTAAAAAAGCCTAGTGGAATACTTGTATTCTGTAAACTACTCCCACAAAAGCAGACATGAATACCATGTTTAGGAAAAAGTAAACGCTCATGTTACAGCACTGTCACAGGACCATTTAGATTGGGAGGATTCTCTTGAGATCATCTAGTCCAGCCTCACTGCTTGAACAGGGTAAGCTAGAGCATTTACTCTTCTCCAGGCAACCTCTCTGAGCAACCTGTGCCAGTGTTTGACCATCCTAATGGTTAAAAAAAAAAAATTCTTTTCCTGTGTTCAGATGGAATTCTGGTGTTGTTTGGTTTCATTTTGGAGTGGGTTTTGGTTTGGTTTTTTTGTTGTTGGGGTGTTTTGTTGTTGTTGTTGTTGTTGTTGTTGTTGTTTTTGGGTTTTTTGTGTGTTTTTGTTTTGTTTCATTTTGTACCCTTTTGTCCATTGCCTCCTATTCTGGCAATGGACACTGCTGAGACGATTCTGACTCCTTCAACTTTGTTCCCGCCCATCTGACATTTGTAGAAATGGATAGGATCCCCCTGAGCCTTCCCTTCTTCAGAATAGACAGTCTCAGCTCTTTCAGCCTCTCCTCATATGGCAGGTGCTCCTGTCCCTTAATCATCTTTGTGGCCTTGAGTAGAGGTGCAGGATCACCTCCCTTGACCTGCTGGCAAGCGTCTTCCTAATGGTGGCCTTCTTGGCTACAAGGGTGCATTGCTGGCCTGTGATGACCTTGCTGTTTACCAGGATCCCAAGCAAAGCTGCTTTCTAGCTGGTAGGTGCCTAAGGATATGCTGGTGCCTGGGGCTATTCCTCCCTACATGCAAGACTTTGCATTTCCCTTTTGAACTTCACTATATTGCTCTCTAACTGCTTCCCCAGCCTTGTAATACTTCTGAAAGATGGCACAACCACCTGGTGTATCAGCCAGTCCTTCCAGTTTTATATCATCTGCAAACCTGTTAAGGGTGCACTCAGCTTTCTCGTTGAGGGTGCAATCATCAGCTTTTTTGTGTGGAAATGTAAGCTGCTTCCCTCCACGTATTACCTCTTTTCTTTTCTTCCTACTCATGAATTTTGTGCTACTCTGTGTGGTTTTTCACTATTATTAGTCTATTTCTTATGGAAAAATTAGTTCCATCTTACTGTAAACTACAGGCTTGAAAACACTGGGTGGCCTTAGAGTTACTGAAAAGCAGGGACTAGAAACAGTATTTGCATCAAACAGTGTTAGCAGTGGTTGAGGAAACTAGACTTTATAGCTAGTATCTCAAAAGATAAATAACCTTTTCCTCTGTGTTGTACAGTCTGATGGGGAAGTGCCAGTGCGAGGAGATACTTCCTACAGGAGGGGACTGGCTGCATGACTTCATGCTCAGCAGGCAGTGGTGACAGGAGGCTGACTTGCAGCCCAAACCCTTCTGCCTGCCAGTGGGTGAGGTCTGATTACTGAGAACATGCACTATGGTTGAGTGTAGCTGCCTGCCCTGTGAAATTCATCACACCAGGCAGATGAACTCTGCTAGAAGCTTCCTCTCCACAAACCCCTCCTCTTCCTTGCCTTGATGTCTTTCTTTTTTCCTGAAAACATAAAATCTTGGCACCATCGCATTTCCTTTTCTCCCAATTGCCCTTCTATCTCACCCTTCTTTAAGCTGTTAAGGTATTCCATAGTTGGCATCAGTACCACTAACAAACCCTTCTGTGCCTGCCTTCCTCCTGCCGTGTTTCTGGTAAGGTGCTGTCAGAGAGAGAGAGAGAGAGAGAGGAGTTTGGTGAATGCACAGTCCTAGATGGTAGACAGGCTCCCTGGGATCTTGTCAGTTCTCATGATCCAGCGCAGTCTCATTATCACTCCAGTGTTTTAACAACAGAAAACCAGCTAGTTAATCAAGAAACCAGAATCGATTTCCCTGAGGAATTTGCCACCTTGCTGGTGAAGCAGAGATTCTGCCTCTCAATCTACATGTAACAAGATGTTTAAAAACTTAGACACACTTTCATTTAGCAAACAGCTGTGGCCTAAAATGCTGTTGCCTTGCTACTTAACTAAGATGCAAGACCTCACCTCGAAGTAAATAGGAGGCCAAATGCATTCTGGTTTGACAGTTTGGGGGTGTTTTTTCCAGGAGGCTGGTAATGTCTTCAACCATGGCAGGTGTTTGCTAGTGGGGCTGTGCCTAAATTTCCAGTTAACCAGTGACTAGCAAACTACTAAGAAGTAAAATGACAGAGGGAGTTCTCTGGGTCTCACTCTGATTTAACTTAGACCATTCTTAAGGTGGGATAAACTTATTGATTTCAATGCATTTAAATGGAGAATATAGACCGGTGCTCAGGATTGAGCAGATATTTATCCTTTTTTGTTTCCACATTTGTAATGGTAATAGCCCTGAGCTAAGTGTTTCAGTCCTCAGTTGACTAAACAAATTCTTTTCATCACTTCAGAATTTGCTTAGTGCTTTATGTTGTAAAAGATTAATTTATTTTTTCTATATGTAATCAGTACTGGAAAGATGCTGCTTGCTCGGATTTGGGGGAGAAATTTTGTGTTTCAGGTGCCTGTAGACTTAAGTTCAATAGTCCTAGGCTCAAGTGACTGGTTGATGGGTTAGTTGGTTGGTTAGTTGGTGTTTTTTTATTGGGGTATTTAGTTGGGTTCTTTTTTTGTGAAATAGGTTTGCAGAAAAGGGCTGTGAAGAGGTGGTATAGTGAATTACGGAACTGAAAAGCCAACTTCACTTATGGTAAGAAAAGAGTCAGGAAACATCTTTGGTAAACCTGAAGAAGCATCCTATAGTGTTTGAGTAACAACAAAAGCATGTGGACACTAATGTGTGATCCAATGTATTTCTGGCCTGTAATATCTAGTATTTATATCAGCATGGGTTTAAGGCCACCAACTTCAAGTGTTGATGTACTTTTTTTTAAATTAAAATTAGGAACTGTATCACCTTTCCTAGGTAGTGTGCTATACATTTATGAAGTTAGTACAGCTGAAAAATATGAACACCATGGTTCCTCTGAAGAAATATTAATTATGTTATATTAGCATTTCAACTAGAAGCATTTTGTGTTGTAATTTTCTTAAAGTTATGATGGCCAGTAGGTTTAACAAGATTTAGGCCAGATTCTGAGAAAGCCGGTTGTGGTTTAGCAAGGAGATGTAGGTTATATTGAACTCCTCCTCCCTGATGCCTTTCCACTCTGAGGCTGGGAGATTGTAGTGGAATTCATGAAAATCTTGGTCTTTAGGACATTTCTGATTCAATATGTTCTTTGTTCACAAGAATAGCATAGGCAGCTAAAGAGATGGGTGAGCACTGCCAGTGATTTCCAGGGTTGCAAAAAGAGTTTTTGCCTAGAATGGGCTGTGGCACTTTCATTTTCCTTTCATTTTAAGAAGGAAAAGGTTAAAAACTTTGGGGAAGGAGAACTTCATTGTGTTTTTACAAAAGCTAGCTTTTTACAAAAGCTAGAGCCTATGTCTGTCATTTAGGACCTGCTGGTTATACAAATGCATCTCCCACTCATAATTGTTTATGAGTTCCAAGATGATACTCATCAGACAGCAATGGCTTCTGATCATTCTTCATTGGCCTTTGTGGAGTTGGTTGGTGGCCTTGCCAGTCACTAACTTGTCATTATTTATTGTTATTACTACCCTACTAGTTATGTTATTTGCTTACAGAGCATTTGCAAACGTGGCTGATGGTATCCATGAGCTGTTATACTATGGATTTGTTCATCCCTTTGCATTTGCCTTTTAAATGCTTTAGAGCAAAGAGAAGATTTTGTAATCAAATCTTGTTTGCAGGATTGAATCATAGTTACTGTTAAGCATAGAAATATTGACATCAATTAAAATAGAAAAGAGGAGTAGGCTGTTAGGGGTATCCTGCAACAGGTGTGAGAGAGATGGTAATTTCAATGAAAATCAGAGGGCCTCATGTTATGCATTGAAGATACAGAGGCTGTAGGCAAATTCCTTCTGTGTTCAACAGAAAATTAATCCAAAGATAGCAGTACCATTAAAAACAGCCTGTGGAACCTGAAAAACTCTCCTCTGCATGCTCAGGGGCACACAGAGATGACCTGACCTTCAATTTGGTAGGCTATACTTTAAGGAGAGGTGGCCATAGTTTGGTTTGGAGGGCCTGAGAACTGGTTAAAATGGTCCTGTTTTTACACTCAGTACACTTCTTTAAAAAAATCTGACCCTGGGAATAGAACTCTTTAAAGTTTCAAAGAAAAAAGCAAGGATGGAAGCTAATTTTTAAGTTTCTGTTTAGAAAACCTTTTCAAGTATTTTTTCATTGCATAAAGACAGTTTGGATGCTAGATACCCTGCAAAGGTTTTAAGAATGTTACATCATTTATTACTGTTTAAAACCTTATTTACTCAATTTGTTTCATTTCTCTCACGTGTAAGTGAAGAAAATATTTACTTTGTTTGAGAGTGGATTCTGAAGCTGAACTTAATTCATATGTGTAACTAGATTTGGTGTTTGGAAGGTGCCACACAATCATTACTTATTAATAGAAGGACCTGCAGAAGCGATGCATTATTTATATTATGTTATCTGTGGAAGAATTGCAACTATTTTCTTATGTTTGGACTAAAAATGTTCAAAAGTGCGGTCAGCTGACTTAATTCTTTTTTGTACTATACCACCAAACACATAATGGAAGATTATTTTTTAAATGGCATTATGGCCTTAGTCATCTTCCTTAAACCAATGTGTAAAATAATTCAAAGTTAGGACTTTGTGTGCCTATGATTTCAATGTGATGGCTGGATACTATCGATTGACTAGGACAGTATGTGGAGTAATGCAGTTAGCCAGGATAGATATGAGGAACCAAGTTGTTCCTAAATGGAGTATTTCCAGGTGTTAAGGTTAGAAACCCTTCAAAGCTTGAGTATATGAAGTTTCTCCCTGATAGTTCATTCAACCACTGGGATTTCTTTCATTTGAGCAGAATATGCTCAAATCTTGGCCCACCAAACTCCCAGGCAAAGTGTTGGGATGTCTATCAAAGCCAAGGTCACCCTCAGAGAGATTTAATGCTGCTCTATAGTGTGCCAGTCCCCACGACCCTCTCAGAGAGCTGTGTTCCCATAGTGTCTTTGGTGCAGCCACCTCAAGCCCAGCTTGAGGGGTTTTCAAATGATGGAGGGGGGAAAACCCACACAGCATATTGTAAATGAATGCTGACAATGTCAACATTAATTTACATGCCAGAAACACATGAGGAGTAGAGGGTGGAAAGAGTGACAGTGCAGAAAATGGTATTTCCTATGTCCCGTTCTCCTAGAGCACCTGAAGAAGGGTTGCCACAGCAGCTGTGGATCATATCACAGGGCCAGTACTCTTTCCCTTTCCAAAATGGCTACTCTGTGGCCTCCTGGACTGGTAGCATCATTCAGATGTTGATCACAAAGCTGGCTTAGTTCAACACAATTGACATTAGAATGTATTTAAGAAATAAGTAAGTAGGTTCAGCATTGCAACTCTTATTAGTGAACAAAGTTCTGTTGTGAGTCCCAGGCATGTCAAAGTTGAGGTTAGTGAGTGATAGTAAAGAATACGTCTGGTATTTTTGGTTATCACTACTAATGCTGTACAAATCTCCAAAACCAGTATGAACTGGAGAACTGAGGGAAAAGACAGGACCTAAATATTCTGAGGAATTCTGGTTCTAGTGCTCTTGGTCATGAACAAGAGTTAGGCAGCTGTTTGGACTCATCTCTCCCCCCCCAGAAATCTCTAGTACTGTCAGTTATGCACCTTGGTTTTTACTTCTGGATTAAAAATAAGTAAATCTCTCCGTGAAAATGAAGTATTCTAGCTGTATTGTGAAGTGATAAACAAGCTGAAGTCAGGAGGAGTCTGTTTGGTCTTAGCAGATGTGTACATGTGGTTTTGAAACTCAAAACTGTACACACATGATCTCAGATTGTCATACATATAATCTTTTAAGTCTCATTTAGATTTTTTCCTGTGGAAAGGATAATTGTGGCTGTGAAATGGGTATAAGACGATGAGAAACCATTCTAAATTGATGTGATTAAGAGTGTAAGTTGACTGTTTTAAAATATTTAGGTTGTAAATTTGCTGGTTTGTGTTTTCCTAGGCAGCTGTTTATTTAAAAAAATTTTTTTGAAGTTAGGATTGAGAATGGTGTGATAAAATGATGAGTCAGATTGTCAAAAGCAACAAAAATTCTCACAGGTATGCATGCTAGAATAATGCATATTTTTTAGTTTTGCAACATCTGACTCATGATTTCTATTATGTATTCTGCTAAGTTCAAAGTTTTTTTACACAAAGAGAGAGCTATATGAAACAACCGTGCTTCAAATCATTTTACTTCAATTGTAGTAACAGGTTTTGGAGTTTAAATCATTAAGAACCTCTGTGTGAACTTTTATCCAAATGACTGCAAGTCACAAAGAGAGCACTTCTCTTTCACCGAGTACCTTTTGTGCTTTAGTGAGACCCAATCCCTCTTCTATTTTTTTTTTCCCCACCTTCATGTGTGTCTTTGAAGAAAGATGTGTGATTTGTGAAGTAATGAAAGTATGTATCAGCTAATGAAAACTGCTATCATGGCTTCATAGTGCACACTGGAATCGCTTCAGGATAAAGCTTCATATACCTGCATTATAGGAGGGTGTGGGGGGGAAAGTAAATTTCAGAAGTCCAGATTGCTGTGTGTACTGTAGAAGTATCATGTAGCAGCTAAATCAACCATTAGGGGTGACCTAATCTTGATTTCCTCCCCCCTACACAGACACACACACATTCACACACACTCTCAAGGAGTTGTGATCTTCCCACTTTTTAAAACCTGCACTAGAAATCCTCAGAATCCAACTTGCCCACCTTCTCTTCTTGCTTATTTTGTGTGCTTATTTTGGCACGGAGGGAGTCGTATATAAACCATCCTCTCCCCCCACCCCCTCCACTGAACTGAAGTTCGGCTGCAGCAAAGCCCCTCGGGCCCCCTGTGCTGATCACATCCAAGAAATTTTATGGAGGTTAGCTTTGCATCACTACAATTTTTTTTTTCCAGTTTCTAACACACAGAAAGGAAAAACGTCTTAATTAAAAAAAAAAGAAGAAAAAAATGGAAAGAAAAAGAAAAAAAAAAAGGTTTGACATTATCATTTTCTTTCCATCACCTCAAACCAGGGAATCACAGCACGAACGGTCGAGACCCACAAATTTACACACACACACACCTTTTTAATTTTTTAATTTTT
>VYXB01006859.1:278730-337080 GCA_013397135.1 Pachyramphus minor
AGGTTGCGGCTGCGGCCGCCCGCGGCCCCGACCTCCTGACCGCCGCGCCGGGGGAAGCCACGGCTTTTTTTGGGCCGACGAACAATTGCTTTCATTGTGCGAATAGAGTTCGGCGTGTGTTACTATTTTTTTTTTTTTTTAAATTACACGACCTAATCTTTAGTTCTTTCGGATTAATTTTTTTAGTTCAGTTCACGGGAGGAGTTTGGGTGTTGTGTTTTTTTTTCTTCCTGGTTTGTGATACACACACACGCCATATGTCCCACATGAATGCTACTTTTCAGTGGGATATATTTATTTTCATTTCTTTTGCAACTGCATCAAAGCTGTTATTTTACAATAATAAGACTTCAGATCACTCAGAATAATAGTGTTCTAGATTCAGCAAATTACCTGGAATTCAATATGCAGATGCTATAAATAGTGATTAAGGGTCTTTCTTTGGGTTTTGAGGGTTTTTATGGCTTTTTGGGGTTTTTTTTGGTTTTGAGGCAATAGGTTGCTTCAATGGGTGCTCATTCTAAAATACATTTTTATTCCACAGTTCTCGCTGGTTTTAGCAATACATTTCTTAGCGGGATGGTGCGTGTATTTCACCTTGATGTAATAATGGTGGCAGAAGAACTGTAAAGTGCACCACGCGCATCCCAAAAGAACCTGTCTAGTGCTGTGCTCAGCCTTAACTCTGCCCCATTGAGGGCACTGCTGTTGTGATTCACTCTTGAGTTATGTTACAGGTTGCTGCTGGTGCGTGAATGGTCTCCAGTACACCTAAGCGATGTAGCATCTTACTGAACCTCCCTGTGATATTTTGAATTCTGTTGCAGTTGTTTGGTAAAATAAATAGTCAGACGTTGGTACACAGAATAGTTTACTGCTGTTACATTGTAACTGAGCAAATGTAACTTGGTCTGGCAAGTCCTTATCGACTGTAGCACAACTTGAGTAGGAAGCTGTCTTCTCAGTATTTCTAGGCCTTATTTAGTTTCTTATAAATTGTTATGTACCCTGAAACACACCTGAGGAACAGTGTCAGGCTCTTGCAGTGACAGTATGGAGCTGTTGGTGACCTAGACCCTGATTTTATACTTCTGTCCATTGACTTCATTGGACAGCGCTCATGTAAATTTAGGGGTAATTCCACATGAGAAGAGTGCACTGCCAAAACACACACCATGGTGAAGAAGTCTGTGCAAGACTTTGCTAGAGACATATGAGGCTGCTGTGAGAGTTTAGTTAATTTTCAAGGGAGTTGCTGGGTACTGACGCTTCAGCATTTGAAGGAAGAGAAGGATTGATATAATTAGATGCAATAATAGTGTGTTTTGGTGGCATCTGCTTAAAAGGGCAGAGTTAAGGTTGAGCTTTCAGTCACTGGAGTTGTTTACAACATAATTTAGTTTGGAAGGGTCCTTTGGAGGTCGTCTGGCCTAGCCCCCTGCTCAAAGCAGGGTGAACCTCAGGGTTCAGTCAGATGGATGGGCCCTTTGAGACTCCAATATTTACATGTATTGTAAGTGGAGTTTTCATGTGTAAAGAAGTCAGTTTTTGGGAACTGTTTAGCCACATATGCCAGCAGAATGTCCTCACTCACACTCTGGGAAAGACAAAGGAAAGTGCATCCTTCTTAATTTAAGATACAAAGGAATAAGGAAAGGAGTTTCTGAATAGACAATGGCTCATTCGTGTCTGAACTAAATACTGCAGCAGTGTAGACTCAGTTTACAGTGACAGAGTTAGGTCTATAACTTACAAATTTGCCCAGTACATGTGTGTCCTATGATTATTTTTGGATGTGACTAACTTGAACAAGTCAATTCATTTTCACTGGAATATTTAGAGGAATTATTTAGAGGAATTTTACTCATTCCTTTGTGTGTGTTGGAGGTTTTTTCCCTCCCATTCAACCACTTCATCACTTAGATACTTCTTTCTCATTTATTCAGTTAGCATAAGAATATTTAAAAATACATGCATAAATACAACTCTACCCTGCTTTTATTCTCCTTGTTGCCTCACTTTCCATTCTACCTCAGACTATTATTTACTTTACTGACAATTCCTAAAAGTCTGTTACCTTTGAACTGCTACATGTGACTTGAAAGAGCTCAGCCTGAAAAGTAAAAGTTTTGGGAAGTCTGGAGGCACTCGAGTAAATGTTTAAGATCTAGATCTCTACATTACCTTAAGTGTAGCAATCGATACTCCTTGGGGTTTGATTCTGTCTGGGAGGCTTGTCAGCAATGCAATTTGTGAATGAATGCCACAATTCCATTTATTCAAAGCTTGCATTTGTTACAGAGTAGCAGATGCTACATTGCAAAGTTTGAACTCCTGCTAGTTTCTGAGGAATGCTTTTAATGTAGGACAAACTGCAGTGGAATTTTCTGTTGGATTTATTTTGTTAAAGAGGGAGATGTGGAGTTGATACAATATTAGTTTCAATATCAAAAGCTAGATATCTGATAATAAGGGGACATAACTCTTCTTGCTTTCATGGTCAGGTACAGTGTTAGACGTTCCAGATACCCTGTTGAAGTGTTAGCTCTTTCTATACAGTAAAAAAACCACTTGAACTCTGTGAAGCTTTTTATTATATTGTTTTTTTATTGCTCGATTATATCATCAGAGGACAAAGAAAATACTGTCAAACAAGTAAATTAACAGTGATTTAGAGCTTCCTTCTTTTTTATTTCTGCAGCTTGCTTCATTTGATACTTTCTGATAGCAAGAGAGGAAGTGTTGGAAAGGTTTTTCAAAAGACTTCCCAATGTCAGGAAAGCCTTTACTGTCATTTAGCATGTAAGAGTTGCCTCCAAGACAAAATGCTTTTTCAGGAACAGGAGTGTTTCTTTTTTAAATTATTTTATTACTTTACTAGCACACGCTGCATGTGTAAGGCGAAGTTTTTATTTATTCTTCTACCATTTTTTGTTTAGTCTTCTAACGTATTTACTGTTATTAACCTCTTAAACACTGCAGGGATCATGATCTAGCACATGGTCGACAAGAGGATCCATGTAGGGAAAATTATTATTATTACTATGATTAGGTTAATAACGCCTCTCAAATGAACAGCAGACTTTTGGTGAATTGAGGAACATCCCCATTATTCCATCTGACGATACTGTTCTTATTTTGTCCCTGTTGTGCTAGTGAAGTTGTCACAGACTTCTCAGAAATACCTTCTCTCTTTATGGGGATCCTGTCTGACATCTAAAGTCTCTGTCTCCTTAGATTTGTTTGCTAATTTTCTTTTTGTTATGCAAACTAAGTCATAAACGTCTACAGAAAATCGATGGTAGACTATGCCTTGGTGTTGTCTGATAGTACAAAATATAAATAAATCACACTGGAGTGTAGATTGGACTACCAAAAAGTCGGTGCTGTGTGTATTAAACTAGTTTAGTCTTTAGGTTCTTATGAATTGGATTTTAGAGAGGGTAGGGGTGCCAAAGATTTAAAATAAAAGTGCAAAGTTTTTAGCTGGCCAAACAGGAAAACCTGCAGGTAGAGCAGTGGAATGGGAAATGTAAGAACAGGCAGACAGAAAGAATTTTTACTTTTAAAATGGATGAAGAAGAGTATGACTTAATCTTTATAACAGAGCAATTGTTGTCTTTTTCATATGTAAGAAGGCAGGAGTAGGAGGAATTAAGTTTAGAAAAAAAAGAAGGAAGAAGTGGAGCCAGGAGGAGCTGGCTGTTCAAAGTGAAGTATTAGTAATTTCCTATAATTTAATCAGACCAGATCCCAGAGCAAGATAATGAGAGCATGACCTACAAAAGAGGACTTTTTGGAAGTTAAAAGGTTTTCTAACATGAAGCATCATAAGGCATGTGGTTTGTCATGAAGCACTGTATAGAGGACTCTTTTTTTTTTTCTTTTACATTGCAAAGAAATCATGATACAGACATGAGTTCAGATGGCTAGGGAATGCTAGTATGGGTTGTGCCTGGAATCTTTTTACTGTTACAGCTGTTAAAGTGCTCCAGAGTCATGCTTGAAGAGTCTATCTTCTCAATAATATTTTGTCTTGGCTTCTAGTTCACCATTTTTTTGTTGCGTAGTTTGCCATTCATGATACATGATTTGTATCATTTGGGTTTATGCATACAAAACCCTTCAGGATGTATGGAGGCTAAAGTATCATGTGTCTTACAAAAATAATAATATGCAAGTTATCTGGACTACAAAGTGGCCAGCAGCATGTGATAGAATCCAGTTTTCATGGGGATGGGGGAGTTATCTTCCTCTCTTTCTGCTCCTCAAAGAAAAGTTTTACTTTTATTCTACTTTAAGGGTTCTCTCTCAAGAAAAATAAATGCTAGGGGGTGATATGGCCATGAAGAATAATAAATTACATTGGGCCGAAGGAAAACTAAACCCCTCTAAAAGGTGGATAATATACCTTTCTCCAAGGATTTTCTTTTTAAAATACACTTAAATAATAAAACTCAAACTTGATCCGTACTTCTTTTGAAAGGATGGATGCTGCAGGGTGCAGGCAGCATTGTTGGGTGCAACTGTACACTGCACTGTGGCTGCTTTAATGAAGGATTCATCACCTTGTAACCCATAAGCTCACAAGAGAGCTTTTCTTTTAGTTTTCCCTCTTCTCCAGACTAACCTAGGGTCACAATTATGGCAGTGTTATGCTCCCAAAAACAATTTCTCTTTTCCTTACGTATCTTCAGCAGCATTTACAGGCTGGTGTCCTCCTTGGTGTAGATGGCGAATATTCTGAATGCTCAGGCTGAACTTGTCAGCCTAGTAGTTAGATCTATTCCCTAAAATTTTTCCTGCTCTTTGAGGGGTTTCCTTGTCTGTGGTTTAATTATACTGAGTAGTAGAATTCCAAGTTCAGCCTAACAGTAAGACAAGACTGTTCCATTTTGCAGGTTAAGAATTCACATGGAGTCCAAGTTTGGGTAATTTGGAATGGCAAAGAGTTATGACTTTTGAGAAACATGCAGTAAAGGCAGAAAAACTGGGCTGCATAAATAGTCATTTTCCTTGTTCTTTTCAGTACTTTGGCAACAGGATCAGAAGTAGAGGTGAAGGAGCGAGTAGTGCTGATACCACAGTAGATAGACCAGGAGAGAGAAGTTGAGAAGTTTTTATGCAAGACTGATTTAGTTGCTGTTTAGAATAAACTTCATTAAAAATTAAAGGATTACCAAGTAGTAGAGGTCTTGTAATGAGTAGTATAATCAGCAGAAAATGAAATTAGGTTCCAAACACCCGCACTGTTTTGTTTCTTTTATTTGGGATGCTCTCACTAGGGTAGAAATAAAATTTTTGAAGCAACTCAAAGCCAAGCTGTTGTCATCATCCCTTTGAATTCTGCATGGTCCTACCTCTAGGGATTCCCTTCCCCAGGAAGGGCTTATAGCTCTTCTGGTCCTCATCTGAGTTTTACTGCTTGGATGTGGTTTTCCTCTATGGCAGGGCTTTCTGTGCAGATGGAAAGTATTCTTCCCTGCATGGTCCCAAGTTTTATCTGAAAGTTTCTCTAAGGGAGAAGATTTGGCACAAACTTGCTTTAAATTACAACTTCCTATTTTGAAATTATTATCCCCATGTGTGTCTTCAATGGACACAAAGTCTTTGCAAGCTTCTAGACTTCACTTGACTTGTGTAGTCATACAAATAATTGCTCACCTCCAAAATTAAAATACAAACACACACAACTAGCTGATCGTTACCTAGAGTGAAAAGTAAGGAACAGAGAGAGTGGCAGGCAAGTGTATATAGATAGCAGGTGGTGGTCTAGCTGTGTTTGCTTGCTTTCGGGAAGCACAGCCAGAATCTCTCCCTTTATAAACCACTCTGCCAAGTCTAGACCTGGTAACTAATGACTGAGGACCCATTCCTTTATGTGTTTGGAACAGAACTTCCTCGTATCTACCTCTGTATTTCTAGCACTTTGAGCCCGTGAAGAGCCCTTCTCAGGCACCAGCATAAGCATAACAGCTTAGAGCTGCTCTAATTTCTGCTGCCCCCAGGCTCTCACCCTGCTCCTTGTTCTGGGAAGGAAAGGCTGACATAATCCTTTTGTCAATTCTGCGTTGCCAAAGGGAGTTCTTTGCACAGTGAATAACTCTGCAGGGGGCTCTTCTGCCCACCTTGAGGTACTCGAACATTGCCCATAACGCCTAAATAGACTTCATCATAATTGTTTATATTGTCTTCCTGCACAGTGCTGTGCCACATTGAGATAACAAAGCAAGCTCTAAATAAGCTACCTTGTGTATGGGAGGCCGTTATCACAGCAGTCTACCCAGGTTAATTCAGCTCTGCTACTTGTGGGTATACTCAAGCTGGCTCAGGTATCACTACACAGCACTGCGTTATTTAGTAGAGACATGCTCTCATGAGAATCAGAGTTGTTGTCTTTGAAGGCATTTATTGGCCTGCTCAAAAAAAAGTGTTGGTAAAACTCACAAGAGTTTCCAGCTGAGAAATGCACTCTGGAAAAATAAAATGAAATCCCACTGCCATTCTCACACTTGTTTGTTTGTTCAGCAGGAAAGAGCCAGGAGTGGAATGGACATGAATGTGAAACTCCCACTTCACTTCTAGCTGTTCCTTGTCGTCTGAATTTTAGGTGGATTTTTAGGCAGAATGTCAAAACAGGTTGCTGCCATTTTTGCTGTGTCTGTGTCCTAAGTAGCCACAGCATTAGTTTCTTGTACCAGGAGCTTGGCACAGAATCCTAGATTTCTTTAAAATAAGATAAGATTTGAGGAATACCCACTTCTTATTCAGTGCTTGCACGTTAATTGCGTGACCTCTGACTTCTTAAGGTTGAAAACTGAGGCAGTGCCCAAAACTGTGTGTCTGGAATTGAGGAGTGCCTGTTCCACATGGTCTGCTTCTATGTGTTTGCCTACCACTAGGAGTAGCATCCTAATCCTGTCTTATTTGGCTTCGCTTGTTAACCCCAAGCAATCCTCTCAGGGACACAGAAAGCAGCTGTCTTTGGTAGCAAACACAGCACGACAAAACAAACACTTCTTGAAGCTTCCCTTACATATGTTACCATAATATCATGTTTGTGGGAAGAATAAGAAAGACAGAGAATATAATTTGCCATGTTTTAATCTGACTTCGGGAGGGAGGGAAAAAATTAAATTACAGGGAACTAGATTCCCATGACATGTACAGGAAGGAATAATTTCAGTATCTGAAACCTAAACCTTTTGTTTCTGAACCAGTCGGAAAGCTAATGAGCATCAGCACTTCAGGCAAAATACAATGGTAAATGAGGAGCATGTTATTTATCAAAAGTAGAGCAGGAGAAGCTGCATATAGCAAAAGTAAACAGAAACTGGTCAAAACCGTAAGAGATCTTAGTTAAAGCAGGCACACTGGTCTGTTACTACCTGCTGTGGTTGAACATTGCCATACATACAGTTTGTGAGCTCCTTCCTTTGCTTTGTGACCCTTTGATAGGAGTTGTAAACACAACAGGGATAATTACAGGCACTGTAGCAGGTTGATCTGAGGCTTCCCATGTTGTGGAGTTTTTTGCCAGCTACATATTAAGGTGACAGGGATTTCTGGTTGACTTTGTTTCTTTTATTGATCCCTCAAACACCTTTAATAGATGTGTTCTAAAGCAACAATTCCATGTATTTTAAAAGACCTTTCCTAAGAGTCAGTGTTTTGAGTGCTTACTGTGGGTTTTTCTCTTTCTGTATGTTAATAAAAGGGAAAAAAAAGTTCACAGCATTTGCTTTCACACTACCTTTCTGAGTTCACTATTTCGAATAATTTAAGATGACCTTACTGAGTTCTACTTAACATTATTTTTAAAATTGAACTTAATGTTTATTATCAGGAATGGGCCATCCTCGCAGCTTTCCTTTGATCTCCCTTGTGCTGTTAGGGTAATGCAAATGTTACAGAGGTTGCCTTGGCCTTCCCAGACCAGGGTTCTTATTGCATAGGAGTGGGGGTTGTTTCTAGGAGAGAAATAGTGCTGTTGTTTCATACATCTTCATAGTACTGCAACTTAGAATAGCCTATGAATCAGAGATGGAAAGAGTTAGAGATGAAGCCATGGCTGGAACACATTCAGATCTGCTTATTGCTGGTTAACAACCATTTCCAGCTGCTCTTGATAAGGCAGTCTCCAGGCTGAGTCTAGGTTAGAACACACAAGGGAGAATCAGAGCTCATGCTGTGCTCCTCCTTTGCCAAATACTCACATGCCACATAGGAGAGAACGTGGCCCTACCCATAAACTGAACAGAAATGTTTGAATTATTGAATATGTAGCAGTAGTGATTCTTTCCAATCGAGTGGAATGAAATGCTTTTGCCAGAATGCCACTGGGACTGTTGGGAAGGTGAGATGCCTTATTCATGCTCAGAGAAGGAAATAATGAGCTAGCCAAAAAAGTCAAAGGAGACGTAGGTCAGGGTGTACAACAACACATCATCTCATCAAGGTAGGCAAATGCAACCAGTTCTCTGACAGTTTTTCAAGCTCTAATATGTCCTTTATATGAAGAGCAGACAGCCAGACTCCTGCAGGAATAAAGAGACATAGATAGAAATGCCACGGTGTTCTTCCTTCCTTAGAAGCTACCTGGGTTAACTTTGTGCTGGGGAGGTGAAAACCTCCCTTTGGCCAGCAAGAATTTTTCTCGTGCTATTTTACAGGTACTGTGAGCTGTATCTATGTTCAAACAGCTTTTGGGTCCAAGAGCTCTAGACTGCAATGACAGAGCTGTTGGGGTGCATCCCCCCCAATATGATGATTGTGGGGATGTCTGGAGTCTTGGCAACATAGTTCACAGATATGAGATCTCTGGCATTTTGAGTGCTTGTTTGGTTGGTTAGTTTTTGGGTTTTTTCCTTGTGGCTCAACAGGAAGTTTTCTCTAGAGCACCTTCACACCTATCGGCAGAGCTTCACACAGCTTTTTTCTTTAATCATGGTGTAGTACTACTACACTGATGAGGACCAGTTTTCTTCTTTGTCTCTTTCTTCAAAACCACTTGTGGTGTAATCACTGCTTTTATCACTGATAATTCTTCTCTTTTTCACCTATTTCCAGTCAATATTTATGGTAAGTTTTCTATACCAGCTGAAGAAGATTGGTCAGAAAAGGTAGGAAAGTGGAGAAATAGCCATTTTTCATTTTGTTAATATCAGTACTTTATCAGTGTCACTCCCTGAAGACTACTGGCGGTTTCAGAAGTTAATAGAATGAGAAGTTATTTGGAAATGGTTCAAGAGAAGACACAACATGCCTTTAAGCACTGGAGAGAAGAGGAAAAGTGAAGGTTGCCATTTGTATTATCCTCAGCATTGATGGCCTGACTCAGGAAATTAGAGACACTGGTCACAGAGAAAGCAGCTCAGAAATACCATGTTCTTCCATAGGATTTCTGGTTACTGCTTCAGTGGAATGTCTCCTGAAGTTCTCTTTTCTGTGGTAGTAGTTAGACATCAGAAAGTGTTCTCAAGGATTATCTTGTGCATGAGAGAGACTAGGAATTATTGTTTCCTTCACCTATGTTGGTTATGTATATTGCATAGGAGTACAAGCCAGGGATTCAGCCTGCCATCCCAGGCATGTGTGTGACCCAACAGAAAAATAGTTTCAGCCTAAAACAGATCCTGTATTCTAGTTAGGTCCTGTAGGAAAGATACACTTAACAGTTTCTCAGGGAAACAGAGGTAGTAGTTATTGAGGTTGTTTGAGCATCTGTAGAGCAGTTTTCCCTTGGGATGATGCTACAGGGGAAACAGAAGTAAGAAGGGAGAAAGTTGGAAAGCATGCTCCTTGAAATGACTAGATGTGTTCTGGTGGTGCTATTTGTTTTTGCAGTGTTGCTGAAAATTTCTAATAGAGCTTTTCTCAAGTATTGGAGCAATGCTAGGCTTGCATTAGTCTACCTCTGTACAGACCCTGGTGGGAGTTTACAACACCTCTCAATTCCAAACTTTGACTATGCCTTTGAAGAGATACAGGAAATCAGATCTATTGCATGGTCCATTGTATTTAATAACTTCTATGTGTACAGGAAGAAGGATGATATATATTTGTACTTTTGGTTTCAGTGTCTGCATTAGGTATTTTCTTCTGTTGTGGAAATCTCTTGCTCTTACAAGTGAGATAGGAAGCATGGAAAGTGAAATTTTACCTGAGCATCTACCTTGCCATGGATTTAATATTCCATTTTTAGCACACATCAGCTCACAGGCAAGGATGATGGCCTGTGGTTTTTCCACAGTCTTCTGTCACCTGTGAGCATTGGACTGTTCTTTAGATTCCCACCAGGGACACTGAAGCAGCTCTGCCTTGAAGCTAAAGTCAGTAACTTCAGGTCTTTAGTAATATTTGCTTGTCTTCCCTTCCTCTGGTATATTAGTAATTTCTTCCTATTTTATAGTAGGTAGGGAGCTTGTGGCTTGGGGAGGAAGGTGGTTTGGACCTCATAGGAGATGCTGAGAGGAGACTGGGAACCCTGTGTACATGGTCAGCCACACAAGCAGTAGCGATGGAGAGACAGCAGGTGCTCTTGCTGTGGCGTTCAGGTGGGCTGAGGGTGCACCAAGGGTCATGCACAGAGCAAGAGTAAGTGTGGAGACAACAGCCTCAAACAGTGGCAGCAAGGGAGCTTTATTTTCTGGAGCTATCACTTTGCTGTTTAGAAACCTTTTTTAAATAAGCCTGTTGTAATCTTGTTTATAGTAATTAAGAATTTGTTAGTAATTTAAGTAGTTGGTTTTGGCAATGTGCAGGTTGTCTTCTCACACGTACTGGTAATGTCAGGTTGAAAACATTTACACAAGAATAAAAGTCGAGGAAGCAGGTAATTGACTGATTTATCAACCTTAGCAGACAATTTTTTCTGATACATGATGGTGGCTATGGTAAATTTACTCTGGATTGCTTAAGGGCATGATCCTATATGGTGTGCACAACACACGAGGGTAGCTCTTTGAAATGAATGGGTGAAGGAGCGGGTAATCAGCCAGTGTGGTTTTGGTGCCTTGATTAGCCTCTTGGTCAATGGTTTGTCCCCCAGGAAAGTTGGGAATTGCTCTGCACAGCTCAGAACGTAGGTGATTATGGCTTTTTCCTGGAGCTTTTAGATCAGTTTTAGTCTTTCAGGTAACGTGAGAACTTCTTGTACACTTACAGCCGTTCCCAGGCCATAATGATAAATTACAGTTGCGATCAGTAAGTTATTTTCATTGCAAATTGTTTGTATGCAACAAAGCGTGGCATGTTTGAATTCTTTCCTCACTTTTTTTGCCGGCTGAATTGACACTTGTAGCTTCTCATCCGCTTCCTTTCCAACTGTAAGGGTGACTAAAAATCACGTTGCTGTGGTGACCCTGTCAGTTTTGAATGACTAACCACAATAAAATGAGTTGCGCGTATTGAGGGTTAATCGGTGTTACAATAATCTATAGCATAAACTTTATTCTTGGCTGCTGTAAATTGTGGGGAATATTTGAGGATTTCCGTGCTTCCTTTTTTACTGTTGGGGTTGTGACTGCTGAGGCCTGCAGTGCATTTCAGTGAATGAAGATGTGTTTTGTTGCAGTAAAGAGTTGAGACAGCTATCACTGCAGCCAGTTCTGGGAAGCTGGCAGGTCATGTGCAGGTCTTAATTAAGATGAATTGTTAGCTATGAAGGCACTCAGTAAGAATAGGCAGTTTATAGACGTAGCTCAAGACCAGAGAACACAGGTATGCAGAACACCAATTTTGTTACCAAGTTAAATGAAGATTAATAAGCAAAGCTTTCCTACATTTTTTTTGATACCTAGATCATACAAAATAGGACATAAAAACCTGTAGTATTCATAATTACTTCAGTTTTGGTATGGAGGTTTCTTTTCTTGGGTGGTGCTTGCTACATAAAAGTGATATCGTTAAGGGTGCTTCTCCCAGTTTTCCTCCAGTGCTTGCCAAAGCCTTGTGGATACCATTGGCAACCAAGAAGGATATTATCACTTTAAAGTGCCATGAGCCATGGAGTCAGTATATATGTTCTCTAAACCATGTCTTATACTTAGCCTTTGTTTTGGAGACTGATCATCACAGCACCAAAAAGCTTTGTAGGATATTCAGGAAGAACTTCCTCTGGTCTTACTTGAGCCATTCGAGGGAGAGGCTTACCTCCCTGAAATGGATAAATTTCCTTTATTTCTGAGCCTTTTGTTCCAGGTCATAGGTCAAGGTTTTTGTCTAATTCCATAACCATTCACATGTGCCCACCTCTTTTCTTGAATTCCGTTGCCTTTTAGGGGATGATAGTTGTAAAGAACTGAGGTTGTTATTCTGCTTTTTTTTATTTTAGATATATGAATAACATAGTACAATCTTTCAGTTTTCTCAAGTGGAACTGTCCAAGTGAATGGATCTTGTCTTCCATGACACCTCAGCAGAACTGTAGGATGATAGATTGAGAGTGTTGAGTTACTTCCTCGCTCGAGCTCATTCAGATTGTCTAATCTGATAATGGGTTTCCTTCCTTCTATCTCTTTTTTATTTGTAAGTCAGGGGTAATTGCAGCCTGTGATTTTGTCAGGAAAAAAGAAAAAAATTCTGTGTATTGATGCCTTCTGCTTCAATTATACAATAGAAAACTATGACTGAGAAATGGACTACTACAAAGCACGTAGCCATTTGGAAATGAGTAACTGAGCCTCTGGTTTGCAAATAGACTATGTTTAAGATAAGGTAGTTTTGTGTTTCTGCTTAGAATTTCCTAATAGAGACACTAGTTCTGTGTTCCATAAACAACTTCTCAAAGCAGGTTTCATTACGGACCTGCCAAAGGAGTAAAATCTCATTCATGGAGTTAAATGTTATTGAATGATGGCTTTAAAATATTATGGATTTCTATATTGAAAATTAGCATTCAAGTGATTATCTCCCACAATAGTTTGATCTAGAATGGAAACTAAATTTCCTCATTTAAGGATTTTCTGGTTGTAGCCAGCTTTTCCAAATTGCTGGCTTGAATTGTTTGGTGTTTCTTTTCTAGTAAAGGCCCACATTGAGACATTTTAGGATATTTTCCCTCCTTTGTGAGGTAGGCTGACATGATAGGTCTGTCTCTGTATGCTAAGGATAATAGAAGTCTTGAGAATGGTGTTTAGCTCTTCTTATTTTGGAGATGCCAGCATCCCTACTACCTTTTGTGATTTGATATTTTCCTATTGCAAAAGCCTATTGCCTTAGATATCTCCCTAGAGCAAAACAAATGAACAAGCAAAGTAAATTTTGGCTAACCAGAAGTAATTTTAAGGAGTTTTTATAGTTCCTCATAACTAAGAAAAGGTAGACTTTCCAGTTGCTGAACTTAACACGTAAGTGAGCCCACAATAATAAATGTGCGCCGATGCAAATGATACGTTATTGTGCCAGGTGCAGGGAATCTTTTGTGTAGACTGAGATAGTTCAGTTTGAACCATTAAAGATTGTTGAAGCTGTTTCCCATTCCCACCAGGGCTGTGGGAATAACAGTTGAGCTCCTGAATACGTAGTTTGTCCTCAAATTTATAATAATCTAGGAGAGTGTTAAACTGATATCATAGCTGGTTTTAAAAGACCAAGGGAAGCCTGAAATTCCTGATAAGGGACTTCAATCTGGCTCAGAAGTTGCTGTCCAAAAAAGGGTTTGGTTTTATAGCAAATAGTTTATCATCCTCTCTGTTTAGATTGGGCAGAAGAGGTGTATTCCTTTGATATGTTAATGCACAGACTCCAGGTTTTCAGTTGGCCATATTCCTTTGGTGTATAAATCAGTCTGATCACTATCTTGTGCTTTACGAAAAGTGTGTCCAACCTCAACTGTAGGTTATTATAGGATGTTTGTGAGGGCCTGTGGAAGAAACTTTCAATAAGTCTGGCTGTGGTATTTTGCTCAGTCTCCATAAAACTGTTACAAGAACACTGGTAACATAAAATATGTTTTGTAAGGAACAAGATTTTCTATTGTTTTACTGACACTTCGTGTGTTTTATGAACCTGTCTTGGGGCTACTAGCCAGCCTTTGCAGCATAAGCTGGCTTTAGAAATTTTTGTTTCTTCTGAAAACCTCAATCATAAAAATCAACTGTCTTTGTCTGCCTTCTCTCCAGTTATTCTAGCTGTTGATCACAGAATGGGTCAGGTTGGAAGGGACCACAATGGGTCATCTAGTCCAACCTCCCCGCTCAAGTAGGGTCACCCCAGAGCACATGGCACAGGATTGTGTCCAGACAGTTCTTGAATATCTCTGGTGAGGGAGACTCCACAGCGTCTATGGGCAACCTGTTCCAGTTCTTGGTCACCCACACAGTAAAAAAGTTCTTCCTTGTGTTCAGGTGGAACTTCCTGTGCATCATTTGCTGCCCATTGCCTCTTGTCCTATTGCTTGGCACCACCGAGAAGGTAGTGCCTGGATCTATCCTCTTGGCACCATCCCTTCAAATAGTAGTATACATTGATGAGGCCCCCTCTCAGTTGTCCCTTCTCAAGGCTGAAAAGGCCCTGCTCCCTCAGCCTTTCCTCCTGTGAGAGATGCCCCAGTCTGTTTATCAGCTTCCTAACCCTCCGCTGGACCCACTCCAAGAAATNCTTCCTTGTGTTCAGGTGGAACTTCCTGTGCATCATTTGCTGCCCATTGCCTCTTGTCCTATTGCTTGGCACCACCGAGAAGGTAGTGCCTGGATCTATCCTCTTGGCACTGTCCCTTCAAATAGTAGTATACATTGATGAGGCCCCCTCTCAGTTGTCCCTTCTTAAGGCTGAACAGGCCCTGCTCCCTCAGCCTTTCCTCCTGTGAGAGATACCCCAGTCAGCTTCCTAACCCTCCACTGGACCCACTCCAAGAAATCCATGCCTCTCTTGTCCCAAGGAGCAAGATATTCAGGACTGCACACAGTATTTGGGAAGCAGCCTCACTAGGGCTGAGTGGCAGAATCACCTCCCTGGTGAACAAGTCGGGTCAAGACAGCTGATGAAAGCTTTTTATGTAGGATGCTCTTTTGTGACATACCACTTGAGAAACAGTCTTCAAAAGTATTCCCCTCCTCTAAGGCCGTGTGTATTCCATTCTGTTTCATGCACACACCACAAGTACTTCAAATCACTGAGCCTGAAACTGTGGCAAAATCCAGCTACAGCCAAGTCATTCAAAATTATAGTGAGGCAAATATTATACATGTATTTGTATACACATATACTATTTGTGTGTAAAATTGTTATTTATTACTTTATAAGAGATCCTGCTCTGCCCCTTTAGTTTTCATGGTTGCTGATTACTGGGCCTCACTGTAAAGGTGTTATTTCTGGGTCTATAGAACTTTTCTTCTCCCAGGAAGATGCTGCTAATCAATTTTAGAGAGGACTTTTTTTAATTAGTATCAGAGTCCATGGGGGCCAACCCAGCTTCAGATATCCCAGATAAGGCTTCTAAAGCAGTCTAAAGCATGATACTGTGGCCATCCTGACTGCATGGGCCAGCTCTTCCCTGAGAGGTGTAGTACATTGTCAAGGTTTGGGATGGGAGAGAGAATCCTCTGGTGTTTTTCACTGACAAGACATGATATCCTTTGCACTCCACAAGACCAGAGGAGACAGGTGGCTCAGATTGCTCACAGCTCCTGTTTTCTCATTTGTGCCTCCTTTGCATCAATTTTCTCCTGATCTTTTGAGAGAGTGAGTAGTTTTCTGCCAGATGAGTTGAAATTCTTAATTCTTGGCTCATCAAGCAGCCAAACAACAGAGCAAATCTAAGAGTGGGCACAGGACCACTTCTTCACTCAGTGTTGAGCTTTTGATACCTCAGTATTCTCACTGCACTGTAGGGTGATGCCTGTTCCTTTGGTGCTTAAAATCTCTCAGTGCCAGTAGAAGCAACACTCCTCAAACACTAATCCCACAGCTACTAACTATAATCTCTTGTCTAGAACAGAAGAATAGTTAATCTTTCTTGCAGGCAATATGTCAAACATCCATAATTCTGGGAGTTATCTTTTGAACATGTTTTTGGAGGAGATCAGACTTGTTTTCACCATAAGGTCCTATCCTGTGGTCTGTCAGCCAGCCTTGAGAATCTTCATCAAGTGGTGACAGCCCTCCTCTGGAGAAACCGTGTATTTCTGTCCTCTTCCATGGATACTTGCTAGTAAAAGATGGGTCTTTTTGTCACGAATGAAACCCACTCAAGACATTTATTTTGGGACTTGTGGCTGAAAGTAGAAGGCCACTGCCTCTGTTTCCCATCTACCATAAAATTCCACTCCTTTAAGGGATAGGAAACAATGACAATTTTATGTTGTCTGTGACAAGCTTTTTCAGTAATCTGTCCTGATTCTCTTCTTCCTTGGAAGAGTCCATCACACCTGGATTCTGCCTTTGAAAGGAAACTGAGATGCTATATGTTCATTTTGATATTCTGTGACCGTCTAACAGTTGATAAGCCTGAATGCATGATACTTGTGCACATTCAGTTGTTTGTGCACACAGGCAAAACATCTGGAAGAGTTCTAGTTACTGAAAGGTAATGTTCTCTAATCTTGTTCATCTTGCAGTCGTCTTTCAAAAAAGCAGTACTAGAGAAATTGTTAGGTGAATATTCTGGGGCTTTCTTGTACGTGGATTTTTTTTTCAAAGTCATTTAAGTTAGGGATAAAAGCAGAGAATACCTGCCCCATCTTTAAAAACTGTGCCTTGCTTTTCCCCTCCCCTCCTTCCCTCCAGTTAGGAAAATCATTATCTTAGAAGATGTGGAGATGAAATACAGAGTCCTACCTAGGGTTTCTTTCCCTGTCAAATTGTGTATTTTCACACAACTTAAACACAGGGGAGAAGGACAAGAACAGAAGAGCTTGGCTCTTTGGCAGTTCCTTCTTGCAGCTGTGCTGCTCTCTCTAGGTCAGCCTGCAGCAGAGAAATTTGGTTCAAGCACCAGCAACACTGCTAAACCATTTTGTGAGGAGGTCAAGAGTTGAACAATCATCCCGTTGATAAGGGAGCGAGCCAGAAATTCCATTCAAAGAGGACAGTGACTCCCTGTGCTGCTTACCTATTATAGGTCACAGAAATCGTGAAGGGAAAGTGGGGGACCAAGGGCACTCTAGCACATGACTGTTTATGTAACTGTGACTTTTAAGTTCTATTTGCTGCTGTAGATATATTAAAAGGAGTTAAGGCAGGCCTTTGTGTCTTTATTAAAATCATGATTTTCTAGCAAGCATCCCTATGGGAAAATCATCGTAGCTGCTGCTCTGGATATACACTCTAATTAAATGTGGCCGTAAGTGCTTTTTCAGAGGTGGAAGCTGTGGGGTGTTGGTGCACAGTGTGCCCAGCTTCTTGGAGGCAGTCCTATTTCACACACATCTGCATGGTCTGGTGGGTGTGGGAACCCACAAAAGTTGTTCAGCCCAAAGAAATTACATGCACCGTTTTTTATTTGAAATACTTAAAGATCAGGCTGAATATCAAAAGGGTAGTTTGTAGGCAGGCAGCTAGACACAGCAATTTATATAGGATACCACAGAATAGACTTCCCAGATACAACTGTCATTTTTGGGCCTGTGTCTTCTGGTTTCTATAGTACCTGATTGTGAAATCAGCAAGGGTTTATGTGCAGCTGACAGCCAGAGAAAATGTGAATTAGAAAGTGATGTTTTATGAGCAAGTGGTCTCTTGTAACTATTTTTTACCATTGCTAAAATGATGCACTTACACAGTGTACATAATTTATCTAAAAGTATCTATTGTATTCATTCTTTAGCTCCTTCATTCTTTTCTCCTCTGCGTTATCTGGTCTGTGCTAAATTCTGAATGTGTTACTTTTGTGGCTGATAGTCCTCATGAGAGGCACTGTTTGCAGTTAGGACTTCGAGTTTCTCTCCTAATTTCATTCTGGAGCTTCTCTAGTATATCTTTTTCTTTTCTGGTTCCCCTGAAACAGTTCTGCCCAGGGGTAACTAGCAACCAGTCTCTGGCAAATGTCAAGGCTTCTGTACCAGTGATACTTACTGGGTTTGGCTGAAGTAAGTGAGGATCCTCCTGTATTCCAGTTCTAGAGGGTGTAAGTTGACTGACTGTTGCAGAGGTAAGATGGAGACATTGTGAGCCTGTGTTAAGCTTGAATGTACAGCCATCATGTGATGGAAAACTTGTTTTATTTGGATATGATGCTGATGGTATCAGTCATGATGGAATCTGGACTACATCACCTGTAAAGAGAGGATATTCTGATATGGACTGCCAGGAGAGAGAATTTTGGCCTGTGGCCTGATCCTCTAATTCTCTAATTTGAGGGTTTTGAGAAAGCAACCAGGAAGGAATAGAACATGACAACCCATCATGGAGGCCAAATATGAACATACCAGTTACCATCTGTCTCACCTGTTTCTTGTCCATGACTAGTTAAAACCCATGACAGTTGTCCATCCCTTCTTGGCCATTGACTGTTCTTTTTCTTCCATTCTTCATTCATTCTGCTTTTGTTGCTGTCACTGATAAAGGTCACATGAGGCTAAGTCCTAGGTTGCTCAAGTGTTGTCTCTGCCTTAGTTTTGATGCATTTGCCTATTTACTTGGCCTTAAACTGATTGCTCAGCTGAGTCAGTTGGTATTTCCTGAGAACTCCTTTTGGATGGCTTACTGCTTCATTTAAGTTTAATGTGTTCTTTTAAATTCTTTAGGTATCTTTGCAGAGCTCCTCAGTTCCCTAGTGTAAACCTATCACTTAATCCAAACTCTTTCAGTAGGCCTAGGTAGAGTGTTCAGTATAAAATAATATAGAGGGTGATTTATGGTAAGTGTTAGAGGTGGAATGATAGAGCTGTTGGGGCAGCAAATTAGGAAGATGACCTGGGTGTCAAATAGACAGCAAATGCAACTGTAACTTTAAATTTAAATTGACACAAACTTGAATGATCATATCTGAAGTCCTTATGTAGATCAAGATAATTGACGTCAATAAAGATGAGATTGGGCTCTCCTGTATCTTTAAATCCTGGTCCTGTAGACTCCCAGATTTTCCTTGAAATGTAACTGCTGAAAAAAGGGCAATTTTGGTTAATTTTTCTCATCAGCAATTTTCCTCTGTGCATTTCTTTGAAATTATTCAACTTCTACCTACTTCTGTATTTGCTTTAATTTTCATTCTGTAATCCCGTCATTACAATTTCCATATGTTTCATATCACTGTAGCATATGGATTTCTGTATTGAAGTTCTTTAATTTACTCATTACAGTGAATGATTAAAGTGGAATTTTGTCCCACTTAGCATGAAAATTCAGTCTCTTTGGGGTGGGTTTCTTAGCTGTGGCCTCTTCTCAGATAATTTCTGGTGGTCCAAATGGTGTTCTTTCCATCATGTTTTCACTGCCTGTGTCTGTTGCTCTGTGCCACGATTTGGAGGCTCTTCCCTTTTCTGTAGATCTAACCTGCTACATTCATATTTCTCTGCTCCAAGTCCTGTAAAGTGGAGCTTGTAGATCATTTCACACTTGCCACTTCCAGGAATGGCATATGTACTTTACCTTGGGTAACAGTTGAAATGTCCAGCATTTGAATTGGGTGGCTCAGTGTATAAATCAACAAACATGTTTGTCTTTTTCAGTTTTCAGATGTAAGTAGTTTGAGCAAGTTAATATTTACATTTCTATTGGCACCAGGGTCAGATTCTAATCAGCACTCTAAATAAAAGGGCACATGGTCACAAAGTGAAATAACACACTTTGGGATCAATAAGATTTGTCTGTCAGACTGATCTCTTGCAGAGGAAAATGAACTTCTCGGTATTTGATAACAAGCAGATGAGTTGGCGAGCAAGGGAAACTGGCACTTCTTCAAACAGTGCTTCTGCACACACTTGTGGCTTTGCCAGAGATGGATATTGGGCTACATCAGTGGCAGCAGTCACCCAGCAGTACTTTGGTGCCTTTTGTCGTTGCTGACAGGAGTGGAAAACACCTTTGTGAGGCTCCGGGGTGCTGTGTGATGTGATAGTCCCAAAGCATGCAGGACACGTGTAACTTTCACCAACCTCTGCCAGTGACAAAAGGTTTGGGAAATAGTTCTCCTTCCAGAACTGCTGTGGAAATCAGGAAAAAGCAACATTGGCAAGTCTTGACTCATGTTGAGCAGAGGCAAGCTGTTGAGCAGTTACTTGGTAAAAGCCAGTGAGATTCCCAGCCAGGTCTTGCTCCAAATGAAGTCAGTGAGAATTTGCCTCTAACTCTGAAGTTAGAGTTTTCCTGCTTTAAAACGTCCATGTTGTTTCTTACCCATGTTTAGCACTTCAACCTGCAATAGAAATGAAATGCCAGTAGCTTAAAGTAATTCTGTAATAGTGAACTATAGTGTGTTTATGGTGGAGAGAAGAAATTTAAATGTGGTATTACATTTCTATTCCTAGCTGTCAAAGACTCTCACTGGAGTTCCATAGCTGTGTTGTGAGAAAAGGGAAAAAAACATGTCATGCAGATCTTCTGCCATAGATGTGAAATACAGCTGAAGTTTCTTGCCAGACGTGTGGAGGTTGCCTCCTGTTTCAGGCAAACCTAGTCTGGGTGACCCATGAACCCTCTGGGTTGAGGGAAGGTTTTATATAGTTTGAATTCATAAGGAAGTTGGTGGATTGGGCTGATTTCTCCTGGAGTTCTCGAGCTTGTTCAAACTCACAGGCTCACAAGTCAGTGTGAATTAAAATTCTGCCCTGAAGGCCTTGAATGGCAACTTCGCTTAGAAATGAAATTGCCTGGCTTCACCATTATGCTTCTAAACCAATTCACTGCTGTTTAAAAGGAGGGTTGACTGAACTCATGATAAGACACTGATGCTGGCTTTTTCAGCATTAACCTTAAAGCCTTAAAATACAGTGGGCTTGATACTGCAGCAACTGGGAATTACTGAGAAGTGGAAAATTAGAACTGTGTCAGCAGTTAGAGGTCTGGTTTCTGGGTACAGAAAGAAACTGCACTGGTGAGGAAGAAAAGTATCCAGCTGGTTTTTGGGATAGTGATGCTGCAAAGGAAATTTGTCCCTTATTATAGAGGCTGCATGGAGCCTTGAGAGGGCTTGAGTGGTTACAAGTAGATTAGCAACAGGAGAGGGAGCTCTCACTGCGTTCCCAAAGAGGAGGGAAATTTTGGGCTTGGGAGCAGGCCTTGAAGAGTCTTGTGCTCCTGCTGCTCCCTGTCAATACCGTGTTGGTGGCTGCTCTTTCATACAGGCAAGACCAATGGAGACTGTGCTTGTCTGAAAAAAGAAAGGCAACCTGTGTCCTGTTCCCACATCTCTCCAGCTGTTCTTCCCTTCCCCCCCTGCCCCCATTTGTACCATTAACTTAAATACCAGTGTCCTGTTCTTCAGCTACTGTGAGCATTCTCTGAGATGTCAGCTTTAGAAAGGAGGGATAATAATGTTCCACATATATTCTCACTATCTTTTGTAGTAGGGGCAAGAATTGGTGCAGGTGAGAATGAAGAATTCATTTCCAGTGCAAACAGAATGAGCAAAATTGAGGCATTGGTAAAGCAGTGCCATTTAACTAGTGTTGTAAAGGCTGGACACAACTAGGAAGCATGTCAACACTAAGAAATTGAGGTACGTGGCAAGGAACAGAGAAGTTTGGGGGGTTAGTAAGCTGTAGATTTCTCTAAAACCAAAACCCACCTCCTCTTGTATCCATTTACGCTTCAATATCTCTCAAACTAACGGCTTTCTGAGTGAAGGAAAATGCAATTCTCCCTATATATGGATGGGAAGTCAAGACACAGAGAGTAGGTTTTGCAGGGGAGAGGAGGGATTGTTTCAACAGAGACATGCAAACAGGCATATGGATGTAAGTGGTAGGAAGCAGGCCCACCCTGGCTCGGAAGTGGTGTCAATTCTAGGTTGTGTCCCAGAGGATGTGCCCTGCACTTGGTGTATGAGTTCAGACAAAGTGCCAGTAAGAGGCTTTTTTGTTTTCCAATCCAGGAGTTGTTTGCATCTGGGATGAGTGAACAGATCTCATCTCAGTGCACCCAGATATGCTCAAGTTACTTTTTAATGTTCACAGGGTGAAAAGTGAATACATTCAGTTCTTCTTTGACCTGCATAAGTGCTGATTCAACTGATTATGATCTATCTTTGTTGGAATGGGCATGGTACTGGCCTTTATGCACATGTTATTGTAAATCTTGCTGTGCCTGTGATGCTAACTCGGATAATATCAAAATAATTTAGGCAAGTGGTTGGGGTTTTGCTTGGCTTTTGTTTGTTTTGAATAGGGAAGATGCTAGCCCTCTTCTGCTCGAATTACTAATCAAAGGTGACTGAGTAGGTTGACTGTGGGCTCTTAAAATATTGCATGAATTTTTCTCCAAAGGGTTTTGAGTAAAAGAAACTTTCTCTGAGAGACTGTTCTTCATGTTCTGTATAACACCAAATAAATCTTTGCTTTCAGAGGGTTGGTATCTCTATACTCATGATACATTTGACTGGGGTTTTCCTCCTTAAATTCATTGGATCAAAGCAATAACATAAATCTAAGTTTTTATTCATCAGCTTCTCTCCAAGTTTTGTAAATTGCTAGAATTAAATTGGGAATCTGGGAATAATATATGATCATAGATACTGTGCATATCATGCAGGCTTATTTCCAGAATGTCAGTGGAGGGTTATGCTAAATACTTTTGTTTAGTATGATTACAAAGATTCTTTTGTAGCTTGGGACATTGAGTCTAAAAGCAAGAAATGTGAGAGGTGTCTGGCAAGAGAAGATAACATGAATTTAATTCTAGCATTGCAGCTGTTCTTTACTATGTTCTGATTGGCCAGGAAGGTCTGCAAAAAGAGTCTTGGTCACGTCTGTATGACTTTGAATACCTGTCAGGGAGAAGAGCAATCCAGGGTCACAGTGCTTTAAACACTGGCAGTTGGGTCTCAGGAGAGACTGGGTGTATTGCAGTTAGTGGAGAGGAGAAAAAGTAACTTAACTGCAGTGAGACCAACACTGTGTTTCTTTCTTTTCAGCTAAACTAAGTTCAGTGTAGCTTGGTCTTTAAAGATTTATTGAACAGTGGCAAACAAATGACAAGCAAGTAGTGTTTGTACAAGACGACACTATGTGTATGATACTCATTTCCCAAATAGTTGGAGAGCTTTAGCCTGCATTCATGTATTAGTCATTTCAGCTATTCAGAAATGAATTGTGGATTATCAGTACAAATTTTATTTTCTTTTAGATAGGGGTCACTGCAGGACTGGGCTGAGATTTGAGTAGCTGCACACCTGATCTGCTTTTGAAGGTGCACCTGTGTTAGCTGTACCAATATACAAACACTTGTGTATTTCTGGGCTGGTAAATCCCTGCTTTAAACCAGAGAGTTCATAATATTTTGCAGGATGTACAGACTATGCCAATAAAGAATTATTTGAAATATATGAATATATATTATGTTTATATGTATTGTTGCAGTTTTAACTGTTTTAGTTATGCTGTCTGAAAGATGACAAGCTTGTCATGGTTTTATCTTCTAAGAAAGATTTATTCATTTTTCAAAAAATATTTTACATGGTCACTCAATCCAGGCTGATTCCAAGCCCAGGCACTTTAGGGGGATGTTGTGTGACTATTCAGAGGGGTTGTGCAGAGGTCAGGCATGCTTCATGCTAAGAAACTATTTTATGCAGATTTGGGAATAATACTGTTGTTCGTGGTTCCACACAGATGGTACCAGACAGGAAGAAGTGGAAGGTGAACTCAGTGAAGAAGAACGCTGGTTTGGAAATTCTTCAGAAACTCCTTCAGAAGCATCATATGGAGAAGTCCAGGAGAACTTTAAGTTGTCTCTTGAGGACAGAATCCAAGAGCAGTCGACTTCCCCGGATACCTCTTTGGGAAGTGCAACGCCTAGCAGCAACACAGCGGAGCTGGGATCCATTGAAAATGAGGCACTAAGAGACACGTTACAGAGCAAAGAGCACCTTTCTCCTGATGTGTCATCTCTGTGTGAAGAAGAACCTCCTGGTCCAAATAAGCCACTGAGCAGTAACCTGAGGCGGCTCCTGGAGGGTGGCTCCCTCAAGCTGGATGCTGCTGTTACAGTCAATGGCAGAGTTGAGTCCCCTGTAAATCTTGGCTCGAACGTCTCCTTCTCTCCACCTGCTCACCATGCCCAGCAGCTGAGTGTTCTTGCCAGAAAGCTCGCTGAGAAACAGGAACAAAGTGACCAATACAATGCAAGCAGCCACTTTATATGGAATCAAGGTAAGTGGCTGCCAAACTCAACCACCACCTGTGGTTTGTCCCCTGATTCAGCTATCCTGAAACTGAAAGCCGCAGCCAATGCCGTTCTGCAGGACAAATCTTTTTCAAGGACTGAAGACCCTATAAGATTTGAATCCTTTTCATCACCTTTTAGTTCTCAGTCAGCCAGCTCCACGTTAGCAGCTTTGTCTAAGAAAGTGAGTGAAAGAAGCATGACTCCTGGGCAGGAGCACCCGCCTCCGGCGAGTTCTTTCCTTTCTCTGGCTTCCATGACCTCTTCTGCTGCCCTTCTCAAGGAGGTTGCTGCAAGGGCTGCAGGCACCCTCTTGGCTGAGAAGAAGAAATCACTGGTTCCTGAGGATCCCCTGCAGCTTTCGGAGATGAAACAAGAGAAAGCAACTCCGCCACAGTCTTTGGAATTATTGTTACTACCGGTCCCTAAGGGAAGAGCATCCAAACCTGCTAGTACAGGTATGGATACAATTTGAGCCACTAAGTAGAATGTACTGGTTTTGCTATAGGCTTCAATGGGTCTGGATTTGGTTTGATTCCATGTCTTAGGAGAATAAGAAATAGATACTTTAGGTGAACAATAGAAAAGCTTTTTAAGATACTACTTTGAGACCAAGCTGTCACAAGTCTTTCCATATTTGAAAGCTGGGAGTGTACAGTTCAGTACATTTTTTTTTCTTTTATTCTGTACAATAGTATTTTCTTCTCTTACAAAGTTTAGAATAAGTCCACAAAATATTTAATAGAGAAGATCAAAGAATCCCTGTTAGGGAGCTCACAGTATCAGTGAGCATGTACAAAACTAGTGCTTTTGAAATATTGGACAAGGGAGAATTCTACCTCCCGCTGTCTCTGTCACAAATGGACTTTTGTATAATCGCTTACTACCGTGTCCTAATTTACCAGAGTATATTATTATGTTGCCACTTTTCATTAAGTTTTTTTTACAACCCTTTGTTGTTAACAAGAAAACCCCAACTAAACTGCATTTCTCTAATTTGCTCAACAAGAACCATTTTACACTTCTGACTTCCCTCCACCAGTTCCAGCTGTTGACAGTCAAGGAATGAGGCTCATAGGGAAGAAGAAGAAGAAATTCTCTGGGTAACAAAAGCTTTACAGAACTGGCAAGCCATGCAGGGGAATTCAAATGATCCATCTTCAAACTAAGGAAAAATAATTTCTCTTTCATCTCTTTCTATAAAAAATTCCCATCATGGATTCATACTTCTGGTAGAACCCAGGACTTCAGGTCATCAGTGTTCTCCCTGGGGTGGTTTTCTGCTGCAGAGGAAAGGAAGCATGGCAGCTATCTTCACCAGATGCACAATGTGGTTTAGTGTATTAGAGCTTTGTCAGGAATACCAGCTTGGCTGTACAAGTAGAGCAGGCCAGTGTACAGATGTGAAGCCTGTATGATTTTGCATAATTGCACTGCTTTCTCTCTGACCTAACCTTTTTGTTTAGGGGTATTATGAGGTCTGATCTGTCCCTGTGCAGCTCAGGTCAAAACTCATAGGGTAGAAGCTATTGGATGGACAGCAATGCTCATCTCTCCCTTGGAAGAGGAGAGGGAGGGATACAATGAGTTACAGCCAGTACCAGTTTTTTGCTCTGTGTTACATGTGTTCTACAAATGCTTTGCTGGTGTGTTTTGCCAAGGCAATTAAAGTGGCAAACGATTCTTGGCATGGGTCTAGCCTAAGGTTTTCATTAGTTTAGATGAAGTCCTTTTTGGAATAGCGTAAGGTAAACCAGCGAAAGGCCCTTTCGTGTGGGAATAGGAGTATCCACAGTGGCTACACCAGTGTGAAAGTAGTCATTAATTTAATGTAACCCTCCCCACAAAGACTGGCCTTCATATAAGGAAGGCAGCAATGTATAGAAAGGAAGTAAGGTTAAAATTTGTTTGAAGCTCTTACTTTATTTCCTGCAAGGGGAAAAAGCTGTTCACATCATAAGTTTTTACTGGGGAAAAGTACATGGTTGCAGGCTCTGTGTTTGACCAAGAAACTGGGATTTGTCTATGTAGCTTATACAAGGGTAGTGCTCTGTAACCAGTGTGCCTGGTGGTACTTGGCACTTTGCAAACTAGCTCTGATGCAGCAAATTCCAAGCAACTATTCTCTTTGCTGAAGGCCCAAGCATACTGTGCTGGTAGAAGATAACAATGGGGGCTGACTGCCTCGGGTCCTTGGTAACCAAGGAACAACTGCTTGGTTTTTAGGATATATGGGACCAGGATCCCAAGAGGAAGGGTGTTTCCTTTCAGTTCATATGCACTAGACCAACACCAGTTGGCATCCAAGAAAACTTTAAAGTTTAATGTTCATAACATTTTCCCAAGTTCATTTTCTGATACTCTTTTAAGTTTTTCCTTCCTAAATAGTTAACTGACTGAAAATAAAAAGCAAGCTGTTAGCTTATCTGGATGTTGATTATGGAAAGCCAGACCTCCTCCATTCCTTCAACCATGGAGAAATACAGCTTGTGAAAAGAGGTCACTGTTTAGTGACCTTTGGTTGAAGACTTCACTTCTGTGAAAGTTGAGTAAAGCAGCTGAATGTGTGTATTTGCCATGAAAATAAATGTCACACATTCCAAATTCCTTTTGTGCATACAACCTTATGGCATTCAACCCAAAAAACAGTATTTAATCTTATAGTGCTTTATCTTTTTATGTCAGTCTGGTTCCCAGAGCGAAACATCTTTTCCCAGTCGGCATAGCTTGAGTGGTCTTTTTTTTTTCCCCACTCATACTTTGAACTTTTAATGCACTGATGCTTTGCTGTTATGAATCTGATTCACTTACCCACCAGCAACATCTAGCTTTGGTTATGAGATCAATACTCAGTGAGATTAATTAGATGTCGATTAGTAAGTAAGGAACAGCAAAGATGGAGGCTATTTAAAGAGGAATAAGTTAATAACAAGGGTATGCCTGCTGCTCTTTTGTTCACCACATTGAGCTATTTGCTCAGAATTATTTCAGGCAAAAAGCTGGAGCCATGGCTTATCTGAGTGTAATTGCCTCTGAAATGGCATGTCAGGTTTGGTCAACCTAATCATTAAGTGCATTTTTTTTTTTTATAGTGACGTGGTACAGAGAAGACTAACTTTTGTATCAATCTGTTAATATTGCCAACTTTATAAACTGCTCACACCTTTGGGATGAAATTTAAAAGGAAGTGTGGAATCTCTGTTCTGATTATTTTTGAAAGACTGTGGGTGGCAGATTATTATTTTCCTGACTGAGTGCTTGCTTGGTGTAACTTTTTGCCTGTGATGCTTGCAATTTTGTTCCCGAAATGTCTTTGGGAAGCACTGGCTGATTCTCTCCTCACTGGTATAACTCTTTCTATCCAAATGGCACTGTGTGATATAGAATAGGCATCAATATAAATGAAGGAAAGCTAAAGCCCATGGTTTTTTTTTTATTCTGAGCTTTATGGCGTATAGTACAGAGCAAACATGGTTCGGCTTCAGAGCACATTGGCATAATTCCTGTGTAACACTAATTGTCATTGTTATCACTGAAGTCACATGCATTCATCCCAGTTCTTTGCATATTTTGTAATGTGCTAAATCACTGATCCATCTTGTTTGCAGACTTATTTTTAAGGGGGTCAGAAAAAGGTAATGCCTTGTAACACATTTCTTTTCTGGATGATAACCAGAGGCTGGAGAAAAGATGTGATGGAAGGAAAAGAAGTGATAGGTAAAAATGCTACCCATGAATTTTTTTCTGTGGTTTGTCTTTCTCCTGCCTTTTGTGAAGAAGTAAAGATGTTTAAAAATTGAAACACGAGTAAGCATTGGTTTTGCATTATAGCATTGGTTTTGGCTTACCTTTTAGAGGTGTAGAGAGGAGAATAATTTGATATGTTAAGTGCGATAGAGTATTTCACAAGGAGAATTTCTGAACTTGTAGTAGTGCACACTGACATTGTGTCCTTTTTCTGTACTTACATAATGACTACCTAATCAGTTGAATTATGGTGGCTTTGTTTCCCACTTAATAGCAAGAATTATATTTTAGGATATGACAGATCTTTCTGGTGGTTTTTATTACTTAGTTCCTCATCGAGGGAATTTGATGTTTGCTATATCCTTATCAGAAGAAAAAAACCTGATAATAATGAAGGGAATTTTTGAATAGCAATATGCACATTGCTGAGCTCTGAATATTTGAAAACGGTCTTGTCATTTAAAGTGGGGAAAATGGCATCCAATTCCACTGTAATAGTAGGCCTTTCTTTGTAATAAGAAGGGGAAACCATGGTGAGAAGATGGATGGATGGTTAGTTGTGCAAATTTAGCCACAAGGAATTTCTCTTTCCTTCAGACTTGTGACTAACCATATTTGCCTGATCGATGCCACCAAATCCTTTCCTTATCTTAGGTGAACTGGGCATTAAAGCCAAGTGCATTTAGGAAGGCAGATTTAAAGCCCTGGCAATTAGAGGAGCAGAAGAAAACCTACGACCCGAAGACCTTTGATGGCTGACATTGCAGCAGTATCTGCTCGAGCCATAACTAAACAATTTCAGCAGCAGGGCTTCTGAAGTCTTTCACTTCTGGTGTTAAATATATCCGATATGCAATACCAGCGTGCTTTTCTGTGAAGTTGTGGATTCTTCCATGCTTTATATGCTGCTTCCCTGCTGGCTAACCATCAGATATGGGAATGGATTGGTTTTTAACAGTTAGGCATATTTTCCATACCCCACTACAGCCAGCCTATGATAGGAAATGAAGCTGCAAAGTGATGATTATGAGAGACATTCATCTCAGTTCAGTTAAATTATAAAGAGCATTAGGACCAGGTGAGGTAGAGTAGCATCCTGTACTGATTAGTGAAAGGATGTTTGGGGCATTAACCTTTATAAATTATGGTAACCTTTCTTAGAGGGATAATAACTAGATAAAGGGAAAAAGGCATATGCAGAGGGGGAGGAACTGAAATTTCTGGTACCTATTGTTGTTTAACTGATATATCTCTTTACAGATGAAACTCTAGCATTGAAAAATGGTATCTTGAATATGTTTGCAATGGGAAAGTATTTGCCAAGTGGCTGTAAAGGATCCTCTCTTTTTTTTCCCCCTTCTGCTAAGCCTCAGAAGAAGAAGGGGGAAAACCTTTCCAGTGCCCGATCTGTGGTTTGGTTATCAAGAGGAAGAGTTACTGGAAGCGGCACATGGTGATTCACACAGGTTTGAAGAGTCATCAGTGTCCACTCTGTCCATTCCGCTGTGCACGCAAGGACAATCTCAAGTCACACATGAAGGTAAGGGAAGTGTTTTCTGACAGCCAAAGTACTCAAAACATCAGTCAAAAAATGATGGTGTAACAAACCTATTTGATTTGCATTTACAAGAAAATTTCCTTAGTTGTAATGATGCCCTTATTTAAATAAAGAAAAAAAGATAAAGAAATAATTTTATTCCCTTTCTTGCCTTTTTCCATTTTATGCAATGTGGAAAACTGCCTTGGGTCATGTCAACTTGGTGCAGCACAAGCTGACTGTGAGTGACTCACTTCTGGACCCGGAACCACCAGATGCAGGGGTGTTGGGTTGGGATGTGGCGTACGATCACATCAGTGCTGCTTTTCAGGATGCCAGCCAGTAACTCTGCGTGCCAGTGCTTCACACTGCGTGGACAAACCAACTTGGCCAGCTCTAGCAGGGATCTCTCCATTGCTTTCTGCAGACAGGCCTGCAGTATTAACTTTTTTCTTGTTGTGGGTTTTAACTGCAGGCACTTCAGCAGTGAATCATCCAAACCGAAATGAATGACAGATTATACTGTAATGTTTTGTTTTCAAGTGTTTCCATTAAGTTTAGAGTTTGCTTTTAACTCAGCCTAAGTTTCAGGCTCAAACTGAAGATGACTTATGAAGGAATCTGTATCTGTGATGATGCAGAAAAATATAAAAATGTAAAGAAACTCAATGTCTGCTTAGCTGAAGTACTACATGGTTGCAACATAAAGAATGCCAGATCTTGAAAGCTGTATAATATGCTTGATGAAGTAAAAATGGTATCTGTCCTATTAGCCCTTTGATGAAGAAGCTGAAGTTCAAAAAAAATTCCCTTGTTAATGAAGTTGAGTTTTTTAGTAATAGTAAAATTTTTTATTATAATTTAGCATTTTGTCTGTTTTACACAAATGTGTGTAACAGAGACTGGTGTGAAGGGGGACAGAAAAGCCTATTCAGGTTTCTTATATGCTATTGCAGAATCTGAGCTCAGTATAGAGGAATCTGACCTTCCTTATACTCAAGTAACTACTCACTTCAGTGTAAATTTTTCAGATTCCCCCTATCACAACAGCAGATCTTGCCATATTTTAGGTCGTTACTGGATCTGAAACCATCCCCCTAAAGTCTGAAGGGTCATTCCTTAACACTTCAACTGCGAATCGGTGCACTGCTCCCAGGCATCCTTGGGTGTATCATGCTAATCCTTATCAAGTAGGCTTGGTGTTTATGGCTCCTTCTTTAAGGATTTGGTGTTCTGTGTTGATGAGAGGGCACAGATGGCCATCCTAAGTAGAAGATGAATAGATAGAACGGGAACACAGCAGGAAAAGAAAGTGTTTTGGGGTTTTGTGGGTTTTTTTTTGTTTGTTTTATTGTTATCAGCTGTTGACAGCCTGCACAGAAGCATGCATCACCTACAAGCTTGCTATTCCCTGGCAAAGACCTGTTGTCTTCCCCTGCTTTGTAAATGACATCCCTATTATTCCCTGCAGAGATACTTGTTCTCTGCTTTTTTTTGCCTTTTTGGCAAAAATTGTTTGCGGATTGAGGGCCTATCCCTTCCTTTTTGGCATGGTGATTTCCATAGGTGGTCATTGATATAGTGTTGGAGAAAACTGGGTACTTTTTCACTGTCTCTGTGTGCTCTCAGATTGATGGCTCTCTGAGGCCTTTGTGCTCCTTTCTGCTCCCCTCTCACCATTAATCCTTTCATTAACTGAGTCTGCATCAGCTTAAAGCAGACCTCCTTGTACAGTCATGGAACATGTAGCGTTAATTATTTGGTAATATGGAAATTATGACCAAGTAGTGCTTAGTTAGAAAACACTGAGGTCACAGTCAGGCCCAGAGCTGCTTGACTCAGTGTAAGAGATTACAGCCTCCTTTAGCCTTACTGTGAAGGCAATATCTGAAGTTCTCCTCAATCAATGCAGTGCAGTCATGCAGGTCATGGGGAGTTGGGGTTCTTTTCGGGTAAAACTGCTCCCTATTTGAGATGAAAGTAATTGTCTTTAAAAACCACATGGTCTGCATTTTGATTTTGTCCTTCTTATAATCTCATGGATAGATGTAAAGAATCACAAGGACAACAATCTGAAAGTTTATGTGTCACCTTAATTTCAATCAGTTTCATACACTTTTTCTCAATTGACTAGGCCATTCGTAAAAGTATTTTACGAAGCAGGTGAATGAGGTGTGGGCATGTTAGTCATGCGTCCGAAAGGGCCAGACTTAATTTGAGTTCCTTTTGGTGGAAGTATAAATAATTGATAACCAAATTAAAAATAAAAAGTACCAGATTTCTTTTCTCGATATAAAACAGTGCTCCTTTTGAATCTGTAGGTACATGAGATGATAATACCTGGCACATATATAAGCCAACAGTGTTCAAAATGGAATGAATACATATCAGAAATGGTACAGCACAGCTGGGAGCTACCTAGGATGCAGTGTTCTGGTTATGCTGGTAGGGTGTTTTGGTTGTCTTCACTGTCTTGTATCCTTTGGGAACCACCTGGCCTTATCTACTTCCTGACAGGCAACCCATGAAGGCAGAGCTGCTTCCAGCTCTCCAGCCCTCTCTCCCTCCCTGTGAGGCAACTGTGGCTACATGTGAAGACACATTTTTCAAAACCAAAAATGCTACTCAAAATTAAGGTACTGGGTTGGTGCTTGTTGTTTATTACAAGACAGGTTTTTTTACTCCAGAATGCTATCACAAATCAAGCTTTTTTCCTTTATGCTGCTCTTCGGTTTTCAGGTTTTATGCTCTCTTGATAAAGGATGACAGGCAAAACCTGTTCAGGTATTCTGTCCAGCTGCAGTCCTCAAAAAAAAAAAAAATCTTAATAGAGAGCTGGAATGATTCCANAGGCAGCATAGCCAAGAGTTTGAACTACCTTATCTTTTTTTCTAGGTTCTTGTTAGGTATTCTCCTTGAAACTGATTATTCAGAGATTTAATTTCCATGAGTGGAATATGTGAGTCCATATGGGCCTTCCTTACTGTCTGTATCTTTAGGTTAATGACCAATAGCTATTTAATATAAATACTGTGTAATTTCATGGTAATTATAACATGTCTGACTGACCAGAATACAACACTGCCAATGTTCTGGTGTCTTGTCACCTGCTATAGAGCAAATCTTAATAGAGAGCTGGAATGATTCCAGCCCTGACCCACACTCGGATCTACATGTGCTACCCACCACGCTGGTGGAGCGTTCTTCCAGCAAGGGCACTTTGCCAGGACCAACTCAAAACTGGAGGCGAGGAAGTGAAAGGCGCAAGAAGGGAAACAGAAGGAAAGTTTCCACACAGACACACAAGGAAAAAGGAAGGCTGAGTAGCCTGCCTTTTAAGACACACATTGTTGTCCGTAATTTTGGAGGCAAATATAGTGCACACATAACTGCAAGTTTTGGCCCTTATTCCCAGGAATCTGAGGGGAGCATCTCAGGACCTGATTCTAGTATCATAGTGTGGTTTCCAGGGATTCTGAGAATACTGAGCTGAAAATGAAGCTGGAAAAAATGAATGGGTAACTCAGAGAGGTGTCTTGTCCAAGCAAGACACAAATATTGTGCTTGAATTCTCTCTGTTTATCTGAATATATATTCAGTTGGAATATGTTTACTTCCTGAGAGAGGAGAGTGAGTATCTGATGGACTCTTTCTGCAGATAGCAGTGGAAGGTTGTGGTGTAATTCAGCAAGATGTGTTCAGGCTTTTCTGTTTTTCCTGGTAGGGATTAAATTTACCTCAGAGCAATACCACAAGCATCAGTCAGACTTTGGCCAGTTTGTGTCTTTGGATCATGCACATATCTTCCTCAGCAATTGGTGGACAGATAGGCTGTGAGATCATACAGATATGTTCCAAGAAAGCAACAGGATATTAGCCTGAGCACTTGGAAGGGGGGCTGAGGAAGAGGAGCATATGGCCAAAACCTATATCTATAAATGTTCCTTGTGCTGCTATATAGACATAAGGCAGCAATGGATGAGCTAGCCCTTCTAGCAGAGGAAAAGAAGTTTGGCATTGTGAACACGTGCTGAAGCATGATGGTATGACAGAAAACGAGGAAAGAAAAGATGAAGCTTAGCAGAAAAGTTAGATGCAGTGGTAGGCAGGTCGTGTGATACTCAACCACAGGATTTTCCTGTGTTTGTTGCTTACGAAGAGAGACCATGTGGTGAGGTCTCAAATTAATGTTTTTGTGTAATATGAAGAGGGTTATAATCAGCTTCTTAGTTAGGGAGAGGCTATTAATTACATGATAGTGGGAATCAGGAAAGGCCCTGAAGAAGGTAGCCAGGTGCTCACTGTCCCTTGGTGATTTGCTTTTCCCCTTTTTGTTCCTCAACTAGTGTTAGACAACTGAATAAGCATTCCTAATCCATTTTTGTGAAGTAGAGGACAGGTTATTTTAAAGCATCTTCACCATATTGGGAGAGGAAATTGACTGTGTTTTATGAGTACTTTTTGTTTACTTTGATTTAGGTTAAGCTTAAAGAGCCCTGGGAGCCACCTGTGATTCCATCAGCTGAGGGGAGGTAATACAAACTTGCACAGCTTTTCAACGTATGAAATTTTTGCCCAGAGTCTCAAACAGGTGCCAAAAGTGACTTCAAGTGTCTGCCTTTTGATCTTGTCACTTTTTGCATATGAGAAAAGGGTAAGACAGGATACGCATTGATACCTTAAATCTTTAAGGAAAAAAAGTACGTTTTTTTTTTAAACTCTTAGTCCAGTCTAGCACTGCAGAGAGGCTTTTTTTTTTTTTTCCGCCTTTAATTTCAAGCGAAACAAAGAAGTAGTTTCAAAAAGAAAATACTAAATAAATAACATATGTTTCCTGAGGGGAAGGATCATATAAAAAGTAACACAGTAGCACTAAACTTCTGAAAATGCAATACTTTAAAAATTAGGGAACTTGTCAGAAAACAGCATGACATGAAAAAGAAGAGGGCACATGATAGATACAAAATAGAAAGTGTAATCAAATGCAGTTGCAGAAGGCAGCATTTTACTAAAAGAGAGTTAAAACAAAAACAGACTCAGAAAAAAACAGTACCTAGGCAGGCATGACTGACTGGCTGGGTTGTAGTAGCTTTTGGTTGTAGCAGTTGCTTAAACAGCTGCCCTTCATGGAAATGTTGATCCACTTGAAAGTTGGTGAGAAAAACAAAACTTATAGGAGGAAAAGAAAAAAGTGATAATTAGGTCACAGAAAGTAAATAAAGAGTGAATAGTCAGAAGCAAATACAGCAGTGAATAGATTCTACCTCAGGAATACGGCAAAATTGCAGGACGTGCCTGTGTCACTCTATTGCTCATCCCTACTCCCTGGTGTACCCTGGTGTTGGGTGGGAGCATGTGTATTTGTGACTGTGGTACATCTGTACAGCTGGAGAATCAGCTGGGATGTTAATTTTAAGTATGAAAAGACAACTTGGGAAAGGTCTTATGATACCAGAAAAGTTAGTGTGTCAAGAAAAAATGTAACAGAAAAAAACAGTGCAGTGCTACAAATGATGTGATACGATAGGGACATGTGGTTTCTGTAAAAGAAAATCATGTGTTCTTCCGCTAAGATGTTTTGAGCATGTCAGGAGAATCAGGAACTTAAGAATCAGTTGAAATTTATTTGGTCTATAAAAAGGCCTTTGGCAAAGCTTCTCACAGAGAAGCTGCCAAATAAATTAAGCAATATGATGTACTATGGCAAATTAGAAATCCACCAAGAGACAGTAAAACAAAGGGTAGGAAGGAATTAGCAATTTCAAGCATGACAAAAGGCTAACAGAGGGGTGTTCCATTACTAAAAGTGGAATTGTGCATATTTTAGCGAATGTGATCTGCACAAAAAGATGACTGTGGGTAAGAGAATTGTAGATGATACAACCTTATGTGCATGAATCAAGATTAGAAAAGGTAAAGCTTGAAAGGAAAAAAAAAAAAAGCTGGCTGACTGACAAGGGGGCAAATGAAGTTATTGTTGACGAATACAAGGTACTGTACCTTGGAAACCAGATTCTAATAATGCACCTGCCTGTCTGATATAATCAACTGTAACTGCTCAGGAAAAATATCTGGATATCATTGTAGACAGTTCAATGAAAACCTTTTCTTGGCATGCACAGGATTGGTTAAAAAGTACACTAAATATTTGAGTGTCTGGAGAATAAAACAGAAATAACGCTGGAAATATGACAATGCCATTATTACCATATGGTATGCTGCCACTTCTGGTCACTGCATCAAAAGAGACATATCAGAAATAGAAGGGATTTTAGAAACTGGCAATGAAAATTATTAGTGGGATGGCAAAGAAAGGACTCCCTTTGAAGAAAGAAGCTGAAAAGAATGGGACTGCCAGGAGAGTGAGAGAGGTGTGATCAAAGGTGGGAGGTGTGATCAGAATAATGCATATGATAGAGAAGATAAATCAAATTGCCTCTTTTTTTTCTTTCTTGTAATTTGAGAATGAGGAGGCAGCCAGAGAAACTGAAAGAAACAAAAATTAAAAACTGTGACCAATAGATTATTACTATCGAAATCCTCAAACCAGCCTGAAGTTTCTAAGCACCGTAGTGTTTTGTTGAAAACATCAAGCACACACTGAAATAACTGTAGAAACACAAAATATCATTTGAGAGTGGGCAGACTGCAGGGTTAATAAAAATGATAGAAGTACTTTGCACAGGCAAGGAGAACATCCATGGTTAAAGGAAATAAACTCAGAAGCCAGAAGCCTGTAAGTGTTTCTGACATAAGTCAAACAGTAGTTTTATGGGATTTTGAATGAAGCATTCTCTATGAGCAGGTTGTGCACTGTGGCTTGTTGCAGTGTAATTCAGAGAGATGCAAATCTGGCAGCAGCTGGGCTCAGACTGGGACTTCGGGGAAAACCTGCCAGCTGCACTCTTGTCTCCTCCTGCCTGTGATTCTTGTAGGAATAGCCTATTTGAGTCTAAAGAAGACATCTGATGGTTTGAGTAGCATTAACACAGTGTAAGAGCCATTCTCTGTCTCATGGAGGGAGAAGGCAGCTTTTTGGACTGCAACATTGTGTGGCCTGGATCTCCCCTGTGGCTTTCTGTGTAGCTCTACAGGGTTTCTTGTTTTTCATTCTGCAGCAAGTAGTTGGTGCCTTGACTTTTCCCTCCAAATAGCATAGAATGGCCAATTCTTGGCTCTTTCAGCTGCTGTTGAATTAGAAAATAAGGGACAGTTTTTCCTTTAGAGGGACTTTTGCTTCTGTTTCTAATAGTGCTCAAATTTTTTAATTAATATTATGTATTTTTGAAAACAAAATAATTAAAATATGTTAAAATCTTCTGGTGGCCATGGACTGTGGGCATTGGAGGCTAAATATTGGGCTTGATGTTTTTTCTTTTTTTTTTTCCCTAGATCTAAAATTTTTCTTTTCGATATGAAAATATTCTGTCATTCCTTTGGCTGGAAGTTATAAGTGTACTTTGTTTTATGAGAAATCCATAAAATTTTTCAGCTGTTACTCTCTTTGGGCAGGAGAAAAATCCAAATCAAATGAATCAGTCAATCCTATTTTCATCCATTCTCAAAAGATATTGCAGGGGTGGCGTGCCATACTCCCAAGGAGAGAAGGTGGGCTCCCACATTGACTCAACCTTCTGAAGGCATCGCATTGATGATTGTGATAAGGGCCTCTGGATGAAGTGGTTAAATATGTAGGCAGGGAAATGTTGATTGAAGGGGATCCTGGAGAGAAATCCTGCCACAGAATCTCAGTGGGTGTAAGAGATAGAGTTGCCATGGTGAGAGTGCTTGCTACCATCAGTACATCTTGGTGCTCTTTGTGAAAAGTGCTGTGAATACTGCTGTGCTCACAGACCATCGTGTTTCCAGTAGGATAGACAGGCAATCTGCTTGGCATTTCCATTGTAACCTGTTAATATTTCGGATTTATTGTGCTGCTGTTCTTCTGCGAGGTTGCTTTAAATCTCTGTTAGGTTACTATTAGCTTCTCTCTCTCTCTTTTATTTTGTCAGGTGCAGTTATGAGATTCTAGAATTACTTTGTCTGTAAATGTCATGCTTATAAAATACCAAGAATGTCATTCTGTGAAACAGGTGGCCAAGAGAAGTGCTGTCTTGCTGTGTGTTTGTCTAGTACTATTCTCTGGAGCCCTGGAAGAACTGCTGAATGAAAAGTTATACAGCACTAGTGAAATGTGTCTTCACTGAATAAAAAAGTACAAAAAGAGGGACAACTCCCAGCTTCATGTTTCAGCAGACCAGAATTGAGGCCTTGTGTATGTAGAGCTGGGAATCCTGGATTGTGACGAGTTCCTCTTACTACACAGAAAATTAACTGAGCCAAGTCCACAACCAAGGGAAACTCCAGCCTGAATTTTGTCAGGGCTGTGTTTGGGAAATGCTACTGCTGCCCCAGAGCTCTGCAGTGTCTGCATCAGGACTCTTGGGATGTAGATCTCTGCTCTGCAGGAAACTGGAAAGGGCTGAAAGCCTTAGCTAAAGCTGGGTTTTCCAAGTTTGCTTGTGTAGAGCTGAGCTTTGATTAGAGCTGGAGCTCTCATTGGGTTGCTCTGACCAAACTGTAGCAGCAAGTCTTGAATCTGTGGAACAGCTGGCTGCTTCTGAGCCAAGCCCAGGGAGCAGGAGAAAGAGTGCCACTCAGTAGGGTAGGGGAATCACGCCTCGTTTGCCAAGAGTTCATCAAACCTCTCCATGTTTCAGGTAAAATATTTTGCATACAACAAATTGCCATTTTCCAACAGAAATCTGTCTCACTGAAATGTTTCCAACCAACTCGAGTCACAAGTGAAAGCTCAGTCTGGTGCCAGTTTGCCCTGATCACATGTTCATCAATTAGTAAGGAGCAAATGTATGTATTTGCCAGTCTTTCTGCAGGGACTAGCCTGGAATGCCACTCTCAGGATTTAAAATTTATTTGTGGAGTCACAGTGAAAGAACTTTTCAATAGAACTGCTGCTATTACTCTGGGCTCAGTTGTTCCTTCCCTTTCATGAGTACTGTATTAAGCGAGAAATTGTATAATTATATGCATATAGTTTATATAGTTTGAGTGTGTCTGTTCATATGATGTGTTAGCCAGGACGTATGGGTGGATGGAGTTCTCTTTGAAAGGTAATCAGGATCAAACCTAGTACCTAGGGTGCTATGCCCTGTGTTCATACTGGAGCATGCAGGCTCTGTGAGAAACAGCCTGCAGTCAAAGTATGAGGACAGTAAGACTAACTGTGATTCTTAATTGATGGTTAAACTAGAATAAATTGCAAACACCATCTCTCATGTTTGTGTTTTATCACAACAGAACTGTTTATTTTCTGGTAGAATTAATTTGCAGCGAACTATTTCAACGACTCCTTGGTATTGCCAGGTGCTGTGTTTTTACTGTAATGATACATAAATCAATGAAGGACGGTGCTATGTGGGTTGGTTTGGGTTTTTTGTTGGGTTGCTCTGAACAATTTTTGTTTGTGAGGTTGTGAAGAATGATGTTTGTTTTTTTAATCAAGAAAGCTACTAGTTGCAGTTTGGAAGTCTTTATGTACTGACAGGTCATCAGGATCTGGTTGTAAGGACTGTTTGATCCAAAGCAGACTTCATAATTTCCAAGCTAGAGAAGCAGATGTTCCTGATTTTTCTGTTTTTAGTTGAGCCTGATGTTTGTGTTCTTTGACTTACATGTGAAAGAATCCTACTGTTCTTAGTGCCTGACTGTTTTCCAAGTGCTCAGAATGAAGAGTTGACTCATTAGTTAGCATCTTCTTTTTTATTTTAAAAATAGCATGAAAAATATACAGTTGAGATTTCTACAATGGTAGAAATGTTAAGCAATGTTTTGCTTAACACATGCTTTTATTTTTCACTTCTTGACCCAGGTTCATCAGCACCAAGACAGGGGTGAGACCTTTCAATGCCAGCTATGCCCTTTTACCTCCTCCCGCCACTTCAGCCTGAAACTCCATATGCGTTGCCATCAACATTTCCTCAGGACAGAATCTAAAGTGAAGGAGGAAATACCAGAAACTGAGGTGAAGGGGTCACCACAGCTAAACAGTGACTCCTGCCCGGGACCACAGAGGGAAGGAGGTGGATCTGACCTCACAGGATCAGCATCTGTATCTAAAACACCTGATGTGGCTGGGCAGCCTGGTGGGGGTGTTCCACCTTTACTAGTGAAAGAAGAGCCCAAAGACGACAGTGGTGTCTCAGCTGCACCTTTTGCTCTTAGCGCTGTTGACAGAGCCCCCAACAACACAAAGCTGAAAGACTCCTCTGACTTTGTGGCCAACACAGCATCAGCACTATTCAGCCAAGACATCTCTGTCAAGATGGCATCAGATTTTCTTATGAAGCTGTCAGGTAATTGAGCAGCAAGCGGCAGCATCAGCTGCTGCTTTATGGGCTAAGAAACGCTTTGCCTTGGGTTTGCTAAGTCACGGAATTGCAAGGAGGAAAACATTGTAACTTCTTAAAATTTCTTGATTCTTTTGATAGGAGAGGTGCATGATGGGGGGAGGAGGGAAAACAGTGAGGAAAGAGAGTGATTTTGCTGTTTAGTTGCTGGGATTGAGAGTGAGAGCTTTTTATCCAGGCTTTGAAGTTCATTGACATTTACCTTGGCATATCTCATTTGGTGTGTTTTTAAGGCATGCTGAATACCTGTAGTTCTGGTTTGAAATCACACTGGTTTGAAAATTCAGCTCTTAAGTTCTCTGCGCTGTTAAAAAGGACCAATAAAGTATTGGTCACTTTCCACTCAGTAGTATTTGAGGTCTAAGTAATAAATACATATGAAGTATGAGTGTTACTGCACTTCTTGGTTATTAACACTTTTTTTAAAGGGTGGTCCCAGATTCATGAACAGCTTTTAATTTTTTTGTTATTTTAATTGAAATCATATCTAATGCAAAGCATGTGTTTAGGTTTTTTTCACTGTCAGATTATTGCCATAGGAGTTATATTCATATGTGAGACTCTGAAGTGGAGGATGTGTTTAGGGTGAATATTTTATGTGCTCTTTCGTTGATGTGACTGAATACTTCAGAACTGTGGATATGCTGGGGAGGTGCTCTATACCAAATTTTTTCAAAATTGGCCTTGAATTTTTAAAGAGAAAGAAGTCAGGAAAAATATCGCTGAAAAAACTTCTGTTTCACAAGCAGATGTCAGCTCCTAGGGCAAGTTTTAGACTTTGGAGATAGAAGATAACCTTTTCAATAGTGAATAATTAATCACCTTTCTCCTTTAAATGGAAAGTAAGTTACATTTTGGCAAATTTTGTTGTCACATAAACTAAGGAATTAGCTCTGTCTTAATGCCATTGCCTTGGTGGAACCACCACCATTTATTTAGATGAGGCTTGCGGTCCTCATCTGCCCAGACCTTTTTACCTCTGGAATCACAGTTCTGTGAGGAATTGAGTACAATGGGTAAACACAAAAAAAAGACTGAGGCTTCATGGAGCCAAGCTGGAAAACAGAAAAGAGCTAAGGGCAAGCAGGAGTTGAATTGGGCTGGCACAAATGGTTTGCTGTGTGGGTTGGGAGAAGCCATAGGACCCACCCTTTAAACAAAAATTTAATAATCCATTGATATAATTTATTGCTATGACTAACAAAACGCAGGCAGGATGAGTCTGTTTTGATTTGCTTGCACATTTTTTTTACTTGAGTTTCAAATTTGGACTCTATATGAAATCCATTTTACATTGTCTAAGAGCTGTCCCACACATGGGGTTGTTCTGATGTCGATCTTAGATTTGGGTTGCTGTGCACAAACTGGCTCCTGCACATCAGCAGTACTGACCTGGAGATGGTAGTGCTCAGGATGGCTGCATGTAGCAGAAAGCAGGAGAGGGGTGGAAAGCCTGAAAGCTGAGAAAACATACAGCATTTTGATGTGTTGCTTTTCATGTAGCAGTTGATGGGAAGCTGTTTACAGTTTGGCAGACGGTGGTGTTTTCAATGTCTGATCTATTGGCATCAGAAAACGGATACATAATGTACATTATTCATGCAAAAGGCCTATGCAGTTATTTTATGGTGACTTACTAAAGGTCTTGAAACCTGACTTGTGTGCACTGTTACCTAGCAACATGTTATAAAGTCACTGGGGGAGCGAGATGTATCTGTAATTTTGTATGTGTGCATATTTGGATTAAAATGTGCTGCCAGTCACCAAGTTTGCTACACGAGAAGAGCAATGTCCAAAAGAAAGGAATTTCTTTTCTTCTGAGATTTATTTTGTTACATACATTTACAGCATTCTTTCCTCCATATAGTGTGAATAAATTTAGAAGAAAAGTAATTCTATTTTAGCAAGTTGGCTAAATATTAGCTGCATTTTTTGATGGCTTGCTGTGCTGAACAAAGTTCCTTTGAGTGATTTCTTTATTACCACAGTCTTGTTAGGCCCATCAGAGCTTCAATTATTTGCCCTACCTTTCCAATGATATAAATCTTTTGACATCTCAAATTGTGTATGCCAATTGTAACAGCCAGCACAGATTTGTGAGACCAAATTATGTCAAAACAATCTAATTTTCTTCTCTGACAGGCCTTGTGGCTAAGAAAGAAGCAGTAGATAGATACACAGACTTTTAGGATTTGGCGTTTATTCTTATTGAATATTGATGGTTTAAATGAGCGTTTATTTTTGCTTGCCAATGCTTATTGCTCCTCTTCCTGGTTGGTGTCAATTTGTGTACCTCCAGTTACATGGGAAACCTCAGGGCCTGTTGGTTCTCCTCTCTGTGCATTTTCAGCCTCTACTTCTTCCAAGTGTGTGCCTCAGAGGAGCACTTGTCTCACTTCAGACCTGAGTTCCAGTTTCCAAAAGTCTAACTGGCTCACCTAGGGTGAAGGGCGGTACAAAATGGATGGAAATTTTCAAACTGAATCCTAATAAGCATGTGTATTATCTTGACTCTCAGTATTATTTCTGAGTGTGCAGTGCAGCACCTCTCTAGTCTAGATGAAGTGGATGTCAGATGGTTGGAAAACGGTACATGGAAAGTAGTCCACGGTCAAAAGAGAAGAGTTGCAGTCAAAAGAGATCTGTGAAAAATGTGCAGCTGTTCAACAAACAGTTTCACAAACATGAGACCAGGAACAACTATCTAGGTAACAGTTCTGTGGGAAAGGAACAGGAGTTAACAGCATCATACTGGGGCTAAAAAGGGCATAACTGTACTGGGGTACCATAGAGAAATGGCCTCAAAGAAGAGGGTAACAGTCCTCTTCTTCTCAGTCTTGCTGAAGTCCAAGGTTTTGGCACTATGGCTTATAAAAAGTGCAGATAGAAAGATTTAAAAGGAAATGACTGGGAATTTTAGAATTTTAGAAAACATGTCCAGTGAGGAGGGCTAAAAGGGAGTAGGCTGTGAAGAAGACTACGGAGAGTCATTAATGCGCCTTTAATGCATTACAATGTTTGTCATAGGGAGAAGAAAATAATCTGTTGATAATTCATCATAGAAGCATAGAATTATTTGGGTTGTAAAGGATCTTAAAGATAACCTGGGCAGGGACACCTCCCACTAGACCGCACTTCTCGAAGCCTCATCCAGCGTGGCCTTGAAAACTGCCCAGGATGGGGCATCCACAACTTCTCTGGGCAACCTGTTCCAGTGCCTCACTGCCTTCACAGTAAAGAATTTCTTCTGTATATCTAACCTAAATTTCCTCTCGTTCAGTTTGAACCCATTACTCCTTGTCCTGTCACTACAGTTCCTGATGAACAGTCTCTTTCTGGCTTCCCTGTAGACAGATGTAGACAGATGATGTCTATCCACCCCTATCCACCAATGCTTAGCCCTGTCATAGAAGGCCACCAAATCTGTCAGGCATTATTTTTTCTCTTAGTGAAGCTATGTAAAGGCTTTGCCACTTCATCACCTCTTTGTTTCCTATGTGCCTTAGCATAGTTTCCAGGAGAATGGAAATTTTTATCATATTTAATCATAAAATCATCATAATTAGGACAAAAATTAACAGGGTTATGTTGCTGAAAGTTTTAAGTTAGCATTAGGAAAATCTTTCCGGAGTTGAGCTATTTAAACCTCTGTGATAGTTTGGCTGGAGAGACTGAGGCATCTTTGCCACTGGACAAATGTAAAAACATGTTCAGAAAGGCTTAGGGGAGCTTTAAATTTAAAGAGGTTGAGAAATGCTGGTGTGAGTGACCTTTTGAGACCCCTTCATCCCAAATTCTGTGCCATTGCCAGAAAGATATTAAGTTCTGTGTTTTATGAAATAAGGCATAACACAAATCAACAAATGTAAATCTAAAAGTCAAACCAAATCTTGATATTTTGTGTCCAGATTCCATTCTCCAGGTCCTAGTTTAAACTAGGAGAGGCTTTCAAATTCACAAGAAATTTAGAAGTATTCTCTGAAGTGTTATTTAAATTTACTTGTAAAGAGAATTAGGTGATCACTCTGAACATATAAACAGAGGAATGTTTAAGCATGGGCATGTTTTTACCGTCAAATCTTCCCTCTCTTATTTCAGTAGAACTGCTTGCATGGCTTTAAATTGCCGGAGTACTTTGCAGTATCAGTGCTTTGCCAGAATGTCGTCTTCTGCCAGTCTATATTGAAACTTTGTAACAGCACTCGTATCTTAATTTGAAGAGTATTTGCTTTTCGTGTTTCAAAGGTTTCAGTGGCAGACATTATACAACCCATCTCTTTAAATACCGATGTCCTTCCACCCACTTTTAAGGCTTGGTGTTTTTTTGTAATAAAAAAGTGTCTTTCACAATGATCCAAATTACAGTGGCCCAGTGTACCCTAGTGGTGTTATTATTGTGCCTGTGTTATGTGCTGCAGTTACTTTTAACATTTGAAAATAAATGAATCCCAACAAAATGAATGGGATTCTTGCACTATTGCTCTCAAAGGGATTCTGTGTGGAAACAGTAATTGTAACACATACTTCACTGCTGGCCTCTCTCTCCCACCACTCTGTGTTAAACAAGTGTATTACTCTGGAAAGCATGTCTCTTCATCTTTTGAAGTGTTATCAAGTGGGCCCTGCTTCTGGCGTTCTTTTTATGTTCCCCAAGTTACTCGCATGGAAGAACTTTAAAAAAGAGAGGAGGAAGGAGCTAACATGCTGGGGGTTTGGGACTGGCCCTGTTAAACAAATGAGAAAATATGTTTTCTCCCAAAGTCATATCTGCTGTCACTGTCTTGTGAGCATTCAAATTTTTATTTTGGAAAACAATGCCACCGTGGCGCTTTGGTGACCGTCCAAAGTATTGGGACTTTGCATTCATGTTTTATTAGCTGATTCCATTAATGAAATAATGAAAGAGTAAAACATCAGACAGCTACATACAACGTATTAGTAGATAAGCTAAGTAATCGCTTGGATTATTTGTTCTGTTTGGCTCTTGAAAATTGCTGCATTCCCTAAAGGTAACACAAGTAATTTGAAATGTTTCAGCATTTGCCATTGACAGTACTGAACTGACTGGCTTGAACTCTTCAGAGAGCTCTTTTTAATAAAATAAAAGCATGTCCAATAAAATTGTCGTAATTAATGTATTTCTGTAGCAAGTTCCAAAGAAAAGACTGTGCTGCCTATATTTAGGTTTCATAGTTTATGCCAGAATGTAAAATTTCAATTAGAATATGTAAGTGCACAGGACTGGCAATTGTTGAGCCATGTCCTTAATTTAAAAATACTGTAAATTCCATAAAGCTGCTGTCAAGGCAAATACTCCTGAAGTCATGAAGATCTCTCTTTGAACTGTCTCTCCAGGCTCACATTTTAATTATTTCCATATAGATCTTTAATTTAAAATGAAATTGTGAAGGGGTAATAGCACAGCTACTTGAAACTTGGACAAATAAAAGCTTGTACTAAACTTAGCTACTGATATATCATCACCCTTATAATCTCTTTTCACTCTTACATTTGGAGTATAAGGCTAGACTAGACTGATGGCTTTTTCTTCCTTGATTACACTATTACTCTGGACAGAAGTCCGAGCTCATGAACTGTTCTCTCACATCTATCCAAAATGGGAATTGAAAACACTGTTAGTTCAATCATCTCTGATTGTTTGTTTTGTTTTTTGTTTTCTTAAACAAATACCAAGGTCAGTCTCCTGGTGTTTTTTGCCTCTGTTTCTGTTGCTTTGTAGAGAGAAGACATTTCCATATTGCAAGCAATTCTTTCCTGTCAGCAACAGATTTCCCTTTGCTCCTTTCACTGTCCTCCCTCTCTTTTTCTCCAGCTTTCCCAGAATTTTACCTATTCTGCTGCTGTTTTGATTTTTACCTGGAAAGGAGAAGATGGTCTGGTAGAGATTACAACCTTGTTTAGCCTGTGGGACTTTGGCTGTATAACAGACATCTTGGGGCATGGAGGGATGTGTGGTCCTACAGGTGCCTTAGCAATTTGCTTTATTCCTCCATTCCACTGGGATTAGAACACTGTGAAATTTTTAGGGCATGGTAGCAGCACTGGTCATTCTCCAATGCTTTGTCTCATTTTACTTGACTCCAGCCCCCTAAATACCAAGCAGCTTTACAGAAAATCAGGATATTTAGCTGGCCTTTTCTTAACCCCTGCTTACAATTTTCAACATACTTAAACAAGATGGTTTGGAAGATCTCATATTTTTCAGTGCTCTCTGGAAGCTCAGGGGTGTCAAGTCATGGCATCATTGTATTTATGTTTGTCTATTCTGACATTCCACTGCATTGATAAAAAGAAACTTCATAATGCTGAGCATCCTGGAGTCATAAGTAGCTTTTTTCATTGATAATACCCATCCTGTTCCTTATAGCCCTATAGGTTATTTTATTTGGCTGAGGGCAGAGTAGAGGGCTTTAAAATGGAGGTGTAATTGTTTTAGGATTCTCAGGAGGGTTAGGTAACATGAGGTGCTCTGGGGCAGATTAATACTCCAGGACAGAAGGTGCTAAAAAGAAATGAGAGCCCAGCTAGACTGGCCTGCTAGAAGAACAGTGGCCCCTTTTGGGCCACTTAGTGTATACACCCTCTGTGTTTAATAAGTTGAGCATAATATGTCAGCCCAATTGGATTTTAGTCTGGAGATTCTCCAACAGGTTCCAATTCCATAGATTTTTCTTGCAAAGCAATTCTTTCACCGCTGGCTACTTCTGCAGTGTTTGTACCCCTTCCTCAGTTCTTGAATGTCATCAAATATGAGCAAAAGTCTCCGTGCAGAATGCCAATACCCACCTGCACATTTCAATTACTAGAAAGAAAATGGTAGATGACCCAAGTCATACCCTTTATTGACCACAGCTGCCTTCAGGGTGACGTGCTGCCTACTGTTGGGGCCATGTGTTTTCCAAATACTATAGAACTAATCTGTCCAAGGTCCTTGACTTCTTTTAACCACCCCAACTCACAACTTGCCATCTGGAATGGAAGGCTTTTTGTCATTCAGATTCTCTAACTCCAGTAAGACCTGGATAAAACACTGCCCTTTCTTCCTCAAGTAGAAGTCATGCCATGGTTCTCTTGCCATGCTGGCTCTGAGGAAAATCTCAAGGAGACCAGTTCAGTTTGCAGTACCTTTGGAATGTGTCCTCAGTTTCCCCCTTTCCCTCAGCCATGACTGCCCTGGTCTCTCATCTCTGTAGCTGCAGTCAGACATCCCTGGTAAGATGATATGATGGTGTAGTGACAAACTGTTGCACACACGTTTTCCTCGCAGTTCCTTTTGATCCAGACTCTGTAGATGCTTTTTCTCGTGGCCTCTATTGTGTGGCAGCATTTCTGTTGTGGATTCTGTTTTCTTTCTCGTGTTCTTTGCTCAGACAGATGGAATAGTGACCAACTCCGAGCTGATTGTGACTTGTAATATTGAGCTTGGCTTGCAGCAATCAACCCATTTTTCCTCTCTCAATTATAAACGTTTTGAGCGTTTAGAAATCTTTGTAAGTGGACTGATGCTGTTAGCAGCTTCTATCAGAGTGTTTCAGATTAGTGGCAGATGCCCAAAGCTTTTCTTGTGGCATTTGGCAGTTTGAGGAAAGTGGTGTAACTTTCATCATCTACTTTTGCCAAATGGCTCAAATGATTCCAGTTGCCAGGAAGATAAAAATCAGCAGTCTGGAATATTCTTTGATCTGTGTTTTTTCTGGATATGGAATGGAACAAATGGAACATTATCAACACTTCTTGAGGGACTGCTGCCTGTTGGTTGCATTTGCTGGGTGGGTTTGTTTTTTTTTTAACTTGCTGTGTATTTCAAAATTAAATTGCTGGGATTGTTGGATTCAGTCTGCAGGCAAGACATCCTTCATTCTGTTCTCATTGCTGTTCAGAATTAATGTAAGTTAAATACAAGCTTAAGTATATGTATATGTATCCATTTTTGTATATAGATAGAAGATGCTGTTCCTAAAGGGGAGTAATAATTTTGGCATTCAAATTATGCTATTAGTCTTCAACATAATCTTTTTAGCTCTTGTTTAGTTCTAATTTTTTTTAAGATTCCTCAATCATGTTTTTTTTCTTAAAAACTGGTCATAGTAAACTTTTAATTCTCTTATTTGCAATGATTTTTTTTCTTACATCTGTTTAGCGTTTTCCCTAATATGACTAGTGGATGCATCATAGTTGCTATATCCCATGTGTTAGCAATTTTGCCCATAGTTGTGGATCCAAGATATGCAGGAGAGGTGGAGACTTCTGTTGCTTAGGCTGATGTTTAGGGTTTTTGTTTGGTTGGTTGGTTTTTGGTTGGTTGGGTTGGGTTTTTTGTTTGTTTGGTTTGGGTTGGGGTTTTTTTTGGGGGGGGGGGGTGGGTGGTTTGGGTTTTTTTTGTTTTGTGTGGTGTTTATTTTTCCCTCTAGTTTTAATGTATGGATCTGATAGACTGGACAACATCTTTCTTCTTTACACGACCTTCTATTTTAGATTTCACTTACATTAGAACCTGCTTTAGTGTATTTCAAGAAAGAACAAAAACCCTATAAATTGGAGCTACTGGGTTGAAACTGACCCAGTAGATGTCTGATTTTGTTTTTATTTTCTGGGGGAAGAAAAACGCGGCTCTTCTATTTTTGTGATTTGTCTACAATTAAAATATCTGATTTTTTGAAAACATGGTCAGTTCAAGGAATGTGCTGCCAGTTAATTAAAGAAATAAAACTTTCCTAATTTATTCATTCTCTCTTCCATCCAAAACAAAGCAGCTAGAGTAGGCAAAATCAGGAACATGGGCAAGAACAATAGTCTGGGATTCTTTTCCCCTTCATGTAGCACTGCCAAATACACATCTTCAGAACTTCCTCTGGGCCGTGGTACCCTGACCATGTTTTGTATTTCTCACAGGGGACACACATAGGTGACAGTGTACATATCTCATGAAAAGCTTGTTTAGATTGTCTGATGCCGTGCTGGTAGACTTGTTATGAACATAGTTGTATCATTGCTATCCTGGGTGATGGTTCAGAAGTGTGAGGAAGCAGTGGCTTATAGCAGCACGTGCTGTCACAGTAGGAGAGCTCCCATGCGGGATAGGGAAAGGGGGACACAGGAGAGGAGGGAAAGTTGATGTTCAGGTCATTCTGGATGTGTCACTGTCACTAAACTATTTAAACTCTGCTATGACCTACCTTGAATTTCTGGTTCTCTGAGCTATTAGTACTTGAATTTGTCTTAGTAGGGTTTGAAGATGCTCTTCATGGATGGGATGGGATGTAGAGCATAGAGGCACCACTTTACACCTGCCCTTGGATTGGGTCAAACTGGCTGCTGAGTTTTGCTGTGGTGATAAGAGGGTTTAACAAATGCTAATTTCTTCCAAAAGCACCCCTTTTGATCCTCCTTCTTGTGGTAGAGTAATCCAATAAGCATTTTCCACTGCATATTATAGTGCCTGACTCTTGAAAAAAGTTCCTAGTTTAAGTCTGTGGTATTATATGAGTTCTGTTATGGTGATTGTATTTGTGTATGGATGTTTTTACGTTGTTCTAAAGCTGTCTTATAATGGACCATAGTGTACTGTAGTAAACTTACACTGATCTGTGTATGTGACTTTAATATCACCTCTGTATTTTAAATGGTAAAAGAGTATTCTGACCTGGTCCGTAGTACTTTCTCTGCCTGGTTCATTTTCTGCCCTGGTTCATGGGCAGAGACAAGGCTGGATCCACAGGTTAATGATTGTTCTCACCAGGTTGTATTTACCTCCTCACTTGGACTCACACTTCCTTATTTTCTGGGACAGTTCAAAATTCAAAATTTTTACTCAAAATTTATATTTGAAAGATATTTTATTTTCCTCCACATTCTCTGAAAGCTCAGTTAGAACACTCCCTATCAGGTGCACTCAGATCCTGGTGGAGGTATTTTTTGTATCAGTAGCAGCTGCAGTTGCATGATTTAAAAGTGAAGGAAAGCAGAAGGTAATTTGGCATAGAAGGTTTGGGTCTTTTTTTGTTTTTTTGGTGGTCATTCATCGCCCCAGGTCAAACCCCAGAGTAGACTGAGGCCTGGATAAAGAATATAGATGGAATTTTTTTGTTAGTACCTTGGTAAAGTTAAGATTAATTGAGAGCTGTATTTTTATAAGTTAAAGCATGCTTTAATGGTTCATATTTCTGCTTTTGCTCTTCTTTTTTTAAAAACAAAAAGTGAAATGCATTTTTTAATATTGGTAAAAGTGCCTATAGGTTGTGTTAAAAAATACACATATTTAATATTTATTTTCTGAAGCAGTGTGTATATACATATTGCTTATGTGTATGCTCTTTAGACCATTTACTTTAATCTTGTTCTTTGGTAGTGGCTTGCCAGCCAACGAGAAAGGAAGAAAAAAATCAAACAACTCTGCAGTATAAACTGAAAAGATATGATGTGTTATGGGGTAATATAGTAGCTTTAAAAAATATTTAAAAATATTTAATATTAAATATTTAATATTAAATATTTATAAGATATTTAATATTAAATATTTATAAAATATTTAAAAATCAAAAAACCACAAACACAAAGAAAACCACAAAAAATGGCTTGTGTGAAAATGAACAAAGCTCCAAGTAACAAATTATAAGTGTCTAGCTCTGATAAAGGTGGGAATTGCACCCCATATTTTAGGGCTCAGCACTAAAATATGAGCTGAACACTTCCCAGTGGGATGCAGGAATTCATGTTCTCTAGGAGTCACATTTTGGGGGAACTAGTGAGAAGGAGAGTATCTGAGGAAATAAGCCAGAAAAGTGAGGAGACTGAGAGTAGGCAAGAAGTAGTGAAGTGGAGCAGAAAGCAGAGCAAGGACTTAAGCAGGTAAATGTTGACGAGTTTTGCTGCGTTGATTTGATGTGTTAGTTCCTTGCCCCTTCAGCTGGATATTATCATCCCTGTGATATGCCAGGCTTTCCCTATCTATGTAAAGGGTTTGTGAAACAAACAGCTCTCTGCATCAGGCAATGGTGCACATGGGCTTCTAATGCCCTGCTCCAGCCCGTGGAAGGGGCAGTGGGGTACATCCTTCTTACGTGGTCCAAGTGAGATTTGACAAAGATCATAGACAAGAGAGATGAGGGTAGGTAGGTAGGATTGCCATATGGATGGAGGAAAATATGTAGGAGACATAGTAAGGTAAGTTATGAGAGAGCTTGCTTACAAAGATTACAAAATGCGGACAGTGCTCTATCTTTCGTGTTTGTGGAGACTGAAGTTTTGAGAGGTGGGAAAGATATAAACTCGTCAAATTTTATGGCACTGAATGTGTCATCTGGTGTGTTACTGGGAATTCTAAGTGATATTTTGATTGAGAAAAAGTCAGTAAGAGATAGGGAAGGAAGTATCTCTTCATGGTTAAACATACAAATTTATAAGAAGAGCTGCTGAAATTTAGTACAACTTCTATGGGCTTCTTGTTGTGTGGTCTGCCTATGAATTCATATTGCTTGGGCTTGGAAGTATTGTTTAAGAGCTGGAATTGGTTTTATCTGTTCAGCCAAATGCAGTGCAAAGGATCTATTGCTGTTGAGGGGTATTCGAAAGACCCTTCAAGAACAACACTGCTCAGTGTGTAGATTTTAAACAGCCCCCCAAAACTCTCCGCACACTTTGCTGTGGAGCTGCTTACAGAGTATTTGAAAGGATTATTTTAAACTTACTTGCTTTCTTTCTATGGATATAGAACTTGAAACAGTGCAGAGCTGTCTTCTGAAAATCCCTCTGCTCCGTTTTTTAATAAGGACCTAAGAATTTGCTGTCTTTTCCCTTTTACTCCCCTCTTAGATTCTCTACTCTTCATCTCTTGCCTCTTTTCTGTGCTCTAAGAATTTAATATGTCATACCCATTGGCTTTGCCAAATTTACTTCACATAAGGTGAAATGATGTTTTAAATTTCCACCAAGAGCCTGCAGAAGACTTACAAAACAGGGGACCAGGAAAGTGCTTTTGGGAGGAGAAGGGGCAAAAAAGTAAGACGAGCGGATGTTTTCATGAGCTTTGGTATATGCAGTTTTTGTGTTCCAGAACTGCCCCTTTGTACAAAAAGTGCAGAAGTTTGTTTGCACCTTGAAGCATTTTTGGATAGTTTGACATGCCTGCTTCTAGTACCTGCTCTAGCACTTCTCATGTTTTGGTTTCTTCCTGTTACTAGCTGTTCCAGGATTATACATTACCTTAAGTCTCACTTCTTTCCTTCTCTTGACAGCTGCAAATCAAAAAGAGCCTTTGACTCCTAATTTTAAAGTGAAAGAGGAGCCTAAGGATGAGGAAGCTGTAAGTTCAGCCGTGTCTCAGTCCAGCTATGTGTTCAGCCAAGAATCTGAAGCCTCCACTCCAAGCATCCCTGAGGAGAAACTCAAGCCGCAGGAAGCACAGGCAAATGTGATGAGGCAGGACATGTCAGTCAAGGCAGCGTCTGAGCTCCTCATGAAGCTCTCAGGTAGATATTTAATTTAATAATATTGAACTTCTTAACTAATTTTTTTCATGTGTGCTAACAGAGTTACCTTGCAATGAGGTATGTTTAGCTGTAGTAGCAAGTCAAGTAGCAAGGCCTGTCTACACAATTGCACTTACATAAAGCGTGTTGGTCTGTCACCATAGTACCTAATTATCTCTGCTCTGTTTTTCAAATTAATGACTGGGGAATAAGTCAAAAGAAACGATGCCTTAAAGCTTTCAGATGCTGTAATTTTTAAAATGTACTAAAACATGTTAATACCAAGTTATTCACATGTGTCACTTCATTAACATTATAAGAATGTGTGTCTGTACTGAACTGTACCTGACAGAGCTTTATAAAATATGACTTTGAAAACCTTTTATTTCTTCTGACAATATCTTGTACTCAAAATGACAAGATACACTGTTAAAAAAAATTATATAAACTGAGACAACTTTCTGCATTTAGCGAGACCACTTGAACTTGCCTCCCATTTCCTTAGTGATACATCCTTCTGCCAGACAAGTAGACAGTGTGCATGTGTGCACACAGAGGTAAGGTTAAAGCTGGAGGGAGTCAAATAATGTATGTTCTGCTAGTTATGCTTTGTCTAACTGTCAGAATTGAGGTTTAAATTTTAAGGGAAAGTAAAAGGGTTGAATTACTGCTGCTGAGAGAAGGTTAAGTGAAGGACGAAAAGGCTTTGAACTTCTAACCGACCAACGTTTAGGACCAAGACATGAAAGTCAGCTTGGCAGTTTGGGTTTTGTACTTCCACACTTGAACTGGATCTGTTAGTTTTTAAGTCAGAATTCTCCAAAACTTATGCCAAAGTCATGCAAGAAGTGCCAGTGGAAATGCTTACAAGTTTAGTAACTTCTGAGATCCCTTCAAACCTACCTGAAATTATTTGTCTTGATTAGGCTCTGTAAACATTAAATTTGGACTCAAATTTATGTCTGAAAGACTCTGACTGAGCAGGATCTCCCCCCTAAAACATGTAATTAATTCACTTCTGTTTGTACCTGCACACTTTAATTTGAAGAATGTGAATAATTGATTTGCAACCCTTCTGTATTAATGGTGCAAAAAATACTTTCCATGTACAAAAGTTGATCAGAGCAGAAGTTTCCAGACTTTTCACAGACTCCCAAATACTAAACTTTTGGTTATTGGTAAAGTTCACTGTTGCTGCTGGTAGCTGGTTTGACTATGGTGTTTTGTTAACAAATATTTTCAGCCTAAGGAATGCTAACCTGTGACTCCATTTTGCTTGGTGTATATAAATTTAGGTAACTGTTATTATAAAGAAAGAGCTCTGTAACTTAATGTTTTCCTGGGTACTTCAGAGACATAAAGGTTCTGGGTTGTGCATCTTGAGGTCAGCATTAGCAGGCTGTGTTCAAATAGCTTTATTACTGAGTATTGTGTTAGAATATTTATGCCTTAAATATCTGTTTGTATGAGGGAAATCTTACCTGTATAAAATATTGATCAAGTCTTCAGTCCCTTCTGTTGGGACCTTCCAGACTTCAAAGGCTGTAGTAAGAAATACACTGCTGTGACATTTCTCTTAGTGATTGAGCAGTTTTTGCTGGCAGTGGGCTTTTTGGTGAATCCATAGGTTAGAAGGTGAAGAATGACTGGGATTTACTGAGTCAGTGTTGCTGCAGTTGGTATTCCTGCATCAGCCAGTGGGTGGGGTTACACCAGGTTTATCACATACAATTTTTCAATTTGCACTGAATTACCTTAAATACTGAATTACCATATAAGGCAGTAACTGTAACAGAGGAAAATACTAAGGTAGAGTTTAATGTAGGACAAATATATGAAGAAAATCTAAAATGAATAGCCTCTTTAGTGTTTTGGATTTTGTTTTTTTTTAATTTGGTAGAATACTCCCAGGTCACTGTTGACTTCCCACCTTATCTTAAGCAATTCTGTAGCCTGGTTTTGGTAAGTTAAAACTCAAACAATTAAGCCACTTCTTGATGGAATCATAGAATGCTTTGGGTTGGAAGGGACCTTAAAAGTCACAGAAATATTTAGGCAGGAAAAGACAACCAAGATCATCAACTCCAGCCATTGGCTGATCACCACCTTGTCAGCTGGACCATGGTACTATGTGCCATGTCCAGTCATTTTTTTGAACACCTCCCAGGGATGGTGACTCCACCTCCTTGGGCAACCTGTTCCAATGCTTGACAACCCTATCTGTGAAGGAATTCTTCCTAATGTCCAACCTGAACCTCCCCTTTGTTGTTTTCACTTTCTTCTGTGTAATACTAATTACCAAAACCTGGACCACAGTCAAATTCAGCAAGGGATTTCCAACATAACAGTATTTTGCTTTCTGCATTCCTGACATACATGCTTCCATTATCCTCTGAGCAAGAGTACTGCTGATTGTTTCAGCCCCATGGGATTATCTTAGGATTTAGGCATAGACCTTGCTCTCTCCTCCATGTAAAGGTTATGCTGGTTTATATTTTTCACTGGGAAATCTGTTTTCCCAAGCTGTGTTGCCAGCTCTTAGCTGGACAGTATAGTGGAAGGGCTCTCTAGCTCTGGATCCTAATTTGGTTTACTGGATACTGTAAAGTAGACTTCAAATCCCCAGCCCCTGTAATGGAAGGACTTGTCAGCCAGTCAAAGTATTCTAAAGCTAGGCAAAGTTAGAAGAACAAACTTACTTTACTGTAGTAGAACATCATGGGCCAATGTTTGAGCCTAAATTGTAGAAGTAGATGTACAGAAACATGAGAAAATCACACACAGTTGTCTATTTTAGTTCTACCACACATGGCTCTCTCTTTCAAGTTAAAGGGCTGTTGGGACACCTGCAGGCTTCTAGCAGCACACAACCAGTGTTTAGGATCAGGTCCTTACCTCACATATTACTTTGGTGGAGTTGGACATACTATGTCCTTTTATACCAGTTTTTTTCTCTACCACGTTCCAACTGGATTCAAGTCTTCTACCCCACAGTTCACAGACTTGATAATTAATCACCTGATACCTACTCACACTTCTTCCAAAGGATTATCCAAGCTAAGAAGGCTAATGTCTCTTGAGCAGGTCTAGGCAGAACTTATTTCCACCGAGGCAGTCAGAACAAAACTTCCCAACAGCTAAACTGCTATTTAAAAATAAATCAAATGCCTATTTGAAAGAAATGGTATTTGAGGATTAGCAGGCAAAGTTTGAGCCTCGGTGCAGACTTTGAACCTACATTTTAGAGAAGAACATAAAATGCCTACTAAATGCTATATATGAGTGTACAAAGGTGAGCTGTGAATTCTGTCTGTTACTAAGTCTTGACTGAGTCTGGAGCCAATGGTAAGCAAACAGATTTGAGATAGTGGAGGGGGGCAAATTGTTCTCATCTCTGTTTGGAAGGGTGCCTTCCCTGGAAGTTTTTAAAATTCCTTATATGAAACATTGCATGAAATCAGTTATAAGAAATGGAAGTAATATATTTCAAATACATCTGTTTTCTACATTCTTTCCAATTCTCTTTCATGAAAAAGCTAATTAATTTCTCAAAATGTTTAATGAAGTGGTGCACCCAGTGATACCTGGTCAATTTTATACACTCAGTCTTATAAATTGAAAGGTAGGTTTCAGAGGAGACTGAAATTTAAAATAAATATTTGCATTTATGGGCCAATGTTTGAGCCTAAAAGTTCATTTTCTGTTAAAATAGTTATGCTGCTAATGTGTTTGGGGCATGTATTAGCTTTCAGAAGCACACAGTGTTTTGCCTTCTTGTCCAAAAATGAATGCATAGGTGGAATTGTATAAAATCTCTTCCAGGTACTAGCACTTTATAAATAGTATTTTACCCTGGTGCCTTGAACTTGACATTAGCGTGTCCCTATCTTTCCTAGAAATGTTGTCTGAATCACATTTGCCTTTGGTTCAGATGAATACGTTTCACAAATAGGACACATTTTGCATTTCAGTGGTAACTCAGCTTGTTTTCCTCCTCTCTTTTTTTGGTCGGTCAGTTCCCCATGTATTCCACATATCCTTGTTATCACTAGCAAATGCATGACCTTTGTACTATTCAGTTCCTTTGGCTTTTTTGTACTTCAGTCCTCAGGTCACACAGTGCTGCTTTTGTAATACACCAGTACCAACAATATGTCTTAATTTTGGGTTATCAGCAGATGCAATTAGTGCATACTTACTTCATGACCTCAGCACACAAAGTAAAATGTTGCCTACAATTGGTTCCAAAAGCATTCTTGATCAACTCCATTTATTATCACCTAATTATATGACAGTTCCTCTTTCAGCACAGCTGGTTATTATGGGGAATGTTTGCATTTTTTTGATTAAGCCATTATCTACTTGAAAGTGTTTATGATGATTTCCTGTTTCATGCCTTGTAGTTAATTTTTTTGACACTATATCATATATTTAACTGAAGTCACATGGATTAGAACTTCCATATAAAAACAATAAGACAACAAGAAAATGAAAATGTTATATGATAGTACAATTCTATATAAGATGAAGGCCAGAACACCTTAATGCCATGCCCATCCCAAAAAATGACACGTGGCACATTAGGTCACAGTGAGTTGAAGGACTGTCTGAGAAGTATCTGTCAAAGCAACACAGAATTCCAGAGGAACTAAATAACAGTATGACTTTTAAAAGTTTGCTAATCAGGGAGCACTATCAGAGACAGAGAAACTAACCTTGCTACATATTTCATTTTCTTAAATTTGGGAACTGTTCTGGGAAGTGCCCATGTGGAGTTAGGCTGCTGCCTTTGGAGATGGCTGTTGTCGGTACCTCGGAAGAGTCTCTGCACCTGGATTGCAGCAGAGCTGTCAAGAGTTCTTTCATCCCTGCTTAGAAAGCCTTGATAATGGGCAGTGGAGAGAAAATACAGGGAAGTCTTTTGTTCCTTGGTCTCATTAGGAAGCTCTGGGCAGCAGCAGGTGCTTATGTAGAAGCCCAGAAAAGTAAGCATGGAAGTGTGTTTTTCAAAACAAGACTTTCTCTTGATGAAACTAGAGAAATGGCAAACCATGGCAAGTCACATTACCAGATTAAATCCTGCCAAGTGGTTTCTCTTGGTTTTAGGGGGCTTTTTTCTGTGGGTTTGTTGTGGGTTTTTTTAACCAACAGTGACGTGAAATTGATGGTGAATGGTCAGAGCAAAGCTGTGTTTTCACCACAGTATGGACAAAGATACAAGTTTCTAGATAGCTAGATTTATTATTGCAATGTGTGACGTTCTGGATTTTTTTTTTTCCAAGATTTTGAGACTCTGCTGCCAGTGCTGTACCACATAAAATTTATATCAGGCTGCAGAATGTTCATTCAGTTCAATAGGCTTTTCCATGACATCTATATAACAGCATAATCCCAAAAGTACTAAACTAGTAATGGATTCTTACCTGTTGATGGGTTTTGCTATGTTCATGACAACATTGCTGTTTAAACCCAAAAGCAGGAAAACTGTGAAAAAACACTGCTTTTTCACAGGAAAAATATAGGGTGGGAATTTATGGAAGTCTGCAAAGTCTAAATTGGTTTTTTTTCTCCTATAGATCTTAAAAAAATCCATAAAACAACAAGTATCACAGAAAAACAAGCATCTTATAACAAAGCCGAGCTTTTATTTCAGTAGATGCTATACTATGCTTATAAGTTATTGCAATTCATCTTCCTTTTTTCCAGGTCAGGGTAACCTTGGCACTTAATGAAAACTATGTTAATTTAAAAGATTAGATAATTTGCAGTAATAAGAAATCATCATATCTGTGGTTCAAATGCACTTCTTTAGGTGTTCTAGATTTATTTTATTTTTTATTTCATTTTTTTTTAAGGAATTGTCACTAAGGAGTTTAAACTCTCTCCCCGC
>VYXB01006859.1:337251-477316 GCA_013397135.1 Pachyramphus minor
AAGGAGTTTAAACTCTCTCCCCCCCCCCACCCGCCAAGTGCCTCACTTTATTACTCTTCCTTGATGATGTTGAGCCAGGTGGGAGTGGCCATAAAGCTATGAAAAGTTTTGTTCAGTGTCAGGTGATTGTGGATGCACAGGATTTGCAGAAGGGCCTCTTGCAGTCCCCCCTTGCCTTTGGAGAGTCAGCATGTAAAGACAGGATAACTGGAGCCAGGCTGCCTGCAAAGGTACATTTTACTGCAGAGTACTGGACTAGAGTTCTCTTGAATATATTGGAACATGTTGTAAAATAAGAATTCACTGCACATGTAGACTTTTTATCAAATTCTTCTTGAACTGTTTTGGGGGTTTGGCCATGTTCTGCAAGTAAGGGTCTTGCAGGTAAGCACCATAATCATACCTTTTAAATTGAAAGAGCAGCAGATGTGTATCACGACTCTAATTAGTCTATTGCTTTAATTTGCTCCTTTTTTTTCCCTTGGCTTGTATTTCTGTAAAACAGCTTGTAGCTGCAAAATTCTGTAACATGGGAGTTCAGAGGTTCAACTTTAACAAACACAAGCCATTTTATGATTATTTTTTTAATGAAGGATCCTGTTACATTGATTCATTGACATTGTCTTATATGAAACAGCAGTTTGAAAAAAAATACTAGCAAAATAAAGCGTCAGGCACAGCGCCCTAGGGAACGTCAGATGTTACTTGTTGTGTCTCTGTAGCAGAACCTTCAGGGCTCGCCAACTGTTCCTTACCTCTGAGGTTTTATTTAAGCTGTTTTAGGGCATGTTTATTTCTAGCAAATCAGAACAATTAGCATAACAAAATGCCTGATTCTGTGTACTGGAAGCTTTTGAAGATGGTACAAGTTGACCCACTGCTTACCCCTGTCTACTTCATTGTGGAAACCAGTACATGAATCCAATTTATGAGACATATGGGAGAGGCTTTCTTTTCTAAGTTGATTCATAAAGTTGATTTGTAAAGCTGATAGGCATTTCAGCAAATGTGAGCAACTTAAAACTTTAGTTGCAGGATGAAGTTTTAAATAAAACGGTGAGGAGAAGCATGAATGATTTAGCAAGTATTCATTTGATTTCAGTAATGGAAAGTCATTGGACAGTTATCATATCAGCAAAAGCCATATTGACTTGCTTGACTTGTGGGTTTGGTTTTTTTTTTTTGGAAATCTGTGCCCTTGCTTTTGACTTTCATCTCAAAGGGAAAAGCAGACTGTGCTGCATTAGAAGAGGGTGTTCAGTGTGTCCCCTCTAGAGCAGGTGAGTATTCACAGACCATCGTAGAATGATCTAGGTTGGAAGGGACCTTTAAAGGTCACGAAGTTCAACCTCCCAGCAAAGGGCAGGGACATCTTCAGCCAGATCAGGTTGCTCAGAATCCTGTCCAACCTGACCTTGAATGTTTCCAGGGATAGGGCATCCACCACCTCTCTGGGCAACGCATTCCTGTGTTTCATCACTCATAAAGTAAAAAATTCATTCCTTGTGTGTAGCCTGAATCTACCCTCTTCTAGTTTAAAAACATTACCCCTTTCCTGTCGCAGGAGGACCTGCTAAACAGTCTGTCCTCATCTTTCTTACAAGCCCGCTGTAAGTGCTGAAAAGTTGCCATAAGGTCTCTCGGGAGCCTTCTCTTCTCCAGGCTGAACAACCTCAGCTCTCCCAGCCTGTCTTCACAGGAGAGGTGTTCCAACCTTCTGATCAGGTCCATATCTTTCCTGTGCAGGGAGGCATTGAGGGAACTGAGCGTGTTCAGTCAGGCAAAGGGGAACCAAAGGCTAATCTAATCACAGCCTGCACCTACTTGAAGGAAACTTAGAAAAGCAGTGGAGTCAAACTCTTCTCTCTAGTGCAGATGGGTAAAGAAAGGGGTGACAGCTGCCAGCTGCAGTTCAGAAAGTTCAAAGTGGACTAGAGAAAAATTTCTAGTGCTGCATTAGAAGTGTTACCCAAGGATGCTGTAGCTTTCCCTTCCTTGGGTGTTTTGAAAGTTCAGCAAGATAAACCTGCAGCTGACCTCATGCTGAAGGTTCATGAACTAATTTAGTTTGTAGGGGACTTCCAGGGTTCATCTAATCCAGACTTTTGCTCAAAGCTACAGATTTGCTAATGTGGCCTGGAATATGGTTGGCCTTGGTTGCCACAAGGGCACTTTGCTGACTTGTGCACACTTTGGGTTGGATGTGGTAGTCTGAACTCAGAGAAGCAGCTTTAATAAGCTCGTCCTAAAACTTGCCAGCTTCTGTCTTAGGCCATGGATGGGTGTTGTCTAAGACTAAATTTCAGAGGTGCTCTTACTGCTGCACCTGATTGAGGTGACACTGTCAGACTTCAGGGATGAATGCTGTACCCTGAGCTTCTAGGTAGCACAAGTATGGCTCTATGTTTCTGTTGTGTTTGGCTTTTTTTTATTGCTGTTGTTGTTAGCAGGTAGCCCTACTTTGTGATTCCTTGCACTTGTGAATGCCAGAGAACCTGAAACCTGTGGAAGAAATTACTTCCTGCTGGAACAAGCCTGTCCAGTACTCTGTTTTTCGTAGCTGATGTGGAAAATTGTCTCACTCAATGTGATTAGGATGAAGTTCATTAAGGCTTTTATAGATCAGCTGATTAAAAGTTATGCTGCTCTGTGAAGAAATAGCATCTTTATGGCTTGATGAAAGCACATCCATGTATAAAATAACTTTCATTTTGTTAAGGTGTTTTTGTATCACGAAGTTAACAGCAGAAGAAGACATAGTGAGTGATTTAATTCATCTTTTGCCAGATGAACTGTCCCGGCACTGCTGTGCTGTTGTTCTGAGCTTCATCTAGGTTAGTTTTGAATGAAGAGCAGATCATGTTTAGAAGATCATGGTCTGGATACTCCAGAACTACTTGAGTCTTTATACCCCACTGATTTTTGCTAGGAACTACAAGTCTATGCTATTATAAAAATTAGACATGAAATAAAAAAAGGCTACCATATACTAATTTTGTATTCTGATACATTGCAGATTATTTAACCTGGCTCATTTAGTAGGTCTGCTATAAAAGTCAAGGATACCATGATTTTCGTTATTTGAACCAGAAGACCTTTTGGTGTACTTGTCCTTGGCTTGAAAAACTTTAGCTGCCCTTTGACCATGTAAGATACCTATGTAAGGAAATAAGGGGTATCACTTTACTCCACAAATGAACAGTCTGTAGCACAGAAGAGAAAATAATCTTCAAGAATTTACAGTTTGACTGCCTGTATAGTGAGATGGGTATGGGCATAACCTTAATTACAGTCTTTTGCCAGCACAGGATCTAGCACTGTGGGGTTTTATGCCTGTGATTGCTGCTCCTGGGACAGACTGACTGTGTTTCCCTTTCATTAGCTCTTGTGAAATTATCAGAAACCCTCCTTCAATCTTCTCTGTGTGTGTTTGCTTTTGGGAATCGGAGTATGACAGAATTCACATTTGGCAGGGACATCCTGTAACATCAAAAGGGTACAGCTGAGAAGATAAAGGTCAAAAGAAATGATCAAATATGTAGATTTAGTGAAGGCCATGTGAGTGCTCACTGATGGTGAGGGAGAGAAGGTCATCGGCATTGCTTGGCTCTGGCCTTAGTTGGGGTCGTATCAGTTTGTCTGATACAAAAGCATTTGCAGTACAGGGAATTGAACTGTGTGGAATAGGAACAGAAATAGAAAGAATATTTTAAAAGCAGAGAGAGCAGCAGAGGTCAACTTGACTCTGCACCTAAATTTGGCAGCTGGGTGCAGAGCTCAGTCTGTCAGACATCTGAAGAACTCATTTGTTTGCGGAGTTACCTGAGCTTTTGATTGACAGTGTTACCTGATGTGTTGCTTTGCTGTTCTGTGTTGACTTTCAATGCACAGCATGCTATTTTTACACTTTTGAACACAGATGCAGTGTTCTGTGGTTTTGTAATAAGAGACTAATGGAAGCTTTAAATAAAAGAAAGAAAAATAAAAAATCTGCTTAACAGTACAAAAAACCCCACCCAGCATTATATGTTATTTCTATCTATAAAAATTTCTGAAGTCTGGAATATATCTGTAGATAGTAGATGGTAAAGATTTTTATCAATGTTTATATGTTTCTTTTAAAGGTCAAGAAATGTCATAAGAAAAGATTGAAAGCACTTCATGTAAATGGTTCCTGGAACGTACCCAAGTGGCTTTTATCTCCTGGCTTCTTTTTTTTTTATTATTTTTTTAAGAGCTGTAGGAAGTGATGCCAGTTTTTCTCTACACCAGGAATTTGGAGAGAGGGAGAAACCAGAGTAATGAAAAGTTACTTGATGACACACATCAGTTTAATTTTAGATAGAATGCATATGCCTTCATGATAAAGGGATTCTGTTCATCTTTCACTAGAGAATACAAGATGACACCAGCTGGTTGACTGGCTTGAGGATGGTATTGGGGATAACCAAACCACATTTTGATACCTCTGAGATTCATTGTAATATTGGGTAATTGAAAACAAAAGGCCTGATGGGGTTTGAAACTTTCACACTTAAAATAAGATCTGTGCAGCTGACACAGTCATATGTAAGTTAGAGAGGATAGGAAAAAAAGAGCAGCAACGGATTTATTGATCAAGTGAAGTCAGTGGAAACCCACCCCCACCCTCCTTTTCTTCTCTCTGACCTAAAGTCAGTAGAAAATGCTGTTTGTGTTTAGGTTTTTTCTTACAAACTGGTACTCAATTTTTTTTTCTTAAATATCAGAGCCTTCTAATTAGTAAAATTTGACAGATGACAAGGAAACTTCCATTTGAGAAAACTCATTGTGCAGAGTGCCTCCTTCCCTCAGTGACCTGATGCTCTCAGGGTGGCCAGCCCCTCTCTGCACCAGTTAACATGCTGGCCCATGGTCATAGACCTGTCACATCCCCCCAGTCTGGACAAGGGCCAGACTGCGCTCTCAGATACTAATCCACTCGGCATCCAAGCCCTCTGCTTCCCTGGCTCTCTGTGCTGCAGTGTGTCTGTCCCTACCCTCTACTGGGACCTCTTTTCCTGGGTGCCTTTTCCTCCTGGCTCATGAAGTCTGAGTAATTCAGGCTTTCCCTTGCCTCCAGCTGTGGAGGCTGTGTAAGTGACCATGAGTGAAAAGAAGCAGATTTTCCTGAAGGTTTTCACTATTTTGTCTAGTACCAGAAGTATGTGTACATGTTTAGGCAAAATTAATAAATCCCATATACAATTTTGTCGGAAGGATTCCTTATCTGAATGTTCTTCCTCATATTTAATTGTGTTCATGCATTTATTTATTTTCTTGATTCTCCAGGCATATTGCCTTTCTTAGGGCTGCCTGTTTCTGGAGTTTCTGGTCAGCATAAACAGAGCAGAGGCAACATGTACTTGGACAGTTCTACCATGGTACCAAGTGTCCTTTTAGGAGCGCTCTGAATGAAAATCAGTAGGAAAAAACCCAATCATCTTCCTCTGAAACTAAATTTGAATAAATTCTGTGGGTTTTCATTTTTGCTTTTCACAACAGAAAGCCTGAATCAAAAGGGCTGTATAGGTATTTCGGGTGTGGTAGACAAATTACCTTGGAGCCTTGATTTTGAGATTTCAGAGCTTTTACTCTGAAGAAAAAATTATCACTTTCTTTGCAGCCAAACCAGAGCATTCAGCAACACCCAAGGAATCTCAAGTGTAGAAAGTGAACTACAAATGGGCTTCAAAGAATATGGTTTTGTTTGCTAGACTTGAGACACTGGAGAGGAAAGCAAGGAGGGGAGAATATGGACCTATGAAAACTTCACATTAAGGTTAATGGATCTTGTAATGTATGAGGGAATATCTATCAGACTTTAGAAAAACATGAACCCCAGAATACACCTCTCATCTTGAAAGCATGTGCAGTTGTAACAAATAGGGTCTTCACATAGTTGTCTGGAATTTTCCATAAAAGAAATAGAGAGTGGAAAAGCAGCAGATCAAGTTGCCTCCTCCAATCCTGTCCCCATACCAATCCTTCTGACTGTCTGTGCTGGTACTTCTGCTGATAAAGAGTAATTTAGAGTTTGTATGTGCCCACCTTGGGAGAGCTGGTGTGTAGTTGCAACTTCATTTATTAAATAGAAAAGAAGCTTCACTAACTGGCGTGTGATCACACAGTATTCATAGAAAGTGATACAATTCTCATGTTTACAAATATGCAACTGTTTTCTGCTCTCTAGTTTGAAAAATTATTTTCAAGAGATTGCTTCTATTTATAAGTGCCAGAAGAATACTGAGGCAGTCAGCTGCTTGCTTCACTTACCATTTGCAGTGATATGGTATACAAATTATAACTTCGTAATTGTGATTCCTGCTTCGAGTGCTCTGAAAAATTGTAGCCTAATTAAATAATTGTTGGGGTTGTTTGATGGTTTTTTGGTGCTTTTCTTTTTTAAATACATATTTGCAGCTGAGAGTTTCAAGGAAACCCAGATGGTAAAGATAAAGGAAGAACCAATGGAAGTTGACATTCATGACTCGCAGGTTTCAGCGTCGCCCAGCCAACCCAGCCAGAATGTTGGCTACAGCACTTTATTGGGGAGAGACATTAGTGAACGGATACAGAAGGCACCAGAAGGCCGTGTGCTCCCAGAAAGAAATCTATTCAGCCAAGATATATCAGTGAAGATGGCATCTGAGCTGCTCTTCCAGTTATCAGGTAAAAGCATTGGAACCTAGTCAGTCAGTTGAATTTAAAGAAGGAAATGAGACTTTTGTATAACCATTAAGGTGCTGTGAAAGTGTGAGATCACTAAGGCTGAAAAATAATGGGAGTTAGAGCCCTTCTACCCTCCCGTCTGAAATGCAGAAGCCTTGCCAAATGTCCCCCATAGTCAGCATATGCTTTAGAGCACTGTGCCAGTCAGGGCAGGTGCATAGCCTTTGAACTGAGTTGGAAAAGCCCAAGTTCAACTCCTGTACTTTTGAAAGCTAATTAAGTAATTTGTGATGACTGGTTTGATCCAGGCCTTCGAGTATAGGGAAACCTGTGCTCCAAATATAGGCAATTACTGGCCTAAATGGCCAGTGGCTGCAGCAGGCAGCACTCCCGGGGCTGCACTGTCCGATTCTCTTGGCAAAGAAGGTGAAGCTCAGCTATCACACAAAGGCAATGGTACCAGCACTCTGTTTAATGAACACTTGTATTGCACACTTTACATGGAGCACTAACACCAATGTAGGAAGCTGAAAAAATGTGTTGGGTGTTAGTTTAAATAATGTCATGCCCATTCTCTAATTACACTTGAACCATTTACCCTAAACTACTCTGTGCTGTTATCTGAAAGCATTAAATTGGTTCTGATGAATAAAATCTGGTAGGGGAATATATGTTATTTGCTAATCACAGAAAAACATGTATGTTCCTCTGCAGAAAAGGTGAGCAAAGAGCACAACCACAATAAAGACAACACCATCAGAACTACAGCCAGGTAAGTACAGTCCATTGTTATTTGCAAAACTGGTCTGTAGAAAGCATTGCTTCATTTTGCCTTGTGAACTCAAATGTGTCTGTCTCCTGCACATGTGACCTGATACTATAAATGTAAGATATTTTCATGAGTAATGTAACCTAGATCTGAAAACTTACAACTACAGAGCTGATTGCTTAGAGTTAAAGCCCTTTGGGCCAAAATGACCGTTCTCCTCTGATCAAGTATTCACACATCATTTTAAGAATTATTTATTCTATTATTTTTCAACAAAACCTGAAACTTAAAAGAAACTGCATGGTAAGTGCAGTGCTTGAGTGCAGACCAGGCTGACAACTGGATTTTAAGACATGGACCAATGTAAGAAGAGGTGATTTTGATTGTCTTTTGTCGAACTTGATTTCTTTAGAGAAATTTCATTTTATTATTTCTGTCGCCTCAGTACATTCTAAGGATGAATTTTTAAAAGTAAGACAGAGCTAACAAAACATTTGTTACAGATTACAGTCACTTTAATACAATTTTAATTACCCAGGAATTAAGAACATGATCCAATTGTAGCATGTGCTGTTAAAGAAATATGCACTTAACAGTACTGTGGCTGGGAACAAGCCCATGAGTTGTTCACATGTGTGTGAGCTGCAAGGTGAGGTGTCTCTATGGGAATATTCAAAGCTCTTATGCAATAAGTGGTAGCTGGAATTGTTAAGAGACTTAGGTGCCCATGGTGAGGAGCAGGCAGGAATTGGTAAGGACACATTTATTTCCTACCTGAAAGTTCCCTAATTATTGTGGATGAGTTGGAGACTGAGCACACTGAAGTGATGAAGAATTCCTTCAAAGGTAGAGTAGGATTTTCAGTGCCTCTGCAGCCCCTGCTGCAGAAGTTCCCAGAGTGTTCAGTGCCTGCTAACTTAAAACAACCTTGACCAGACAGAATTGAAAAGCATTTCAGTAGCAAAGAAAAGATGTCTAAAATATATTGTTCCTAAATTTCTAGGCCTATCCCATTCATTCGTGATAGCTGCAATAAATAAAGAATTTGTTTTTAATAAACTGACCAACTCAGTAAATATACATCAGGGACTTTTTATGTTACAAATGGAAAGATAATGAAATTGAGCGTTTAGCTTCTGGTCACTTCCCATATTTGCTAGTTTGGGAATTGTGGGATATGCAGCCCGCATAGCCTTTCTGTGACTACTTAAAAAGCATAAGCTTGAGATACAAATGGAGATAAATGCACATATTGTCCAGCTGCTCATTAACCATCCAGCATGCGTTGCAGGGAGGGGCTGACAAATAGTTGAAAATAGATTTCAGTGTATCATGATGTTACCAGCAGGACTAGTGTGAGAATCCAGAGCTACTTTCGCATCTATCAAAGATAATTCAGATTGGAAAGGTTGAGGACTGTTCAAGGATAACTTCCCCTCCTTCTGGCTGCCAGCTTTTAGGAGGGTAGCACAGTTGGCTGTTGTCAAACTTGTGCTGAGTTTTACTGAGATGTCCTTATAATGGCTGCTACCCATCGGGGCATGAAATGCTGAGCGCCTGGTTCAGTTTTTTTCAGGTGCTTTTCTTATCTTGCCTGTTTATCAACAGAAGAAGATGTGAATGAGGTGAGCTTCTAAAGGGGAAATGAGTCAGTCTACTAACTCCTGCTAGTTCAAACAGATTGACTTGAAAGACCTTGCCAAAAAAAACCCCACCCAAACCCAAACAGCTGGAAGTCTTTACTGGTAAGGGTATGACGCCTTCTCAAAAATAGAATGTGATGGAGCAGCCAGTGGAGGATAGAGGCACTTGGACTGCATTAAGAAAACATGTGGTGTTGCAGTTTGGCTCACCAACCCACATCTGGAGTAATGACAGAAAGGCATTTGAATCACAATTGCTGTGTGAAATTTGCTGACAGCTGCAGAGAGCCAAGGTGAGGTCAGTGTTGCCCACTTGTGAGTAACTGGGGAGCAGAAAGATTAAGCTGTGTCATTGGTGAGTCTTAAATCAGCAAAACCCAGCAAGATGGGGTACACAGGCACTTTTTGCTGTCTTATTCCTTATTAACATTTCTAACTGTCACCTATCTGTTGCTGTTCCTCCTGTGAGTATTCCTGGACTTTGCAAGCATATACTTCCATATGACTTTGCTTAAGCAGCCGGAACTGGCCAGGATTCCTCACAGTTCAATGGCTGAGTGAGATGGTAGAGCCTGCCATCTGTGATAAGAAGACAAAGTGGAGAAGCAAAAGTGATCTGGAAGTGAGTACGCCAGCATAAGATGCCAAGATAAGTTTCTTTCATCTACAGAACTGTGTAGCCATGAGACTGGAAAAGTGCAGCCAGAGGAAAAACAAAAAAAAATCCTAAAGCTTAATCTTCATCAGAAAGGACTTTGCATGGTGATTGAGAACAATTTATGTTATTTCTTACTATGAAGCAGGAGCTCCTCCCTCCATTCTTTGCACTGGGAATTGGAGGACATATCTGCTGAAATAGAAATAATAATAGGGCCAACGCTGAAAAGACTCAGCTGCCATTCTAGAGGAAGGCAGAAAAGAGGTGTCCAAGGATGGTTCTGTAATTCACCAGAGGCTGATGGCGGAGAGGGAAATCCTTGGGATATGCCACCATGCAACCTTCTACAGCAACCTGCTCATGATATCTGGCCTAGCCTGATACAGATAAGCCCTGCATCATCCATTTTGCTTAGAACCAGCAGTGAGCAGTATCCCAGTGACTGAATCTCAGGCACAAGCAGGACGGCCAACAAGGAAACCTGAGTGGATTACAAGATTTTGAAGAGTTACAATAGTAATAAAACATTTTCTATTGATGTTTTTCTTTCAAATCGTTATTAAACCAGTGAGAGGAATGTTGCAATAAATCGTGCCATATTTTTATACAGTGTCAGTCTGTTTCATATTATGTCACCCCTGAGTGGGAGTGGGAGTCTTGGAAGAAGTTAAGTTTTGCACATGTGGGTTGGAGCCCTTTTGTTTTATCCAGTTCACTTGTTTTCTTGAGTATTATGCATTGTTCAGCTCTCAGCATACACTGAACTGTTCAGGTCTGGGGCAACTTCATGCCTTACCCTTCAGCACAACCTATTTTTCACTGTTCACCGTTACTGTCCAAAAAGACTTTATGAGAAAGTAAACAACATGATTGCCAAAAGTGTTTCATGTCCAAGTTAACTAACCATCAAGTTTCCCAAAGACAGATGAGATCTGACTGAGTGACTTGGTGGAGAACACATTGTCCACCTCTGCAGAAAAACTGCAGGAGGGACAGCATAGGCAAGTGCCATTGTTTAGGCAGACACCTTGGGTGTCTTGGCTGGTAGAGTCAACTTGGTTGGTGCTGCTGGCACACACTTTCTGAGTCTGGGCTACCCACCGTGCAATGGTTTGTAAGACCCGATAGTATGTTCTTTATCCTGAAAAAGTTCTTGGATTTTATTACTAAATAAGAACAGGCTGCAGAAATGATCTGGCCTCCTGCCTTGAACCTTTAAAACACCTACTATACATCAGCCTGGTAAGGATTCTCAATCTGAGAGAGGTCAGATTTAATACAATTCTCACTTTGCTTAGAAGAAGTTGTTAGTTTGCATGCATATGGAATACACTGCCTTAGAAAACAGTTTTCCAAGACAGACTGTCATTTTCCATTTTTAATTTTTTTATGTACCTCTTACCTATGTCTGTCTGTACTGTAGACAAGAAATTCTTATTTCTGTTACAATCGAGTAGAAAAACAAATACTTCAACAGAAATTAATTTCAACACTATTAAAATTAACTTTTTCCTGACTGTTAAATAAAACCAAAGCAAGATATGCTTTTTGGAGTCAAATAGCTGGTAATTTTTGTAGTTAATACTCTTTGGGAAGTACCCATTCGTTTAGGTTATATGAATTGTTTCCTGCTGTAAAAATTAAACTCATGGAGTTAATTTCATTCATGGAATGCCATGTCAGAATAGAGCTATTAAGCATCTTAACCTAAAATTTGAAAAGTTTTGTTTTAAAGATAACTACTGTATGCCTCAGATTATTAAATAATATTTTTTACCTTTCCTGATTGCCCTCTCCAGATATGACAGTATAAATTTTTGAAGGGTTAATTTTAATGATCCATATTGAATTGTCATATGTAGCAAATCTAAGATGTTGAAATGTAGCTAAAAGCCTTTTGTGAGGACTTCAGTTTTCACTCTGAGGTGCAGTTGTACTAAAGAATGATGCTGCTCCACAACTTGCCCCATGGTCTGCCTATTTTTCAGCATGAATTCTGTAAATGAGACAGGGCTTTTAACAAGGTGGTATTTGTTATAATATTAAGAGGCTGGGGTCAAAAATCATATTTACTTCTTCTGTTAACTGCTGTTTTCTTTAAAAAAAGGCATCTTGTTTTTCCCTATAGCCCTTTCTTTTCTGAAGACACATTTAGACAATCACCATTCACTTCCAACTCAAAAGATCTCCTGCCTAATGAAACTGCTCTTCATGGAAGGACGTCTGCACCAGGTCAGACACATTTTTCTTTCATTACTTCCAGTTAATGTATCTGTTTAAAATTTTTGTACTGTAAACTCCACCACCTGACCAATGCTCTTACAATGTAGTTCACTTTGTCAAAAGGCAACTGTCTCTCCACAGTAAGTGCTTATTAATATTAAGAAGAAGAAAAAGGAAAAAGTTAAATATTGCTGAAGCATTTGTACTAATAGTTTTTAGGCTACTATTTCTGTGAATTGTGCAATAGTCTATGGCAGATTAAACTCAGCAGTACCAACAGAGGTTGGGGGGAGGTGGGGTGTGTGTGTGTGTTTCCCCAGTGTGAAGGAGCTGTACTGATGTCGAATCACTGTGTGCTCTTCTCCTGTTTCTGGCCCTTTCCATCTCTCAGAGTACAGATGAAATGTTTGCAGTACATGTATCAGGGTGGCTGAGCTTGTCAATACAATTTTCCTGCCTTTAGCAGTAATTTAGAGCCTTTCTGGAAGGATGTGTAGTTCTTCAAATGTACTGAAAAGCCTCAGTACATTATCTGTGGGTACGTTCCTATGGATCTTCTGAACTAGCTGAGGGGCATTTTATGTTCAGATGTAGCTTGGGTTTTATTCTGCATTAAAATGGAAAATATAGGCATGTAACAATACTATTCAAGGTCGCACTGAACACATGCAAAAACTTGATATGTGCCTTTACTGTCCTGTTGCAAGATGACTCGTTTGCTAGTTCACTGCTATCTGTTCTTAAATTAATAGCTCTGGAGTTCTAAAGGTCAGTAATTACACAGTCAGCCATAGGGGGGGTTATTCACCTTTTCTTAGCAATCAATAAAGTTTTGGGCACGTTACTGCTAATTTTCAGCTATAGACTGTCATTTAATTTACAATTTAACAGACCCTTCGTTTTTTTTAATGCTTGAATAGTCATTTGACAGCTTGTGAAGTGGCAGATGAGGGTAAGAGCTAGATGCTGTCTGAGGGTAAATATGCATAGTAAGAAGAAAAAAAATTGTAACATGAGGACAAGGGTCTTCAGGCTAGCTGCAGAGACAGTTTTGCAAGGAAGTAGTGGATTTTTTAACTCTAAGTGAGGAGAATCAGATCAGGTGTGGTGCTTTTAAGTATTTAAATATAAACCAGGTTAGCACTTCAATCCTGGCTTTTGACCTTGGCATAGCATGGAATATTCATATGCCCATATGCCCAGATGAAAGATGAGAACTCATAGACTCCTCAGGCAGTGCTCGATACCTCAGAGGATGTGGCCTCTAGCAGCAATAGTCTTACATAATAGCAAGATGAGTGCAATTTTAATTCTCTCTAAGACTTCATTTTAAGTGAGGCCACTAGAACTGTGGATGGGTTTTGGTGACATGTTTGATCTTCTGCTTAAAGGATGTAAAGTATCTAGTTGGTTAGATCATCCTGGAGTATTAGAATGGCTTCTGAGGAACTGGGTTTTTTGTATGCTTATGCTGCTCCACAATTACCTTGATAAGTCTGTGTATTATAACACATATTGCTCTGTGGTGATAAGACTCTTGATAGAGTAGGAGTATTATTATGTATATTGAAAATTTTTAAAAGCCAGGTTTTTTCTGCATTTTTATTTTTGGAACAACTCTATCATTCCAAATATGTTGTGTTTTTTCTCAGCCTCATGACAAATTCTTGGACCTGAAGTGCACCTTCACAGTAGCACCAAGAATGTGATTTAAATTTTTAATCGGTTATAACTGTGACATTCATGTAAGCGAACGGCAGAATACACACAGGTATATTTCCTACCAGTGTCAGCCTTGCAAGAAGAAATAGCTCAGAAGAAACTTTATCCCTTAAAAGAGCAGCATAAAGGAACAGTAACAAAGAACTGTAAAAGGTCTTACAGAAAATGCTGTGGAAATGTGCATGTAGTCTCCCATGGAGAAGTGCTTTCGCTTGAGATTTGGTTTGGGTTACTTTGTCCCTGAAACAGGACAGTAAGAAGTAGAAAAGAACAACACAAGAAAACGGCAGGAAATGCCAAGTCCAGTGTCACCTTCAAGCCATCAACTAAAATCCAAGCAGATTAACTGTTAATGGCCAAGAGTGTTCATTAAGCAGTGTCCATGTCAAACAGTGCGACTCAGTGCTCCTGTCACCACATCCAGCACAGTCTGGTGCACAAGCCTGAGCTGCTGCTCTGTGCTGGCTCTCTGCAGCCAGCCTTGGCTCAGGAAGGCAGAGTGGCACAGGGGAGCCTGTGCTGACACTTGGTCTGGGTGGCCTTGGTGGGACCCCGTGTACATGGTGCTTCTTTTCAAGCAAGGCACCACTATGGGCGGTTGTATCCCCAGACTCCTGCCAACTTTCTGTCTGCAGACTTTTTGGCACCCTAACTGCAGAAGAATTGGGAAAAGTAACAGGAACGTAGGACAGTAAGATATTTCATGTGTCAGATTCTATTCTTTTCTGTAATAGGTAGCATTATGCAATCTTATTCATTACCAAACTCCATCTTAAACTCCGTCACCCTTATTATTTGTATGTGGATGCTGTGTCAGAAGCTCAGTCTTTGAAGAGCTGGGGCCATTCTCTTTTCAGCCTAAATTTATTCACAGCAAGTTCTACTTCTGTTGTTTCACCAGTGCTGTCCTTCAACTTTGATAATTCTCCCTTGTGATGTTCACCATCTGATGTGCCATCTTGCATTCCTCTAATCCTGTCTTCATCTTGGAAAAGTAAGCCAGCCAGTGTCTTTTAGTCTCTTTTAGTGTGATAGGGCTTCCATTTCCTAGCATTTTTCTGCCTCTGTTTAGGGAAATTAATTCCTGCAAATGTGATTAGTCAGAACCATATATGCTCTTTTATAGGAGGTTTTACCAGTGACTTTTTCAGTGACATGCAATCTTCTATATGTATGTTAGAAATGCCTCTCCTTTGTAACTAGAACATGCTGATGACTCTCTTGCTAGTCAAATAGTAACATGTTTTTCTTTTCCTTTATGATTTCAGTTGATGATTTCAGCATGCAACAGAAATTCCTGTTCCTACCTTGTAGGCATATACCTTGTAATCTGAATTGTTTCACTTGTTACTCTAGCTCTCAAGATTATTTCTTTAATACTGTGAAATCTCTGCATATTGGTATTGCTTTCAATAATGCAATTCTGGTTCGGGTTTTTTGTGTTAAAGCTATTAAAGGGTATTTTTGAGTACAGTGGGTACAAAGTTCAGTCCTTGAGATTTAAGCTTAGTGGCCTCCTCTGTGCACACCACTTCTCTTCATAGCCAGTTTATAAGAAAATTGCAACATTGTGTATTTAAGTGGAAAAGCACTCTTTGTAGGGCATTAAGTATATAAGATCCCCAAGGAGTACAAAATAATTAGGAAAGCTTATTAAAAGATGTGTGAAGGCAATGCCCTGATCAGAGCATTTAGCGGAGCAAAAAAACCCAAAACCACTAAATAACTAATGATATAGTGATGGATTTGGCCTTAAATAAAGGTGAAGTATTCCTGATCAGCAGCACTATCGCAGGCAGGAAAGTTAATTCTCATGTGTGAGCTGTTAGGTCTGGTACCCAAGGAAATAACAATGAAATCTCCAACAGCTGTCAGAAAGGGACATATCAGACCCATAGAAGTCATGATGTCTCCCTGATAATCTGTGGTGAATTCCTAATACTCTGAGAAGGGGAGAAAGTAGTTTCCTATAGTCTGTAGACCTGGGGAATTGCTCCCCTTACTTTTTCAGGTATTCTGTATGTTAATAACACATTTCTGTATTAGTATTACTGTCCAAGTAAGCTCACTTTTACTCAAAAATGGAAATAAAATAGTTTTGATGTCCACATTAAACAAACTCAGTTTGGTCAAAAATTACCATAGTATCAAAGTAATATCTAATACAAAGCCATATCCAAAACAAGTCAATGATTTCAGCTGTGCCCTGTAAGAATAGCAAAATGGCCTTTTCTACCCTAGCAAAAATGAGGGAGAAGAAATTAATATTTTCATTTCAAACAGTCACTTTAAAAGGACTCTTTTATCTTCTGTTTTATAAGACTCTTCTTTTGACAGAATAGAGTTTGGGCTTATGTCAGACTATATAGTTCAGTTCAGATCACTAGATAAATTAAAAAGCTGATCTTATGCTGGTGTTCCTGACCCTTAGCCAATCTTTAATGTGTTTTAATAGTTTTCCACTATCTCATTGACTCATTCTGCAAATCAAACCTGCCTTCATGAAATCCAGATGAGTGATATTCCCTACTCTTTTTCTGTCTGGTTCATTAATATTGGTGAACACTCTAGCCATGGGTTTTTGGGAGTATTTTTTCTCCATGTATATCTGTAATATAATATTTCGTTCTTTTCTCTCCTGTTCACCAAGGACCTGGTATTATCCTTCGTTTACACTGACAGCACTAAATATTAAAACAATCCCAGCTGTGGTGGATTAAATTTAAAACAAACAAACAAACAAAAAACCAGAACAAAAACCAAACAACATCTTTTTGTGAAAATTTACTGCTACTTGCAAAGCTGTAATTTTGATGGTGGTAAATGAATTTCACATGGCTAAAATAAAGTTTTGGAACTGGAGAATATAGGATTTGGGGAGTTGTAGTCCATATATATAGCCCTCATTTATTAAATTTTGCCACAGCTAAATTTACTGGTGTTGTTTGTTTCAATAAAACAAAGCCAGTAAATCTTCTGTGCTCTAGTACCTTTCTGAAATGCATCAGAGCCTCCTCTGTCATGTGTGTCCACACTCTTTACTGACCTGTAAGATGACAGATAGGCAGTTCTTCCTATTCAGAAATGTCCGGAATCAGTAGCACAATACTTAGTTCAGTAGAAATCTGGAAACATAGTGCAAAGATTTTGAATTTTCGTACTGTTGGTTGTTCTTTCATTGAATTAGTGACATTGTCCCATGTTTATGCTTACTGAATTGAGGTAATGTGTGTAAGAAAGTTTCTGGTATGTTTGGAACTACAGGGCTGTTCAGCACACCTTTCTCCTGCTCCTGTTCATACTCGCACCGTCCCTTTCTGTAAAGCAGTAATTCCACTGTAACTTCAATATACTTGAAGGTGAGAATCTGCCTGTTCCCAGGGCCTCCTCTTTGCACATTCTCCAGCACAGCAGTACTGATATTTGTGTGGCCACATTGTAAGCCAGATCAGCGGGAGTAGCGAGCTAATCTCCTGGGATTTTTTTCCTGATAGTTTGTGGGAATGTTGGGATGTGAGCAGGGCGAAGGCAAGGCTGTATCTCCTGGCCATGTGAAATTTCAGCGTTCGTGTGAGACTGATGTGTCTGTGACTGCACTTAATCTTCTTTACTTTTCTCTGTTAGTGTAGTTGGAAAATACCTCCTGAGGGTTTAGAGTTTAAATCATTTATCACTTGAATGTGATAAATAATAAAGCTGGTGATGTTGTGCACATACCACCTTATTTAGTATGAGTTTGCATGTGTCTTCCTGCCTAATGCTTTAAGGTCAATATGACTTTATTGAGTATGAGATTGGAGTAAATCCAGCCATGGTTGCCATTTCTTCCCACATTGCTAGTGCTAGTTACCTTTCTTGGTCTCTTTTAGCCTGCTGCCAGACTTTCTCCTTTTAACTTACCTTACAATGTCCCTGAGACCGCTGTAACCACACTGCAGAAATGAAGGGACATCTTGAGGGTTCAGTTTCTGTTCTGACTGTTGTCACTTCTGTCACCCTGAAAAATGTCCTCAGGCCCCAGGGGACTGTGAAACCTTGAGGATTTCTGCTAAAGTGATCAGATGAAATGTTGGCTTTTAAATTGCCCTTGTGTAGCTTCCCATCTATGGACCCATGGAGTTAATTAGAATGATTCACACCTTCTTATAGTTGTTTGCTTACATCTGCCAAAAAAGCTTCTAACCTCACATTGAGAGTAATCCTCTGTTTGGCTTTCTTCGCAGTCCTAAAAGCTAGAATTTGTAAAGGAAAGCTAGGCTTTAAGAGTATGATTACAAGCAGTCAATTTCTAATTCATTCAGGACAGCAGAACCTGCAGAATATTATTTTTGAGAGAATCACAGAATGGTTGAGATACGAAGTGTAGTTCCACCACATCCTCACAGCAGAGTTAGCTTGTTGCTCAAGGCTATGTCCAATCAGGTTTTGAATATCTCCAGGAATGGAGACTCTGAGCAATCTCTAGGCAACCTGTGCCAGTGTTTCGACCTTGCTCACCATAAAAAAAGAAAAAAGCGTTTTCTTATGTTTAAATGGAATTTTCTGTGTTTTGGGTCCCTGCCCACTCTCCACTGTCATCACTAAGAGCCTGACTTTATCTGCTTAGTCCCCCCCCATCAGGTATTCATACAGGTTGGAAAGATCCCACCAAGTCACTTTTTCTCCAGACTGAACCCTAGCTCTCTCAGGCTCTCCTTGTATGACAGATGCTCCATTCCTTTAATCAATATTTGCTGGACTTCAGACTTCTTTGAAAGTCTAAAAGAATATTTTAAGTTCTTGGCAGTTGTTTGTGTCCCTGTGATGGAACAGCAATTTTTATTGCCACTGTAGTTGCAAAGGGGGAGTACATACATGTGAATTGACTTACATAGTGGGGGGGGGGGGTTCCCCTTGTTTTATCCCATTATTAGTGCTTATGATCGTTTTATTTGCTTTCAGTTTGGGTCTGAGTTATGAGCTCTGCCCACCCAAGTCATTAGATACCCCCTTCATTTTCCTGACGAAGAGAATGCTTGACCCCAGTTGGCTTCCTGCCAGGGTGGAAAAGTGAGAGTGGCACTTAATTCACTCCCAAGGCATGCTCCATCAGATACTTGGTCCTGCTGTTCCTTTCTATCTTGGTATTTCTGTGAAATGTGCTCTCTGGAAGCAGCACTGGAGGTAGATACCACACAGTTATCACTGCCCACAGAGCACAATGGTAGGTTCTCTCAGTCCTCAAAAGTGACCTTTTAATTTTATTCTTCTTCTGATACTTGTCTGAGCTTAAGATTCATCCAGATACTCTTCTTTTTATGTATATGCATGCATGGGTGTGCATGTGTATGTATGTTTGTGTAAAAATCCATGCAGATGCATGAAAAAAGAGTATTGGAGTGATGTCCTTCTGACAAATCCAACCTGTGTGACAGCTGAAGCTGATGGAGGGAAAGTTTTTGTGATAGAGTGGCAGATTGATTTGAGTAACTGATTTTAGTTCCTCATCTCCAACATGCATTTTACTTTAATTCTTCACACAAAGAGAATGTCCTGTGGGTACACACTGACGGGTGTAACTCTGCCTTTGTGCTCTCTAGAAAACTGTGAGCCATCGTGGTGGCTCCCTGCAGTCTGATAGCAAGGGACAGAAAGCTGGCAAGATGTGGAAAGTGATTCTAGGAAGGTGAGGTAGTTGGACTGCTCTAGAAGTGGGCCGTGCTTGGCACAGTTCTCCAAAGCAAGACAGATTTTGCAGAATTTGTTCAACATAATTCAGTGCTAAACTGCCTGATAGTGGTTCTGGCTGTAGCATGCTTTTTTATCTGTCGCATCCTTGTCTTCGGATTCCCATCACTGTCTGCCTGGGTGCAGCCTTCCTTCGCTATGCACCCAGCTGCCTTGACAACCGCTCGGCACCACAGCCATCGAGCAGAGGGTTCCAAATTCCTGGTTCATTTCATGGGATCATAACCACACGTTGGCTGCAACTGATTACAGCATTACATTTCCCTTGCAGCTTTTTCTGGGTTTACTGTCAAGCAGGTTTGCATCTTGTGCACGTGTGTTGCAGATTTGTGGTGCAGCAATAGAGACTATGTCCTGGGCAGCCACACAGTTTTCATAACTAGCAAAGTCCCTTCCAGAACTGAAAATGTTATTACACAGAACAAACCACTTCAAAGCATCAAATGGCCTCTTGCTCCTGCATGCATGGTGTGTTCTCTGGCTAAAATAGGACAAGTGAATTGTGCATCAGGTTTATGCCTTAGTTTTTTTTTTGAACATTCAGTATTTGTTGGCCATTTCCACAGCAACTAAGGGGAATGTGATCAGATGCTTCTGAGGAACCCAGTCTCTCTCTCGATGAAGCACAGGCTAAATAGCAGGGCTTTGCAGGAATTGCTGTGGGCATATAGAGTTTGCTGCACTAATTATTTTGCCAATTGTTTACAGGACCTTCAAGATGAAAGGTGTTAATTAGTACAAACAGAAAGACACACATTCAGGTCCATGCCTAATGGCTGCCTCAAAAGGCACTTGACACATATCTGAAAACTTGTGTTTCTTGTTTTATTATGGGCTGCCTCTATCCAGGATAAATCTTATTTTCCCTCTAATACTGTGCAGTCTTCTCATACAGGCAAAAATAGTCATTCTTTATTTCATTCTCTTTTATATTTGTTCCTCCTAAAGCATGATCAACTTATGGTAAAGGACAGAAAAACAAAGTCATTTCACTCAAAACAAATACCTTCTGGTTTCATGTAGAATAAACCCAAACTAGACCCCATTCATTAACCCCAGCAAACCAAAAGCTGTTGAGAAATGTCACCAGCATCAAATCCAAACCAAAATGACCAACAGTTTCATCCCATGTGGAAAAATAAAACTTAGCATTTGGATTTTTGTACCCTTTCAAACAGCAGGTTTTGGCATCTCTTATCATTTTTTGATAAGTTTTCTGAATCTCTAATAGTTATTCAATAGTAAGTGACTTTTAAAAAGTAAAATAATTGTTGCTATAAATACTCTTAAATATATAACACAAGTGGAGGTCAAATTTGAGAAGGGTTTCCTGAGCAGCCACACTCATCCAAAGTACTCAGTGAGAAATGCGGGACTTTGCCTACCATGCATTTCTTCTGGGAAGTGAATTTAGGACAACTCAGGGCTGTCCAGCAAGTTCTTGGGACGTGTGTTTTGATGTAGGAGATAGAAGCTAATTTGGGGTAAAAATGACCAGGAAGTGGGTTTTGGGAAAAAAAGAAGGGAAAACAGCAAAATAACCCATGTTGGCTTCAGGAAGGACAACTGTAACTGGAAAGAGGCCTTAACAACAGGTAATGACCTCTTGAGTTGAGTGAGTCTGCCTCCCACAATATGCCCATAGAAAACAGGGAAACCAAGGGTAGGCACAACTGTAACTAAGTGGTGAAGTGTAGCTGTCAAACTCCAGGGACCACATGCAGCCCTGGAAGAGTCTGTGCTCACTCTGGTATCCATCATTCCTTTTATTACTGTTGTGATGGAAGAGAAAGCATGATTATTAAATGTCTAGGTGACACCATGCACAGAGGTGCCATAAGAACTAGAGTTCAGTCTTACCTTGAGGAATTGAAGAAACAGCCTGAAAAAATAGCAACCAGTGCAGTGAGGGCACACTCCTGTGCCTGGGGGAATGGGGAGTGCCACAAAGAAAGGGGAGGGCTGAATGCCCTGGCAGTGCAGCTTAAGGGAGGGATCTGGATTAGTCTTGGTCAGACACTGAGTGTAAAGCTGATGTTTTAGGCACTGCAGAAAGGGCAAACATCTGGCTGAGATGTTGGGAATGTAAGGCACAGGTGTTAATGCTGCTCTGCAGCTGGAGCCCTGAGTTCAGTTCTGGGCTCTGTAATCCAAGAACAATGTGGTGGTCAGAGGTGTAGAAAACATAAGCTGTGCACAGAGGTTTAAGAGTTTTGCCAATTTATTTAGTCTGGAGAAGAAAAGAGGGGAGACATGATAATGGCATTCAGATATGTAAAATGACAGCTTTGAGAGGAAAATAATAAACCTTGCCTGTGTTAATGTGAGCAGAATAAGGAATAACAGGCTTAAATGACAGCAGAGGAGATTGAAGTTAAACACCAAGTAAAATTGTCTAGCAGTGGGGTGGTTTTGCACTGGCACAACTGTCACAGGAGGCTGTGGAGCCCCTGTCATGGGAGGGTTTTGAAAATAATGTTAGACAAGCACCTGTCAGGACTGATGGGTAAGTTTGGTGTGTGGCTGTTGTGTCTCCAGGCGAGGGAGAGACAACCTGGCCTCCTGAGGTCCCTTCCAGCTCTAATTCTGTGACATCAATTCAGTAGTAAAGCTATAATGGCGATTAAATAACCTCCTCAAAGAGATTTGATAGATGAGGTATTTGGTTTATACTCAGCATGCTGTGTTTTAGACTCTGCATCTTATTCAAACCCATCTCTAGTTTCATAACCTCTTTTGTCTTTCTTAATATCAGAATCTTTTGTAAACCTGAACATCAGCACTGAATCAGACTGTTTCCTGAATATGAAACTTTTTCAAATGCAAGATCAACTGAAAAAGAAGGACAGGTTTTAAAATTACTTTTCTCGCCGTGCAAAAGGAATTGGAAAACATAATTCCTGACATTTCTTTTTAGAGTTACCTTGGGATTCTCCAGACCTCACCTATCTTACCTTGTACAAGTTTGTCTTCTCTAACATTTGTCTGCCTAAGAGTAAATTAGATACAGAATTCATTAGCTATTTGGACAGATGGATAGATGGATATAATGACTTTTGTTTCAAAATAATCTAAGCAAAGCTGAGGACAAGTTTGGGGTTTTTTTTCTTCTACAGCATGATTTCAATCAGAGTACAAATTTGCCCTAAGTTGTTGCTGGGTGTTTTAGTTGAGTTTGGGGCAGTCATGGTGCTCACTGGTGCCCTGCAAATGGAACACAAGCAGATGGGAGAATTATGCAGAAAGAAAGAAAGGATGTTTTGCAGTGGATGTGCTGGTGATAGGTGAGAGAGCAAGGAGAGATGTGAATATCTAAAAAGAGTGAGATAAGGGCTCCAAGGAAATGGCAGATTCCGTGCTTATCACTCAGGGAATATGCAATAAAAGTAGTAAGAATGTTTTCTTTCACAGCAGCAACCATAATCAGCTTGCTGAAACAGGTAAAGGTGGGTCTGGCCAAATATTTGTAGTTACTTGTTCATCTAATGTTAATTCTTTCATGTGAATACAGTCAGCTCAGGAAGAGGGACTCCGTCTGCATTTGGAGCTTTGTTTTCTCTTCCCCCACTGAGGTTTCTGGTTACCAGCTTCCTCCAGTACAGAAGCTTTTGCGTCACTAAAAAAGATGCAGAAGGCTGAAAAGAAAAAAAAAAAGGAAAATTTTTAAATGCCCCATAATGGTCCTAACTGTTGAGTGATTTTTAAAATGGTTTCTTGGATGTGTGTCCTAAGCAGAATTGTAGGAAAGAAATTAAAAGGGTAGAAACCTGTTGGCCTTATGGAAATGAATTAATTTTGGTTTAATAATAACAGTAGGAGCAAAATATTCTTTCATAAATTCGTATGAACTCAATGTTGTAGCACCCAAAAAAAAAAGTGTTACAAGCAGTGTAAATGCTTGAGATAAATGTGAGGGCCACCTGATCAGGAGTGAATTAGAGAGAACTTATGTAAGTCCATTATGGCACATCTTACTGTTGTCATGAAGATACTTTCAGGAGTATATTATGCAAAAATAAGAGAGAACATATTATCATGTTTTTCCCTCAACTTGATGTCATAGTGTACATGTTGTAAAAATATTTTTCAATGAATGACTGCAACGTTTTTGCAACTTTAGGGTTCCTTAAAAATCTCCAACTCCAGCCACCTTGCTGGAGAATTTACATACTCATTTAAGTTTTGAGCTGGGGATTTTCTCTCTTCCTGGTTGTCTCTTAACTTTTGAGCTAATTTCAGAGCTTTTATAATGCAGAGGAAGGGTATCACAAGCCTCATGGTTTGCTCAGAAGTCGTCTGTTGTAACAGTGAAGTTAAAACAGGTGCGAGTTTTGCCACAAAGGTAGAAAGTGGAGAGTGGTTTTTGAAGTCAGTGTGTCCTGACCTTGTCTTTGCCCTGACTTCCATCACCCTGCTTCTGACTGTCCATTTTTGAGCAATGGGCCCAGTCTTAGCAGTGCAGTGGGCTTCACTGTTTTCCCATGTTTCTCTATGAAGTCAACTTTAAAGTCCGTCTTTTACCTGTTTTTATTCTTTTCCCAAACCCCCACATCTTTATCACTTCTTGGTCACCTTTTCAGGTGTTGTTGTCTATAGTTCTGCATTTGGAATACTTTTGTGCACAATGTTAGTGTTTATTTTTGTAGGCTGTGCAAGCTCTTTATTGAAATATGTCCAACTTCCGTGGCTGCTGTTTTTAGAAAGGGCAGCTTAATCACGTGCTACTGATACATAAAATCACTTGGGTTCTACTTTCTTCCGTATCAAGGATTTTTAAATTATCATAACATTACTGCTTTTTACCATGCTCTGTAGTAATGTTAAATATTTGCAAAACCTTTGAGATAAAAATAAGAGCATTAATTGGTAAAGTTTTTTTAGTTGGAAAGGAGATTTTCTCTGCTTCCTCTGTGGAGTTGTTCTGTTATTCAGACTGATTATGTACTGATTTGTGGGGAATATAGAAAAATTCCGTGGCAGGAAAGCAATTGCTTATCTTAGTTAGTAGTGGACGAGTCTGTTCCCAGTGAAAGATGCATCCTAAACTATGACCAGACAGGATGCTGTGATGCAGGTGGTGACAAATGACTGCAGGACCAGTCAGCATCACTGATGTCTTAGATAAGTTGAGAGACGTATCTTCCTAGGGAACTACAGTACTGGAAGGATTCCACTGTTTATTTTAGCTGACTTGCTAGAAATAAGAATTCTGGTCCTACAAATAAAACCTGTGTGGAAGTAAGTTGGAAAGGGAGTAAGATACATAGTATTTGGAGCACTGCAATTTCGTATAGTCAATATATTTTTGAGCTTGGGAATCTTTCATAGGCTCTCTGCAAACAAGCTTGCAACAGAGCCTTAATTACATATTTCATAAAAGGAGTTCTCAATTTTTAAATACAGTGTGCCTGCCAGAGGTGATAGATGAGCATGTAAGGGGAAGGCTCCAAAGCAATAAAATGCGTCTTAGATGATGCGAATACTGCAGAAAGTAGGAAGACAGTATAATAACATAGATAAATGCAGACAGAAGGAGGAAAGAAAATTTCTTTGAGCAAATAAATGTTTTTAAAGTAATCTTTGTGTGATTGTCTGACCTTAGTACCTTGTTTCTGAATAAATAATTTCTTGAACTTCTTGTCTTTTAGACATAACAAAGCAGAAATAACCTTACAAATGGAACAAGCTTTTGTGACGTTCCTGTAGAGCTGCATACAGTCTGTTTACCTCTTGGGTAAATGTGGGGTACTCGAAAGATCACAGAGGACAGGCAAGCAGTGATTCCTGTCAGGCTGGTAGTAACCAAAAGCCAACTGATGACTGCTCAATGTCCCAAGTATTTCAAAGCAAAGTGAGATGCTTTGCATCTGCATATTAGTGTTCATTCTCTTGCCATGACCTCATGGAAACCTGGTTGCCTTGTCCAGCACTACTTCTTAGTCAGTTTATTAATATTCTGGCTTGGTAAAATTTTTTAGGTACGTTCTTCCATGGGAGGTTCCTTCTGCACCTTGTGCTCTCTGCATCAAGTTTTGTCCCCGGGAGGATGAGGAGGGAGGCACCACACACCACCTTTCCTTTTTTTTTGTATCATCTGTCATCCACCTTTTCCCAGTTCACAGTTTCATGTTCAGAGTTTGGCCATCCCTCCCTCTTAGCTCTCAGTCTCACACCGGGTTCTGTCACCAGAACTTCTGGACATCTGACTTGTTTTCTTCATCACATTTGTCTTGCAAGCAGGATTTATTGAAAATATTCCAACACCACTCTCTATTTTCACAGGATTTCTGTTCATTTAATTTTCAAAATTACTTACCTAATATCTTCTTGACCATCTGCGTGGTGTCAAGCTGTCTGAATAACCCAAAACACAACTATAACATACACTTCCAGAAGAATGGAGAGAAAATGAATTTTGACCTTCCTTGTTAAGACTTACCAGCACCTCTCACTTCCCTCTCTTTAAGGAATACGTATTGCAAAGGACAATCGATGTATATCTGTAGGATTCCATCTGACCATAAGGAATCACCCTTTTTTTTTTGCTTCTAAGGTCTATGGGAGGTGTGAAGATAAAACAGAGAAGCAGCTGTTTAAGTGAGTTACAGGGTGTGAGAGCAGACAGTAAACCAGCAAAGGTTATAAATATGAATTTATCTTCTTTGAATGACACTTGGGCGTACTTTTTGTTTGTTTTCTTAGCTTTGTCTTTTTCACTCAAATAGTGGTTCCATTCTTTCCATTGTTAGTATAAGGATAGAAAGTTAGGTGTGGCATTGAAAAACAGATTAAAACATAATGTAGGATCAAACACTGTGAAGCAGAGTTGAAAAACACGTAAGCTAAGTAAAAGAAAATAAATAATCAAAGCACCACATATCATAGTCCAAAGTCAGTCCCTTGGAATTTTTTGTGCCTGACAGCCACTGGCAGTCACAAGGCTGCATTGGTGACTCCAGACAGTTACTTATGTATTCGGGTCACACTTTATCCTCTTCTTCAATTACAGCTTCAACCAGATATGGTATCCTTCTCCAAGCATATCTTGACAAAAGACAGGGTAAAGACTTGTCAGAAGGGGTGGTTAATACACTCTCCATATTGCTATTACCAGTTGGAGGGGAAGAGGAAAAAAAAGAATCGCTAAATGTGAAAACTGAAAATACGTGTGTGTGCAGTTATGCCCAACAGCTTAGAAAAGGGGGAAATAGTAAGTCTTTCAAGCTGCTGTGCTTTTTTTGCCAGAATTTAATCTATTTGGAGGGCCAAGAGGAGGGACAGAACAATATTTCTGCAGCTAATGTCCACCTTGTCCTCACCTCAGGGAAACCACAGGTGGGGACAGTCCTGGCAGTTTCTAACCTCTTCTTGGACAATCAGCTTTGCACAGCTACTCGTTAGGAAGCTGACTTAAGGTCAGTAGGGAAGTGATACCAGGTGATGTAGAAGGGCAGGAAAGGTATCCATAAAAATCTATTTCACTATATTTAATTAAATTTTATGGAAAATTTTTACCTCTTAACGATTCTATGCAAAATTATATCAAAATAATTCTATCACTAGCCTGCAATATACGGAGTTTCTTTTCTGTCTTTCTGTTTCTTTTTAGTGATGTACTGGAGAACTTGGAGGCCTTTCATTTTGCTAAGCATATTTTGTTTTAAATGCCAAAACCCATACAGAAATGCAGTCTATTACTTAATTAGTTCAATATTATTTTGTCTTGTGTGCTTTTCTAACATAGAAGTTTTGGAATTTGCTGTGGAGTGTTCATTTAAAGCAGAAATCAAGTCCTTTTTTGTTTGGTTGGGTTTTTTGTTTTCCTCTTTATTTTTGGATAGGGATGTCATGGTGAAAGATGGATTTCTCTTACAATGGTGGTTTATTGTTTAACTTTAGTTGGTCCCAGTCTGTCTTCTTCCTGGCCAGTGTAAGGTATTCTTAAAGGATGACAATGCTGACTGTCTTGGTAGAAGGCTTTGGGATGCACAAACCTTTGGAACACTGTGCACAAACCAGTGTTATGGTCTCAGAGTCACTGGACCTGTACTTATTCTACAGAAAACACCATTCCCCGGCGTTAATTAGAGACAGAGCCCAAGGACTGGATGTGGAAGTTGGCTCCCCTGATATTTCAGGTCACTGGGCTCCAGCCTCTAGGCTGTACACAAAGCTGCCCAGAGGGTAAGATGGCTGGAAGTAGGTGTTTTTTCTTGGAGCTGAGAAGTCTTTCGCAGAGTGCTGAGGCTCCTGTTGCAACAGACACCAACTCTGGTTTGCCATGAGCGAGTTAAGAAGCTTGCTGAACTGAAAAGGCACTTTGCTACAGGGAGAATAGTTGGTCAAAAGAGAAGAAAGAAGCACTGTAGTTAAGGACTCTAGGAATAAATCTTTAAAGTAAACAGAAGAACTTTCAAAACACCTACAGCATCCTCTTTTTATCAATGAAAAATGTGCAGCAGCTTTGCAAGGGACTAGCTTTCACCAGCTCAAGGGAATCAGAAAGCTGCTCTTTTTCCAGCTTCCCATGAGCTTCCCAGAACAATCCATCACAGAGAAGAGGGTATTTTATTTCTTTTTCTTAAAATATAAAAGAGGGCTGATGACTAATGCTGAAATGAATTGTTAAGAGACTTATTTACTTAATTGAGCTTGCTCGTTTGGTATGTCTCCCAATTAATTCATTTTTGTTGTGACCATATTGAAGCAACCTACACCCTTGTGACCTTCTCTTATAATTATTACTATTCTCCTCTTTTGAAGCACTGTTTTGATTATGTACTCAAAAATCTCCACTACAATATCTGTAGCATTAGCACACAGATTTTTCCATTGTTTGGAACTCAAGTATAGTAACAAAAAGAATCCTTCTTTATTGATGTTCTTGCAGGTTATGGGTCACTTACAGCCCTTAGGGGATTGGGGGGGGTCTTTCTTTTTAATTTTACAAAATGACTATTTTGAATAGGCAGAGCTTGTTTTCTAACTAGAAATTCTTTTAAGAAAATGTGTTGCTGGTTGGTAGCACTCAGAGGTGCCTCACAATTCCTCTGGTGTGAATGTTGTACATATTTCAGGTCACAGGAGAACATAACAGCAGCAGAAAAGGGGCTGGCAAGTACCACCATCCCGAAATTTGCTGAGATTGCTATGTGGACTCTCTGCCCCAAATGAGGCATTGTTTTTATTATTGCTTAAATTAAATACAGTATTTGACAGCTCTTTGCCTAAACCACAGTGGAGTCATCTGGACAGCTCTCTGTGAAGGAGAGACTCTTTCTGTCATGGCAGTCGCATTTGCAGTGGTGGGAGACTGTAAATGAGGGTTTGCTGATACAAGGGAGATGTTTATCCCTCAGTGCTTCATTGGATGAAGAATTTGCTGGTTTGTGCCAGTCTCCACAACACTAAATTATGCTCAATAAGATGGTTTTGGATTCCTGACCCCAGCTCCTTCCCCGCCCCACCCACCCTCCTCCCCCCACACACACACAGTTTAAATGAAAATCCCAGCCAAGTGGTTTTCCTCCTGTGCACGTGCACTGATGGAGATAGTTCTGGACAGCGACCCCACAGGCAGTGTCAGTTTGGAGGAAGGTGCTCTGCATGTGGTGCCTTTCATTCCAGCGGAACTGGAAGGTCTTTTACCAGAAGTAAGTTTTACACCAAGCCCCCTCACCACTGGCTGCTGTAGCTGGAAAGCTGCAGAGTACCCTTGTGGTTTTGTACACCTCCTACAACAGCAGTCCCTTCTCCTCAGGCAACAGGACCCTTGCACAGAGTATTTTTTTCCTCAGGACTTGCGGACACTGTTTTTCTGACTGATTTAAGTAGTTCCACTGCTTTCCCCAGTCTCTGTCTGCACTCTGCTCCCTTCTGTCCAAATGGAAACAGGCCATGCTTTCAACTTCTTGAAGCACTGTGTACCTTCTTTCCTTTTCCTCATTCCCAGTCCTTTTCTCTCTACTTCCTTACAGAGTGCCTTCATATCTGTGCTTTATGCTCTGGGGAGCTTCTTTTTTTTGTACTGCAGACTCTCTCTGTTCCTGAAACAATTAAAACCACTTCTTTAAAGATAGTGAGTTGCAGTTTTTCAGTGTATGACCCTCTAAGCTGTGGGGGATTTTGATGCCTGAGGACAGCAGGTGCTGGGTAGAGCTTGCCTAGGACGCCAGCCACACATTGCTGTGCTGTCTTCTTTTTTTAATGTTTCTCTGAGCAGTCTTCTGGACTTCAGTGACAGACTGCTTATGTACGTGTCGATGTGACACTTAAGGACCTGGCAGTGTTAGGCTAATGGTTGGACTGAATGATTCAAAGGTCTTTTCCAACCTAAATTATTTTATGATTCTATGTAGCAAAAATTGCTGTGTCAGTAGAAAATGCCTGGAAATCTTCCTTCTGCTATGATTATTAATTCAGTGTAAAATAGACCACCGTCTCAGGCCAGACCTTCTTCATGCTCCAGGCAAAGATGGGTGATTGGAAAAGACGAAGGAGTGGTCGTTCCACAAAACCATAATTAGAGTTTAATGCCTTGCCCTGCTCACTCTTGACTTTCTTTATGTAATCTGGTTCAACTCTTTGACTATGCCTGTGTCCAGAGCACTTTGGCTAAGTGTTCTGCTTTAGAGCATGTATGAAAGGTGCTGTATGAAAGATTCATTTCCTTTCCATCGTTGGGAGTTTCCTTTTTACGTGAACTTGTGTGCCAGATCACACAGCATGCAGCCAAAGGGTTGCATTTTACGTGACGCTACAGGGCTCTACTGAATGAAAGCTGCAAGTCTTCAGAGTTCTTAAGATGGAACTTTATGTGTTTTTTGGCATAGAAGCAGAAAAGCTGGGGCTGGAGGTGGGAAACGGATTGCCGTCTTGGAAATTTAACGACCAGCTCTTTCCCTGCGATGTGTGTGGAAAAGTGTTTGGTCGACAGCAGACTCTGTCCCGTCATCTCTCACTGCACACAGGTGAGCCAACGCTTTCTGGTTGTTCCAGCACTGAGGAATTCTGTGTGTTCATCACTGTTTGTTTAAGGGGAAGAGAAAGAAGGTTAAGCAGAAGAGTGTGGGAGCCATCCCTGTCTCTTCCACACTTAGAGCAGAACCAAGAGCAGAAACAGGACAGAATCCGAGTGGCATTTAGGGAGTTAGGTGACATTTTATTTCTTTGCAGCCTACTTGTAATTTATCCTTTCAAAGTGTGTTAATTCGAGTTTGTTCAGGTTGCAGTACACCAGACTGTAGATACCAACTGGTTAACCAAGCCTGGAGTTTTGAAGAGAAGGCACAGCCTTTTTTTGAGACAGATTTGGGGTTTTTTTGAACAGACACATCATTCACCTGATGAGCTTTCTAAATGTCGCTGAACAACAAAAGATTTGGCCATGGTGTTTCAGATCTGTGAAACGGAAAGGATTTAATGTCTCATTCATCTTTGCTATTATCATACAGTTCTGAGAGGAACAGGGGCTGGTTCTGCCCCATATCAACTTTCTTAAAGTGAATCAGCTTCGAATCAACTGAGACAAACAGAGTTTTTATACAGAAGATGCACTCTGTCAGGCTGACGATGTGCACAGCACAAAATAAGACTTGAAAGCAAGAATTTTCCATATACTGCTGAAAAATACTGTTGGTTTGTTGTGCTATCTAGTACAGCCGTGCTGAAAAGGTTCAGATGCTCTGTTCCATGGTCTCATGGGCCTCCCTTGGTCCTAAGCTGCTCTGTTGAATGCCTTTCCCTTAGCACTTGTAGCAGTATATTTCCAATTTAGAGCAGCAGATTCTCGGAGGAAAAGGTTGTAAAAGCTGATGTAATGTTTGGTTATTTTAATCAACTCTCTACAAAATACAGCCTGGCACACATACAAAAACTGTGCTGCCAGGTCTTAGAAATGTTTAATTTAAAATAAAAATTAAAAAAGCATCAGAAACTCATGATGAATTTGTTTAATTTTTTCAACTGTTCTTTAAATGAGTTTTCTTTATTTCTTTTTCATTAGTTTCTGTTTGGAACTGGACTAATTGATACAGTGTTACCTTTCCGCCCCTTTAAAGTTAAAGGATCCTTTTCATTGCCTCTCAGTATCACCTTAGATTTTAATGCAAAGTCATCAACTGTCAGTGATCACTGCAAGTGATCACATGGGCAACCTCAACAATTACTAAGCCCAAAAATCCTATAAAGATGCTAGGTAAAGGAAGTGGTTTTAGACTATTGACCTGTTTCTCCAACAGCTTTGCTGCAGCTCTCAGAGCAGCAGTTGCCCCAGTTTTCCAGTTTATAAAGTTTTATATTATCTGACTACAAATGATAGAGCAAATTAAAAAAAAACTAGCCCCAAACTGCCTTCAAATTAGCTTTTTCCTGAGTAATTGCTGTGAACCCCTATAAGCTTTTAAAATGTCGAGCTTCCAAAGTACCTCATCCCAAAAGCTGCTCGGAGAAACCCAAAGGAATGTGTGCTCGGTTACTGGCAGCTCTAAAAGCATCTGGCTCCGAGGTGTACATTTCGGGTTTTCTCTGTTCTTTTTCAGAAGAGAGAAAATACAAATGCCACTTGTGCCCCTATGCTGCTAAGTGCCGTGCTAACCTGAACCAGCACCTGACTGTGCACTCCGTGAAGCTGGTGAGCACAGACACCGAGGACATTGTCAGCGCTGTCACGTCCGAAGGCAGCGACGGGAAGAAGCACCCTTATTACTACAGGTGAGGACCCAGGCAAGGGCTGGGCACCAGACACTCTTACATGCCTGCCCAGGGCATGTTACAGGGCCATTCTGCTGGTGTTGCAGGGTAGAACTGTGATGGAAGTATTTGTCTTGCCCTCATCCGGCTTAGGCTGAGCAGCAAAAACCCCGCTGGCTGCCTTGTGCTGTTTGACTTGGGTGGCCATTGGGAAGGACTCTGGGCTTGGGTGTGGGGTTGGTTTTTTTAAGTGGCTTTGTGAGGCAGCTGGGCTCTTAGAAGTCTCTTTATGCAGTGTTCATTTAAGTTTTGTGTTTGGAAACCCCATTGTGTATACAGATTCATGGATTCTGAGCCAGCAGTGTGCCCAGGTGGCCAAGGCCAGTGGCATCCTGACCTGGATCAGAAACAGTGTGGCCAGCAGGAGCAGGGAAGTGATTCTGCTTCTGTACTCAGCACTGCTGAGGCCACACCTGGAGTGCTGTGTCCAGTTCTGGGCCCCTCAGTTCAGGAAGGACATTGAGGTGCTGGAGCAGGTCCAGAGAAGAGCAACCAGGCTGATGAAGGGACTTGAACACAAGCCCTGAGGAGAGGCTGAGGGAGCTGGGGTTGTTTAGCCTGGAGAAGAGAAGGCTCAGGGGAGACCTCATCACTCTCTACAACTACCTGAGAGGAGGTTGTAGCCAGGTAGGGTTTGGTCTCTTCTGCCAGGCCACCAGCAGTAGAACAAGAGGGCACCGTCTTAAGCTCTGCCAGGGGAGGTTTAGGTTGGATATTAGGAAGAAATTCTTTACAGAGAGAGTGATCAGACATTGGAATGGACTGCCCAGGGAGGTGATGGATTCTTTGGTCCTTGTGGGTTTTAGAATGAGATTGGATGTGGCACTTAGTGCCATGGTCTGGTGTTGGATCAGGGCTTGGACTTGATGATCTCAGAGATCTTTTCTAACCCGGTTCATTCCATGATTCTATGAAATTTAAAGCACTGTGCTTCCAGTTGCCTCTGACAGCTCCCTTGTTTTCAGCCAAATCTATGAAATCAATTAAAGTATAATAAGAATTTTTATATCAATATCAAGGTTTCCTCCATTTGCTGGAGGTATATACATTCAGTGACCAACATGGCCAAAGAAAGAAAACCTTTAGGAGAATTTGCCTGAAAAATTAAAAGGAAGTGCCTGAAGAAAATGGATATTTAGACATTCTCCTCCTTTGCATGTGCACTGATGTGCACTCTACAAACTGTGATGTGCACACAGATTACCAAATCACTCTTACTTTTAGTCAAAGTGCCAAGAGCAGATTTAATTACAAAATCATAGAAGTAAGAAATAAATGAGACCTGCTGGATTAGATTATCTAGTCCTTCCCCCTGGGAAAGCAAAATAGTGCCCTAGAGTATATGCCTTTTTCAATCTTCTTTGGCTTGCTTTAAATGTTAATGGCCTAATCAAAGTAAGAGGGGGACTCTGCAAAGAAAGTTAAATTAAAGGGTCCTTCCCATTGCCTCTGCCTATCACTCTGTTTATGTGCTGGCTGCAAAATCTGTATCCCTCCTAATTATTCGCATAGCTGATGACTGCTGTTTTCCAGTCAAGCATAAGAAATGTTTGAACCCATTTTTACTTGCTTACACTGAAACTGCCAGGCAGTTTTGCACAAGATCCCAGTTTGGCATGGGAACCATTCCAGGGCTTGAAAATCACTCCTGGAGTGTGCAGCAAGCTCTGTGTTTGTCAGTGTATCAGCTGTACTAAACATCTTGGCAAAGCTGCAATGCCTCTTATTGCCCAAAGGAATCAGCTAGGTGATGCACAGCATCTGGAATCTGTAGTTTTTAATTAACTTTATGATTATTTAGCATCATTATAGCATGTACAGGATTGTTGCATTGTGCCTGCCCTTAATCACATTGGCATGGCCATCAGTTCAAAGGCAGTTCAGCAGACAAAAGAATTTTGCAGTGAACATTCAACAATGAGGAAGACCTGAAATCCGTGTAGGGAGTTTTCTCTGGCAAATTTGGGGAAGGGCAACACGCTTCTGCTTGTGGTTTGTTTTTTAATGTTTCTTACTCACTCTTGAATTCCCTTCTGCCTGCAGCTGTCATGTGTGTGGGTTTGAGACGGAGATGAATGTCCAGTTTGTCAGTCACATGTCCCTCCACGTGGATAAAGAGCAGTGGATGTTCTCCATTTGCTGCACAGCATGCGATTTTGTCACTATGGAAGAGGCAGATATGAAGGCTCATGTCAACAACAAGCACACAGGTGATGATCCCTCTCTCCCAGCTGCAGTGATCTCTCTCTTCCTTGCTTTTTAGATGCAACCTTTACACTTCCCATTAGCACTCTGCTTTCAGTGAAATGCTTGCTAATTAAGGCCTGATCTCTCAAACTTGAAGTGAATTGGACTCCAGCCAGGCAAATAATCTGGTAGTGCAGATCAAATTTCAAGCTTAGTGAAATAAATGAAGGACTACTTAGCCCTTCTTCTTCCTATTCCCCTTATTCCCCAAATCCCCTTCCCTGTTGGAGTCAGCATACTTCATTTGTTTTTCTGACTGGTTTACTATTTGATCAAAATCCTGGTTTGACTTCTGTGATGATAAAGTCACTTGGAGTGCTAACTGTGCATACCTGGCTGGAAGTCTGAAATAAACATTATGTTGAGCTTTGCTCTTGGGTGTGTTTGCACCCACAGTCCATCAGTTTGGAATTTCACACTGATGTTTAGTTGACACTGTGATTCAACAATACCATAAATGTAACTTTATATTAAATAACAGAACAACTCGTGTTCTTTCCCTGGTCCTATTCACTTAATAGCCAAGGATAAGAGCAAATAGCAGTTTTCCAACAAGCTCCATATGCTTAGTCCAACTAATGAAGTCTGGCATAATTTAAGGAGAAGAAAATTAGAATCCTTTTAATTAATTTCTCTTATAACACCAGGCAAAGCATTTTGCTGCCACAAACTACTCACAGTTGTGTTTACGATACTGAATCTGAACTGCATCCAGCTCAACTTCTCCATTTCTAAATTGCTTTTCCTGTCCTACCGGGAGTAAAATTGGGAAAAGGGAGGGGTGGAGAAGAGAGAGAAGAATGCAATTGGTTGTGTTCAAAGATATGTAAGTTAAATGTAACTACAGAAATACAAACTGTAGAAAGTTCTCAAGGGGTTTTATGCCAGCACAGCTCTCAGCACTACTCCACTTCATATATAGGAATTCAAGGCAAATGAGGAAGGCCACCCATAGGCACGTGAAAAGCTTGCATCAGAGCTCAAAACTGAACTGTACTCTACTGTATTTTCCTATCATGGCTACAAGATTTACACTGCTACTTGTCTTTTGAAGAAAAGCAAAAAGCCCTTTGTTTTTCCTTCACCCTGCCCAACTGAGCCATTCAGCTGGTGATTCAGCCAAATACTCACACATATGGCAAATACAGAGTGAAAAATAGAATGGATTTTCTGGGTCACTAGACTCCAGTCCCTTACCCTGTGATGTTAGCAGGTCATAAATGGACTGTTTGTCAGGATGTTGGCATATGCTTTCAAAGAAGTGTCATTGTTTTAAACAAACTACTTCTATGGACAGGCAGCTGTAGACTTTCCTGCATTAAAGATTAGGAATCCTTTTAAAATTTCTGACTATCAGTAAGACACACATTGGAATACATGTACATTGTGCTTGTGCCAGAACTGCCCTTGATCTGAAACAGCAATCCACCTCTCCCTCCATCCACCTTCCTTCCCTCCTTTCACAGTATTTGTTCCCTTAGTATATTTATGGAGAACAACCCTCTCCCCTCTAAACGTACATGGAGCCTTTTCTTACATGAAACACAGTTTTCTCGCTGTACCAATCCCTCACTGCATATGTTCTTGTTAGAACCCCTGCTCTTGACACAGGCAATCACAGCTGTACATGGTGAAATGAAATAACTAGTGGTGGCAGTGTAAAACGGCATCAGCTACTGGGAATAGCTCACCCAATAACATTCTGAGATCATATTTACCTTCCTTGAAGGCTCCCCAATACTGATTGCTCGTATTCATCCCATGGTCTGCTCAAATTCTTCTTTTGTTTTCCTTTACTGTTTCCGACTTTAAGCACTTCTCATTTGTAGCAGAAATTCTTGTTACTGGCCCTTCAGGTCATAACCTTGTACTCTGTGCTATTAAATTTCATTCCATTTCTATTATTCTGGTCCCCAAGGTCAGTGAATCTTTTCTGAATGATATTCAGTCCCCCTCCCTATTGGCAGCTCAGGTCATCAGATTTCATTAGTACATTCCTACATTTTTATCTTAAAGGTACCACTCATCAGTTTAAGTTAGGCACATAGGTGCTGGTGTTTGTAGAGGCCTTGATCAGGGGACTGTATCACATAGAGAATTTGAAGTTTTAGTAAAGCCTTTTTTAAAACACAGCTCTGAATGAACCAAGACATGGGTGGGAGGTAATAATTTGCCCATCCTTGCCTTGCTGGCTCACAGCAGTTCTCATATGAGAACTCTCACTCTTGTTCACTTCTAGTGTGTGATAGGGTTTGGGATTTGAACTTCATATATTTATTGCTCAGATAAGGATGCTCTGATGGGCTTTATCTCTGGGTCCACTTAAATAACATTGTTTTCAATTATCTTCAGTAAGAGATCCTAATAAAACCAGGTAAATCTCGAGACCACACAGTTATCTCTTACAATGATTTCTGAGGATGTTCTTCAGTACAACGAGTGAGATTATTCTCCATTACCCTTCATCCCAGATTTACTCATTGGATCCACATAAATGGAAAGATAGGGTAAGTTTAGCTTGGACCAATAGGCACTTCTGGTTTCTGTACCCCAAAACTACACAAGTTCTATTTCCTTTCTAAATGACAAGTTCTTTTGGTTTTGAACTCAGAGTAATCAAAGTGTTTTCCTGGGATTTTTTTAGTCTGGTAGAGTTGCATGATCCCTTCCCACTACCATTACAGACAAGCTCAATTGTAGAATAAACTGAGAGATGTATTGTGGTTAAAGTGCTAATGAAAACGAAGGAGGCCCAACAATGATTTTTTTATCAGCTCAATTAATTTCCCCCTTGTTTTATAAGCATGTTGGAATTACCTTTAAATATAAATACTTCCTGAAATTTAAAACAGGATCACAAAAATTCCATCTAATCTGATGAAGCAGTTATTTCTCTTTGTGTTTTTCAGCTGAAGAGAGGAAGACACCCAGTGAATCTAACAGTCCGTCTTCATCTTCACTGTCAGCACTGAGTGACTCTGCCAACAGCAAGGAAGATGCAGACATAACTCCAAAAAACAAGGGGTCAAACAACCTGCTAGTCATTTCTGTAGTGCCTGGTAGTCAGACCTCAGTGAACGTTGAAGAGAAGTCAGAGAAAGGTAAAAAACACTGTTTAGCAAATGCAAGCTGTTCCCTTCTACGCAGTCAATCTGGCCAGAATGTCAGGGATACATTTTCCTGTTCTATTTTTCAGGCTTTGAATGTGTTTTCTGTAACTTTGTCTGCAAAACAAAAAATATGTTTGAGCGTCACCTGCAAATCCACCTGATCACACGGATGTTCGAGTGTGACGTGTGCCACAAGTTCATGAAGACACCTGAACAATTACTGGAGCACAAGAAATGCCACACTGTCCCCACCGGTGGGCTCAAGTAAGGAAAGCAAGTACACAAACTTTTACTGTGTTAAGCATCTCTAATTCTGCGGGGATAGGACAAAAGGAAGTCGATTAGAAAGGGTTGGTTATCTGATAATTCAGATCTGGGGCTTCCTTTTAGTTAATGACCCATGCCCTGTCCTTTAGGCTTGCATCATTAGAGCAGATTGGTAACCTACCATCCACTGGTGTTTGGGAGCTGTAGCAATCTATGGTCTTTTCCCTTTTCATGTCAAAGGGGAGACAGTATGTGATGGGCACTACAGAGAATGAGGCAGCACTACAGAGGTTTTGGCAGACTAGGGTTTTTTTTTTTATTAGAGCAAAGGCAAGCACATAGCATAGGCTCTGTTCTGCACCTGGCTCAAAAAAACTAAACCCTGTACAGTCTCTGCATCTAGCTATCAAGTTACAACCTTAAAGGTTATAACCTTTGTATACTCTAATGCAAAGTCATTTCTCTCCAGGAATGAATAACTTTGATGCTTTCTACTTTGGTTTACATGCCCCAGAATAATCACTGTTGTATAAATTAACCTGTAACCAGTAATACAGTCTTTTGAGAAAAAAGCCCTTTTGTTTTGCCTACAGTGGTGTACTTTAAGGTCTTCTGGTGCAGCGCAGTGTTTCTAGAGAATGAATGTGCCCTTATGTCAAAGTCAGACCCCCGAGGGAAGCAGGGACTGCTGGGGCCATATGCTTGCTCTCTGTGGGCAGGCAGTGTGATGTTATGAAAGAGGCACATCCCTGGTCTCTGTTTGTTCCAGCTGCTGCACAGAAAAAAAAAGACTGGGGCCACCTTGAGCCCAGCTAGGGTTCAGCACAGGGCTCCCAGCTTTTGTTGCTCTTGCTAAGCAGACTGATGTTCTCAGTGCACTGTAGCTGTGCCGTGACGAGCACACCATGTTTAACGTTACCGCGCGCGGCTCTGTTGGTTTGTGCTGCAGCTTTTGAAAACTGGTTCTGTTTGCCAGGCAGTGTCTGGTCTCCAGCTCAGTAGTTCCATAAACTGAGATCTGTGGTCACTTGAGATGTGATGACTGAATCTGGGAAGAAGACCAGATTGAGAAATAAGTAACGTGCCAGAACGCCGGGATGTCTGTCTTGGACATACAGACCAGTTGTCTAATGCACATTTGGTTTAAGCTGCACAAAATCTGTTCTATTTACCAAGGAAAGCCATGACCTATGACTCAAGTCTTCCTGACAGAATGTGCTTTTTAGTCTACCTAAGTTATTCCTGCCCAATTCAAGTAATAATTAGGTACCTTGAAAGCTGCACCTAAGAAAAAGCTCTGGTTTATTTTTTTTTAAGGCATCCAGAAGAGCCTGAAGAGATCTAAGTAAATTGTATTTTTCTGTCTCCTGTTTGCTGTGGGGGAAGAGAAAAAAACATGATTCTTCCAGCTCCAGGTCAAAATCTGAGATTCTGATCCAGAGAGCACCCAGCCCAGGAGAGGTATGTGTGCATAGACAGCCAAGTCCTTTGTTGCAATAGAGCTAATCACAGTAGAAGCCTCAATGCCAGGCTCCCTCTCTGGATCAGAGTACTTGATGTGCATCAGGAAAAGTGTCCAGATGTTTTAGTATCAGTTTTGTCCTCCTGTATTACTCACTTTCCTCAAAAATCTCTCGATTAGCTTGCAGATTGATATTAAACCTGTACGTGCAACCAGTTTGTATCAAGGAAAACACACATGGAGAGAGAGCTCTCAGAAAGTATTCAGAATGCTAGAACACAATTAGCAGACCTGCTAAGCAGTGAATGTGGATCTGTGGCAGCTGGGGATACCTGTAAGACTGTAGCCAGGTACCTTAATTGTATCTTTTTATCCAGCCCTGCTCTTTCAGCTCAGCAGTTCAGTCTGAAAGGCTGCGTGCTTGGTGTAACGGGGCAGAGATACCTGGCAGCTGGTTGTCCTCACCAGCTTCCTCTCATCTACACGAAGCAAAAGCCGGGTGTGTTTTGGGTTTGGTGATGTCCAGGCTTGTTCAGCGTGCAGCTCAAGCTTCTTTCCAAGCTTACACAATTCCCTCCTCTAGCCTTCTCGGCCCTTCCTGGTTCAGGAACTGGGGTGAGGCCCTTTGCCATGTCCACCCTGGGCCGGATGCTTGCTGCTGTGAGTAAGCAGAACCCACATCCTGTTCCTGCACAGGAATGCATCCTGCCATGGCAGAGGCAGTGGTAGGCAAACACTGCCAAACACACGCCCCTTTGGGCATGCCTAGTTCACGTCCCAGAAACGGGAATCCCTACAAAGCATCCTAACAGCCTGGCTTTCAGCTGCTCCTAGCAGGATACCCAGCAAACATAGTCAAGGTCACATAAAAGGAATTTCCTAAGCTTTTGCTGTACGTGTGGTATTACAAGTTTATTCCGTCTTTACTTAAACAGCTGCCTTTCATACTCATCTGTAAACTCTCACTTTAAACCACTTCTTAATGGAAAAAATGGCCAAAGTGACTCCGTACAAACACTAGGAATGTCATTACACAAAGTACCTGTGCATCAGTCACCCATTCTGCACTACCCGGCCTGCTTTGCAGAATCTTCCCCATCAAGGTAAGCCAGAAGGTTAAAGGGATGCTCCTTCAGAGTGAATCAGTGTTTTCCAAGGAAAACTCTACTGCCATTAAATGGGCAAAACCCCTTAAAGTAGAGATGTGTCAAGGAAAACCAAGTATTGGAAAGAGGCTTCACAGGGACAACTAAGTGCCTTTTCCTCTTCGTTAGTGGGTCAGAGAGGGGCTGAGTGACAGGGTTAAACCAGGGATGTAGATCTTCAAGCTGAGTGACTTCTCTCTCCTCTGTGCCTGCCTTTCCTTGCTGTGTTGCCAGGTGCCCATTCTGCATCTACTCCACAAACCGCCCCGCAGCGATGGAGTGCCACCTGAAGACTCACTACAAGATGGAGTACAAGTGTCGGATCTGCCAGACAGTGAAAGCAAATCAGCTGGAGCTGGAGATGCACATCCGGGAACACCGCCTTGGCAACCATTACAAGTGTGACCAGTGTGGGTACCTGTCCAAGACGGCCAACAAGCTGATCGAGCACGTGCGTGTCCACACCGGCGAGCGCCCTTTTCACTGTGACCAGTGCAGCTACAGCTGCAAACGCAAAGACAATCTCAACTTGCACAAGAAACTGAAGCATGCTCCACGCCAGACTTTCAGCTGCGACGAGTGCCTGTTCAAGACTACCCACCCTTTTGTCTTCAGCCGCCACGTGAAGAAGCACCAGAATGGGGACTGCTCCGAAGAGGAGAAGAAGGGCCAGTATTCAACCTCCAAGGAAACCAGTCCGCTCCTACCGGTGAACAGCTCCAGAAACCTTCTGTCACCCCTCTCAGTTATGTCTGCCTCCCAGGCTCTGCAAACAGTCGCTATGTCAGCTGCACAGGGCAGCGGGGCAGAGCCGAACTTGGCAGTGAAAGCCTTGGCCGTCAATGGCACTTCCCTGTGCTTTGATAAATACTGGAACTCAGAGTTTGCCCACCTTATTCCTTTAACAATGTTTTTCCCCAAAAACCACTATGATCTCACATTCCATCCACCCCGACCTCAGACTGCACCAGGAGGTGCCTCTTCACCTAAACACTCCTTCCTTGCCTACCTTGGACTAACAGAAAGGGCAGAAACTGTCTGAGGGCAGTTGCATTCTGTACCAAAAATACCCCAACAAACCCAGCAGGTATACATGGCTGCAAAACGTAGACCGAAGAGGTAACGAACACTTGTACTATATCATTAGTAAGGTTTAGCAAATGGCTCTGTGTGTATACTTATTGCATTGACATGAAAGCTGCTTTATTAAATCTCCAAGAGGTGACCTACTGCATACTTCTACCTTCAGAGGCATGTTCCCAGTACTCTTATCTAAGAAACTATTTTGTCTTGTTAAGCTGGAAAAAAAAAAAAAAAAAAAGAGTGTCCTTAATGGCAATCAGCACTTGTAAGATTACATATTGATGCGTTTTATTTTTTGGGCTTTGTGTGCGTGCGGGTGCGTGAAAAGAGAGTCTGCCTGTAGTGTGCCATGACATTGCTTTTGCACATCCCTTGGATTGGCTTATTTAATTATTATTCTCTTCCCCCTTTTCACACACTCGCTCCCTCCCTTCCCCCTGTTTCTCCCCCTGAACTGTCCAGTTGTGGAAGGAGCAATTGTTTGGGTCAGGGGGAGAGGAGGGAACTGGTGTATTATTTCAGTGCTGTTTGCAGCTTCCTTTAGTTGTTTGATGCCTTGTACTCAGTTGTCAAGGTTTGAGGATTTGGGGTAGAACTGATGAGGAAAAAGTTGCTTTCAGCACTGCAGGATGAGAGTATGACAATGAAAACCATGAGTATGTACACACATACACACACACAGCAGGCCCAATTCTTAACTGCTACACAGGTGTGACAAACACCTGCATCTGGGCCATAGCATACATCTTTTGTTTTAAAAGGGCATATAAATATTTTATATATATACTGTATTATGCAGTGGTTACCTTTTAGTTTGCAGGAACAACTTGTATAACTAGAATTCTATGGTGGAAAAAAAAATCCAACAAGGGGATTTAAAAAAGGGTATGGATAAATTCTGGGTATAAATACTCAGACTAAAAAAAAAAAATAAAAAGGCAGTTTTGCACAGTGCTTTAGTCTTGCACTAGTTTGTTTCTCACTTGCAAAAAAAAAAAAAAAAAGGAAGAAAAAACAATTTGTGGGCTGAAGGTAATAAGACTGTTTATTTGAAAAGGTACCAGTAACTTCTTTGAAATATAAAGCTATAAAAAGACGCTTTTGGAACCATACAGTTCTCTTTTATACCCTCAGTATTTCAATTGTACTTGCAAATTTGACGGTCCTATTGCTACCCTCCATGTCATTAGTAATACTTTATTCCTTTTTGTTAATGGCAGATAGAGTGTACCCTGCTAGGAAGCTAACTTTGTACTTATTTAACGCTCCTACTTGTGGTCATTAAAATGACATGTTATATGTAGCACTTTATTGCAGGAAGAAGCGAACACGGATTGGTTGTGTAACCTTCGTTAATCTCAAAATGCCAGGAGTGATCTTAATTTAAGAGAAGCTAACCGACTGTTAATTGATTTGTGCTCCTTACACGACGTAATGTGCCGGAAGAAAGATCGGGATTAAAAAAAACCCTGCATTAAAATTGGAGGTATAAAATGTGAAGCATTTCAAAATTATCGTATGACGTACAGGAATGCCTTCTTACTCAGTTATTGTTTTCCATGGTGTCTCTTGGATTTGGATCTCACTGTCTTTTACCAGGTATTAGAAGTGTCCAACATAGCTTTTGCCAGAGTCCCCTCGCTGTCCCTTGGCCAAGCCACTGTAGGAGGTGCCCTGAGTCACATCTGTCGTGCTATCTACCCACCCTCGTGCTGTCCTGAAGGAACTTCTCTGGCAGGTTGTTGTGGGATGGGGGGATCCAGCAACCCCTTGCTTGTGACAGCAGTACAGCAACGCCCCAGATCAGGAAGGCATTTCTTATCCACAAGGGCTCTTAGCCGTATGCACAACTAGAAACATAACTCCATCTTCATTAGTTCTTAAATGAAGCTTGCGTAGAAATACTTTTTGGATGCACAACTTGCATCACTTAACCTATTTGCAAGATTCCTACATCTGTTTTGTATTGCGATGGCCAAACATTCTCCACTGTCATGACCAAGTTCTTCCTGTTTGGGGAGGACACCCTAACCTGTGCACTCCTGTTAACATACTGGAAGCTATTTACAAGGGGGAAATACCTAAAAACATAGCAGGTTATCATCTGGAAATATTAATTCCAGGACAGAGAAGTCTCACCGTTTTGTTTACATTCCAGCAGGCAGTTTTGGTTCTAACAAGCATATGGTGGTTCTGTCTACACAGTAAAGAAAACCCATCTGCTCCAAAGTATGTATAAGCCTTCATAAGCAACCATGCTTTATCATAACTCCTGGTAACACCTCCCTGGGAGTAGAGACAAAATAGAAAATACTGTATTAGTAAATACTCAAAGCATAAAAGGTGTAATATCTCTGCAGCATGAAATCTGCAATCTGCGTCCAGAAACTATACCAGTTCTGTAAAACACACTCCATGCGTGTATCTCTGACCTCATCACGGAAAAGCAAACACTCAAAAATCAAAAAAGTTTGTCAAACTGACAGGTAAAGTACAGCTGTCCAGGAGGAAGAAGTAGGAATATTAGTAGGACACTTTATATAAACCAAAAGGCCATTTAAATAGGGCTGGAACTTCCAAGAATGAGCTGTCAGCATGTGACCACCACGTGTTCACCAATGTTCTGCTGTACGAGTGTCTGACATGGTAATGTTTAGTGTACCTGGGAAATTTATTTAGCACTTTGGAAAGGATAAATTAATTCTTTCTGGCAAGTTATAGAAGTTTTCTTTGTAAGTAAAAGCGTGTTAGGAGGTTTTTATTTTTTTAAGAAAAAAAATACACTATTTATCAGAGCTCATGCATATTAAAATAATTTGTTTGCAGTACAAGGCTAAAGAAAGGAATGTTCTCCAGAGGTTCCCCCTACTGATTAGTGACCAACAGTTCTGATAAATTCCCCCCACCATAAAGGTAATTTCATACTGGTTTTCACTATGCATTCTTTAACAAAAGCTAGCGTGTTTTTCCATTCAGTAATTCAGTTAAAGTTCTCAGCACTTTTTTCTTTCTTCTGTCTTTTTTTTTTTTTACTTGTTGTATTATGTTCAAATATTCTGTCAAGGTTTGTGTACATTAATAAAAATTTGTATTGTATAAAGCTTTTTGCATTATAAGGCTGTACAGGGTCATTTTGACAGTAACTGGTATATTTCTTTGCATCTTATGTTGCATTGCCAATTTCTAGTGTATCCAGTTTGGAAGTACAATATACTCTAATTAAAAAAGTTGGCTATATTCTTGTTTCTTTTTGGTTTTCCTTCCTCTCATTTTTTCCCCACCTTAAATATATTTGGAGTTGATTTGGAGGCAGGGAGAAAGGTTCCTCCAACGAGACAAGATGATATGAAGAAAAAAGGGGAGATGTTATCAATGATTGAAATTGAAAAATTGGTTACCACTGCTGATGAAGAAATACAGCAAATAGTCCTAGGATGGCTATGGGACTTCACCTTGTGGGCTCTGTGCTTGTAGCAGCCTTCCAGGTCGATTGTGCAAGGGGGATAATGCCTCTGCTGAGCACTCTAATCAGACATGCAGTTCATAAAAATCAGATCCTTAAGCAGTACTTTGGTGAACCTGGCCTTGTTTGGGAGTGGCCCCAATGAAATCAGGAAAACTCCTTCCTTAAAGAGGAGCTATGTAGTGAATGAAAGAATATGGTGCACTAAAATATTGTAGTGAAAAATCTATTTTTTTTTAATTGTAAAAACATCATGTACTCATCAGCATTTTAGAAAAGCCTATTTTTCACCAAAGATTAATGAAATGCAAATGATTAATAAAATGCACAGAGGACACTAAAGAAGGAAACCCTGAAAGCAGACAACTTTCAAAGAAGCAAAGGTATATTGACTCCTCTGAACAAAAAAAGATGCTCAACTTCCTAAAAGGAAGTTGGATTATTTAAATACTAACCAAGGAAAAAAAATAATCTGGGTATTCATTAGATAAAAATTACCCTCAGATAAATTAATGTGAACATTAAATACATGTGGAGTGCCCTTGCCCTGAGTTAGGGCAGTGTTAAGGTCCAGGCAACTGAAAAATGGTTATTTCTGCTGGGGTGTGGATACTAATTTTTAGGGCCTTTATCAGTACCTTGTACATGGTGCTGTTAACAGCTTGGGAGTTGAAATCCACTGCTCCTCTTTTGCTGGAGACTATGTAGGTGAAGGAAAAGCTTTGACATTGGGTTGGGAGGTCATGTTCAGCCAGAGGTGGGCTCTCTCTCTCTCCTCTCAGACTAGATCTGTAATAGAAAATACACAGTGATACTCTATGTGGAAGTTTTTTGCACTATTAGACATAAAGAGTTATCCTAGCAACTAAAAAAAATCATGCCCAGAACAGCTGTAGATGCCCCATCCTTGGAAGTGTTCAAGGCCAAGCTGGATGGAGCTCTGAGCAACCTGGTCTCGTTGAAGGTATCCCTTCTCATGGCAGTGGGGTTGAAACTGGATCTTTATAAGGTCCCTTCCAACCCAAATCATTCTGTGATTCTATGAACAAGTGGCTTAATTGTTTAATTAAGTCCTAAGTCACCAAAACCAGACAGCAGAATTTCTTCAGATAAACTGGAAGGGGGCTGAATTATCTGACTAAATTATCCTGACTGCCTAAGTAGTCAGCAAGCAGTTAAGTGCAAGTCTTGTAGCTCCAGCCTTTAAGCCTTTTGATAAACTTTTGCTTAAAAGCTCAGGCCCAATCTCAGCCCAACATAAACCATCTGCCTGCAATCAGCCTCTCCAGCTTCATAATCTGACAGAAAACCCCTACATGCACCCAAATAGGGGTACTAGTGCCACATGCTGATATGCCATAAAGAGCTGCTGTCCTTTGCAGCAGGTGGCTGTAACATGCTTATAGACCTGCACAATTTTAATCAATTAATTCTACTTTCCCTAGTCTGTCCTTTCTGATACATACACAATATACAAATGTGATTACAGAAAATGTCTCAGGTGGTACTGACCCTTTCAGGAAAACAAGAAGTGTTTGTTTTCATTCTGAATCCACATACATTTTTAATATGTCATATATGTTTTTTAAAAATAATTAACTTAAAATTGACATGTTTTTCAAGCAGGATTATTTCTTACAATTATATATGTGCTGTAATCATCATAAGCCCAGAGACTTTGGCAGAAAAAAAACCCAAAACAACAAACCTGCAATTTTCTGTAACACTTCACTGTAGAGAGGGATTTTCTACAGTAGAGGGGATGGCATCATTTATGCAGAGCCATGTTTTAAGATACATGTTGTGTTAAAAGCACATCAGTTATGCTCCTAACAGACAGACATCTCCATTATATCACCCACCGTCATATCTGCTGCTAATTGGCCTCCTTGTTGACAAGTCTCAGCGGCAAGGTTAAGTACTGGCTGTAAAAGCAATCTCGCCTCTTGCCCGAAGGGTCAGAGCTCAGGCAGACGGTGCAGGAGCCTGCTCGGCCTCTTCCCTGCTATATATTTTCTGAGAGCTAATAAAACACCAGTGCAATCACTCCTACCCGGAGGTCTGCCAGCCTCTATGGTGTCTGTGGAGCTGCAGCAATCAGTATGTCATCACAGAGGCACTCGAGTCGTCTGCAAGGGAAAAGGCATCGTCTTTTGCGCCAAAGTTTTAGTAACTCCCAGAGAGGCACTTAAAAAATCCCTGAAGTGACAGCTGACCTTGAACATGCAGCAGCCGAGGCCTGAGTGTCCAGCAGGAGCCCCTGGAAAAGGGATGGGGGTTGGGTTTAGCGTCCCGTGCCCCATGAAAGGTCTTGACGGCGACTTGTCTTGACCAAACACAAATCCCCTAAGTGCTTTTAAAAACCTTGGCGCTAAAATCCCGGTGAGGGGTTGCAGGGAGCAGCCTGCTGCCTGTTTCCCTGGATGAGTGCACCAGCTGGAGTAGGGCATTGCTGGCATCAGGCCAGTCAGGATGAACTCAGATGGCACACGTGTCTTGGCAGACCCAGGCTGGGTTAACAGGTTACACCTGAACCAAAGACCAGAATTCTACTTGGCTGTTGGGCTCCTTGCACAGCCCTTGGGAATATAACACTATACATCCTAGGAAGCCATCCAGTTGCCAGATAGCAGGCAATACTTCAGAAATGCAGCTGCTGGGCTTCCACATGTGCACAGCAGCTGTCTTTGACCAACCTGGCGGATTTACATGTATGACTGACTATTTTAAAAAAGAAAAAAAAAAAAGGGTAACTTAGAGCTGGAGCTGAGCAGTAGCAGGGGTTGCAGGGACAGACCAACTGGAAATGTTTCATTAGGTTAAAAAAAAAAAAAAAGAAAACAAAACAATCCCCAAAAAACCCAACAATTTTACAGCAGAAGGGCACAAGTGATAGTCTAGCACCTTTTTTGCAGCTCGTGGAAGTGCCTGCAGCCTATTTCCCTACTTTAAAATGGGAGAGGGCTTTCCATGCTAGGAGGTCATTTTGCTTTGTTTTGGTTTGCCTTTTCTTTTACCCTTCCCCTTAACCATGATTAAAATGCAACATATGGCACAACTCTGAAAAAAAAAAAAAAAGAAAAAACACAAAACCCCCAGCTAGTGAATAAAGATTTCAAGTTCCTGTAGTATCCTCTGGTGTTTGCATTTAGTTCTGCTCTACTTTCCTTTTCAGACCTCCACTTTCTATTACATACCTTTTTATTTCCAGCACTTCTCAGGCAGCATTTCACTGGAAGTGTAAACTTTGGATTGTTACTCTTCTGGGAAGGTGCCTGTTTAAATAAAAAAGAGAAAAATGCCCTCTCACTGAGCCCCTAGACCTTCATGCCAATGTTTGCTGCAGAGCCTAAAGTGACCAAAACCAAAAATAGGCCTTGCTTTCTGGCTGGTCAAAAAAACATCAAATACTTTCTTGATTCTCTCCCTGTTATTTAAGACTGGAATGTTCATTCACATGCCAGACAGCAGAATTTGTTTTTTAACAGATTTAACAGGAAGCCGGTTGGGAGGGTCAAAGCTGTAACTAATGTGCTCACACATAGTTGAGTAGGACTCTGGAACCATAAATTGCAGGACTGCAGGAAGGAATAGGAGCGTGTTTTCCCTGGTTTGCTCTCACTGCCTGCTTAACCACATTGCCACAAATAAGGACATGAGCCTGGTCTAGCCCCTTCTCAGGAAAGGCACCTCCACACCATCACACGGCTCACCCTGTCTAGTGTCACGCACACAGAGCTTGCCTGGGGACTGAGAGCAAGTGTTCCTCGAGAAGAAAGCAAAAAGTCATTTGGTTTCCTTGTAGGACTAACTTCTCTAAAACCCTGTGAGCAGTATAATGCAGAATCTTTTGATAGAACCAGCAAACTAAATGTACTCCTCAAGTGCAGGGATCAACATTTTCCTGATATTTAGACTTTCAGTATGCACTGTACAATTGCATTCCATCACAATTGGAAGCAGTAGTTGTTTTAGCAGTAAAATCACATAATATTTTCTTCCTGAAACTAAGAAAAAAAAATTTAAATGGTATGGGATTATAAGTAAAGATAAACAGTTGCAGGAGAGCTCCTTCCATCAGTACCATTCTGAAGTAATATGCATACATTGGTGGCTGTCACTCATGCCAGTGACACTTTTAAAATGTACCAAAATAGCTCTATCCACAGGTGTTAGTGCCCATTTGCACTGTGAATATTTAGTAAGAAAGCATTAAGCCTTCATGTTTTTATACTTATAGCTACCTATTTTTAATGGGACTGCGTACCTAGAACTTAATAAAAATATCTAAATATAATGTCAATGTGATTTAAAAATATGCACTGCATCTTTTAAGTTGACATTTCAATTAAAAATAAGTAAGATCCAGTTACGTGGTGATACTGTGCTAAGATTGCATTTTTACCAGTCAGGTTTTATTCTTACTCAAAGTGACAGATTTCTCTAAGATAGAGCCAGGAAGTTCCATCCTCCAGCCACTCAAACCAGGAAAATATAATTAAAGGTGCATTTAAACACTTCCCAAAATTGGGGTATCACATTTTATGGATAAGTGTATTTCATAGCATCATTAAGGTTGGAAAAGACCTCCAAGATCATCAAGTCCAACCATTGACAAAACACCACCATGCCAACTAAACCACAGCAGTAAGTGCCACGTCCAGTCCTTTCTTGAACACTTCCAGGAATGGAACTACCTTTCAGGTAGTTGTAGAGAGCACTAAGAGCTCCCATGAGCCTCCTTTTCTCCAGATTAATCAACCCCAGCTCCCTCAGCTGGTCCTCATAGGACTTACCCTCTAGACCCTTCCCCAGTTCTGTTGCCCTTCTCTGTACACGCTCCAGCACCTCAGTATCTTTCCTGCAGTGAGAGTGGCTTGGTGAGCTCTTCCACCAGCTCCCTCAGTGCCCTTGGATGAATCCCATCTCGTCCCTTAGACCTCTGAGTGTCTAAGTGGCACAGTAGGTCACTAAATGCTTCCTCCTGGATTTCAGGGGGTCTATTCTGCTCCCCATCCCTCTCTACCAGCTCAGGGGGCAGCTGCCCTGGGGATAACCAGTCCTTCCTTTGAGGACTGAGGCAAAGAAGGCATCAAGTCCTCAGCATTTTCCTCATCCTTGGTTATAATGTTCCCGTCTCCATCCAACAATGGATGGAGATTTTCCTTGGCCCTCCTTTTGTAGTTAGCATATTTATAAAAACACTTTTTATTATGTTTCACAGCAGTGGCCACATTGAGTTCTAGCTGAGCTTTCACCTTTTTAATTTTCTCTCTCTCCATGACCTAACGACACCCTTGTACCCTTTCTGAGTTGTCTGCCCCATCTTCCAAAGGTCATAAATACTTTTTTATCTCCCCCCCACACACACAAAGTTCCAGCAAAAGCTCCCTATTCAACCAGGCTGATGGTCTTCCCCACCATCGCATTGTTACTTTCCTGTTGCTAGGCTATTAAAGCTAATAACTGCATATTAAATTTTAATTCACAGCCAATGTGAATTAAACAGGAAAACAATGCCACGTGCCCTGCAAAAGGTTATTGCACATCTACATGTGTGTACCTACCATCTAAAGCTCTTGCAAGTACCTTCTTTCACTTGGTTGCAGCAGCTCTGCTTTGTGACAGTGAGCAGACCCGTGTGCTCAGCTCAACTTGTACAACAAGGAATTAAGTGGGGGAAAAAAGCACCCAATCATATTTTCTTCTAAGAGCTACTTAATTAATTAAGGTGCCTTTGCTGCTGCCACAGTAATCACATCTGATGCATCCCTAACCAGGCTGCACTAGACATAAGTAGTTATGATACGGAGGCAGGACTGAGCTGTTGTCACCAAATCTGGTCTTTTCTTTAAAACTACGCACATCTCCAGCATCTCGTTGTTCCACAAATTACACGTAAACCCAGTATGTAAGAAGTACTTTGTTTGCTGCAGTCATACATGAAATTGCCCCACACTACTTGCACTGCAAAAAAAGTTCCTGGTTGGCCTTCCCCAAGCTATTTTATGGGTGCCTTGAACCAGACAGTCCCACTCTGTTTGCTTTCTACACAAGCAGAGGCCACTCCATACTTTTGAACATCACTGTTATCCTCCTCTGGCCCTCTCCACTTACAGGAAAAGCTCATTCTGCTCACAGTTCTCTTCCATGACTGGTAAAAGGGTTCACCCTGCTAGATAAGCCCATTCATTTCTCAATTCCAACCAGCATCCCACTCTCAGGGTGACTAAACTTCACTGACTAAACTTCAGGGGAAAGTATAATTAAAAAAAAAAAAAAAATTAGGCTTGCTCAGAGGTTTCTTCCAGCAGAATGTTTTGCTGTCACAGACAAGCTTTAAAAGACACAGGAATTTCCTCTGGAGCAGAAGTTGTGGCTCCTGACAATGAGCACTACTGCTCATCTTTTAACTGACTGCCCCTGGATTTGGTTCCAAAATTCCCATACACAGGGTTTCTTGAGCAATCTGTAGAAACTGGACATTTTCCATCAGGAGTTTTGATTCTGTCACTGTAACAAGCCAGTTTCTCAACTTTTATATTTGCCATTGGCAGCACAAGTCACATGAGTGTTGTCATTAGTTTTTTGACACCTAATCAATAGCTTGTCAAGATCCAAGCTCTCATTTGGTGGTGTATACTTCAAAAATCCTCCCCATTCAGAGAGCCAAAACGAAACAGGTGGGGTATGTTGCTGTACAGTTCAGAAAATGTTTCCCATTTAACTTTTTTAGCTTCCTGGGCTAGTCTAAGAGAGGAACAAAGACACCTAACTTTTACTTTTAATGACCAAATGAAAATAAAGATCACCTAAAACTGTCACTGGCAGCCAAGGAAAGGCCAGGACTCTGAAGTGTCCAGTGGGAATGTTTCCTAGCTGCCCTAGGCTTGCATGGTTCAAAGCCTGCTCTTGGCACTGCCAAATGACCAGGGACTACCTCCTCCCAAGTCATCTGCCAATTCATGACAGGCCAAAAACTCAAAAGAAATCCCTTAGCTCTGCAGTTCTTTGTAGAAACCTCAAAAAGAAAGGCTATTTACCTCTAACTCCTCTGAGATTTGCTGTCTGTACATATGTTGACATTGAACTTACTGTGCAAACACTGAAAGCCAGAGAACTTCCACCCCAGCAGAAGGGCACATACCTTGTCTCCTCTTTCTTGTCTATTCTCCTCTATTCTTTCTGTGGGTGTGTCCAGTCTCTCACTTGTTGTAACAAGTTGCAATGTCCTAACAAACTCAGATCAATTATTGTGTTTCCACAGAAAGATTGTCAAGTTCCTCACATCTTCTCATCACAGGCTTTCTGAGGGGGACTTTCTGAAGACCTCTTTCCTGTTAACAACAACAAAAAAAAAGGCACCCGCAACATCCAATAGCACAATTAATATTGTCAGTCAAGTGAAATCTGAAATCTTACACCATCCCGAGGAAACAGTCAACCTCAATACCCTTCCTTCCTGGCAATAAACAGGACAACCCATGAAGAAAGCTACCCTCAAGGAAAGATTCCCTGACACCTCTTTCAAAGTTCTTTGAAAGACTTCCCAGGAAGGTGGGAAACCTCCTACCCACAGACATAGGCCAGAGACTCCTGTTAAGGGCAGGAAGAAAGTCTCACCAACTCCAGCAGGCAGCCAGGGACACTGGGCAGAGACAGCCCAAGATAAAGCAGCAGTCTGTCCACACCCCATCATCTGCCCAGACCAATACATCTTGAGGTGTTCTTGGTAATTAGCATGGTTTCTCTTACTAATGGACAATCAGGCATTTGCTGGAGCCCATCCAGCCTTTGGCTAATTAAAGGGAGAACCTGAGATTGGCAATAAAACTCTCTAGGAATGGGAAGGCAGCAGTTTGAGAGTCTAATCAAAGACCTGTAGGAGGGCCTGAAACCAGTCCTTTCTCACCAGCAAGCTTGATGTGGCTGTGCCCTAACAGAGCCTGAAGGTTGTTTTGGACATGAGAGGAGTCAGAAAACAGACTAATGCCACTTAACTAGGAAACAGGTATTGCATCCTCCATGTCTCTCAGTCTGGCCCTGAAGAAAAGGAAGTGTTTTTTCCTAATTTATAAGGCATGGAAGTTAACCTCAAGGTACTTCCAGTTCAAAATATGGTTCTTTTTTCCTGATAAGGATCAAACAGTACAGTGTAATTCAAACCCACATCCTGGAAAGGTGAACAGCAGACAGCCACACCGACTGCTCAGGGCGCCTGCTTCCAATGATCTACCCTCCTCCTTGCACAAATAATGTCAGAAGATGAACACCTTCTTTAAGTAATTATCCATCCTCATCCCCTGCCTACACATCTTGTTCTGTCTGTGCTGCCACTATATCATATACCCCCTCAACTACACATGATTTCTTTAGCTCAAAACATGAATTAATGCAAACACACTGAATACCACAGTGTATTGACCTTTTTTAGCGCATTAGAAATAAAAATGATATTTTCTGGTTTTTCTTGCAGGAAGAAACTGCAGACAACCCATGTCAGCAGCCAAATTAAAACAAGCCTTTCTGAACAAAAGGTGCTCTCTTTTCTAGAGACTTAGGCTAAGTCATCACCTCCAGATTTAGTGGACTGCAGCTTCTTCAGCTTTTGGGAAATACAATTTGACAGCTTGCAGGGGAAGATTTATTTTTATTTGTACACATCTATAAATAAAGGCTCCATACTGTGGCATCAGCCAGTCAGATGCATGACAGAAGTTCAGCTTCTTTTGAAGAGAAACAGTCAGGATTATAGTGTGGATCACTTTCTAACTGCAGCTGAAAAATGCATCTTCCTTTATCTACCAGTGGTGAAGAGGACTGCACCTGTCAGGTGTGCCTCTCGCTGCCAGGACTGCAGCCTGCCCTCTCAGGCAGAAGTCAGAAGACAGTGATGCAAAGATTCTGAGGGGAATGAAATGAAAGAAAAGAGCTTTGCAAAAGTGGGACTTTGCCCTTAGTGATTAAAAGTAGCATGGATTTCAAACCAGCTGTAACAGCTTTCCATCTACAGACAGAAGTAAGGAAAAGGGGAACAAATACACAGTACAATTCACTGCCAAAAAGATTGTAGAAATACACCTTCATGATTTGGGCAAAGTATGAGCAAAAGGAAACCCTGAGGGATGGATAGTTTTAGCAAGGCCAAAACACGTAAACAAAAGATATCAAGGAAAAAAAATAGGGAGGTGGGGGGAAGTAGGAAGGATCCAAATGGATTTAAATCCATTTGGGCTACAGAAAACAGGTTTGCTGACTAAGAGCAATGCCTTGAACTACTTAAACACAAACAAGCCTCTTGAAAAAAAGTTATGCCCATAAAGTTATTTACACAACAGCTGGGACTCCTAATTTTTCCAGCCCTGTATCTTCTCCGGCTACAAAACATTTTATATCCCCAGTAGTTCTTGCCCATCACAAAGCAGTGAAAAAGCCCTTGTCAAAAACAAATCAGAAATGCAGAGCCTCGAAGGAACTGGACCAGAGACAATTGATTTAGGACTCTGTTCACCATTTTGTTGAGCACATTTTCCCTGGTTCTGAGTAGGCCAATATGCTTCTGAAGGACCATGGAGCAGTTTGACGTATTGAGGAGGGTAAAAAAAAAAAGATGGTAACAAGTGGTTGTTCGCTTTACCTTCACTGTAAATCTGAGGACAACACACAGGGCACCACCATCAATTCCAAACAAGTGCAGGCAGATATACAGCGTGCTGCTTGCCCCGATCAAGCCACAGAGCAGCAGAAAAAAAAATAAGGCTCTCTAGCAAGACATAAAAATACTCAAATCTGTTGTAAGTAGAAGTCCAGTTTTAAGGAGGTCTGAACTCTCCTAACTCCAGGAAAAGATCACCACTACCTAGACAGAGTAAGCCAACCCACAGATCCCAAGCAGCCCTACAGCAGATGCAGATTTCAGCTGGCAACGTGAGCAGCATTTTTAGGAGCACTGTGCTGCAAGAAGGCTATTCTCCAAGACTAGGGAAAAAGCCCCACACAATCAAATCAGCTCAAACTGAATCTTTGAGAGAGGCAACATGATAGCTGTATTTTGGTGAGTTTTTAGGGAGAAATAAAGAATTTCTGCAGAAGTACAACTACCCCCATGTGAACTATCCAGGACCACAAAGTTTACATGGTAGGCAATCTAATCACCAATGGCTTGATTGCTTTGCTCTAAGTCCAGAAGATCAGGTGACAGACAACAAAATCTATGGGTTGTTTCATGTCATGCTTGTGTTAAAATACTATACATTTTGACAGATGAGGAAAGTTGAGGACTGACAGCTATTTCCCCAACACTTGGAAAGGATTCATAACAAGAGGAACCACAAAGCCATCTGATGCCAGAAAATACAAACCACACAGACCCTGAAATCTCCCTTTCTGCCAAAAGAACTCAAGCTTTGCACTGCCCAGGAGCATAAACTGACTCTCTCTCTCTAAAGGGATTATATTTGTCTCCTTCTTTATAGGATGTTTTACTCAGGTCTCTCTAGAGTTGCCTAGTAGGGGAGGCAGATGTACTCAATACTCAATGCTGAAATTATGGAGCCATCAGCATTTGTCATGAAGCATTTGGCATCAATCACAAGAGACTTTTTTTTCTCTCTCTCCCTGAAAGTACAGTCTTTCCTATGTAGGACTGTTTGACTATATCTGGCTGACTTGATCATCAGGAAGAACAATCACAGGATGTCTGATCAAGCACTAAACACTAACATTTACAATTCGATCTCTGATCAGTCAACTGTGGTTGTGAAAACTCAACTGTGGTTTAAAAAAAAACAAAACAAAACAACAGCAAGAAACAAACCTCAAAAACTCTGAGTCCACCAGAAAATAAAGAGGTTAATTAAAAAAAAAACAAACAAAACAACAACAAAATAAAAAACATCCCACAATTCAGTACAACTAACAAACTAGATAGAGGCAGGGGACATCTATGTTGTTTTTTCAAAGCAATAACTATCATGACTGTACCTTTGAGAATCAAAGAGAGCAAACTCTCCAGTGTTTTGACCTCCAGGAGGTCATGTTCACAAGTCAGTGACCGTAAGAGCCAAGCTGGCATTCCCATGCCCACAACAACAGATCCAATTACTTCAACCAACATGCATTAACAAGCAAATGCAGCACAAAAAGCTCCCATTGCTTCCTTAATTCAAATATGTATATCCACAGAAATAAAGATGAGAGGACAGTACCCTTGCCACTTCTGTACCTTATACATGCTCTGCTTCTTTATTTTCCTTACACATTTTGTTTTCCACCTTTTCTTCTTCTTTTGTTTACCTGTTTGGAAACACTTCACCCAAACTCAAACCAAAACGGGGCTGAGTACATTGATTTGATACCTATTTGCTTTGTGAATGTTGTGCCTCACCATTATTCACTGCAATTCTTCAGATTTGGCTAAGACAAAATACCATTTTGTTCTTCTCTCAGTTGCAGATGCAGATCCAGGCACTCAGTGAAAAATTTGTTTCATACTTACTACTTTTTAATTTGCTAAATAAACTAGAAGTTCAAATAGTTCCTTTTGAGAAGAAACAGAAAGGGCATCAACGGCCTTTTATAAAAGGCAGATTAAGATAAAAATTGACCAAATGCAACAATAACTACCAAACATCCTACCTCCAAGGTCATTTGAGGAATGGCTGGGACCAAATCTCAATGAAAACCCCTTCACAAGTATTCAGCATCCTCTACCCTGTCCCACTGGGTGGGGATCAGGTTTGCCTTCCTCCCTGGAAAGACTAAGAGCATCACTAAATCTGGCAGCTCTGTGGGCTCTCACGCCTGCACCTCAGCTCCTGCACTGCCCAGGTGTGACAGCACTGGCTGTGTCTCACACCACACAGGGACAATGTTGCCACCAAAATCCTTCATCACCTCTGTATTCTCCTCAGGCAGACAGAGCTCTGCTCAGTGGCTCCCAAGTGGCAGAGGAGAGTGCTCCAGCTGCTGCCTGTGGGCCCAGGAACACACACTGATCACAGCAGAGGAGCTGTGCTGACCTGAAAGGGGAGCTGAACGGGCAGCTTAATGTGGCTGCTAATCAGGAGGCTATTTATGCCTACTTTGTAAATGTCCCTATTTACTTTAAATAAAGCTGTGTGAGAAGAGCCAAAACAAAAACACCTATCCAGAGTGTAGTAGACAAAACTTACAGTGAAAGTGATATTGCATCAGAAAAATATGTAGCCCAGTTTTCAAGGTTGCTAAATTATGTATTATTAAGGGCAGTATACAGTGACCTATTAATACATCTAGAGCCCTTTGTTACCCTATTATCAATAACAAACCTTCTGTACTATTTTGGGAAATGACCTTTCTCCACAGCATGAGCCAGGAACCTCCTGGGCTGTAATTCCAGCCCCACCATTGACTTGCTGCATGATGAGGAAAAGTTGCTTTAACCTCCCAGGTGCTGTTTCTTTTTCTGTGTAGTTGTAGTGACACTCACCTACCTCTGAGCTCAGTGGACTGCCTAACTCAGTTCAAATATTTGAGCAGAGCTCTGAGGATGCAAAATGCCAGATCAACGTGGCACATTGCCACAGCTGCTCAAGGATTTTAACACAGCAGAAATTCAGCTGCAGCTGGAAGAACAGATTGTGCAGAGCTACAAGATTTCTCTTTCACAGGTGAGAACTTACAGCCACCAGCTTTAGGCTACAAGTCACCACCAAGTAACATTTAACTTGTCACAGTGATTTCAGCTACAGAGTTTCTTAACACACAAGAAAGAAAATCTCAGTACTTGTACCCACCTCCACGGCAGCAGAATTAAGGGTAATGTTAACAATCCACATAATGGCAAAGGCTACACCTAAAATAACACCATACAGAGACCATAGGATGAAAATTACTGGGATGAGTGGAATGCAGTGGATACTCAGTTGATGCGGTCTGGGACATTTCAAATGTTAAAAAAATAAAAGCTGGGTTACAGGAAGTTACCGAGATTAAAAAAATAGAGCAGAGACTGTAACAACACCAGTTCTTTTTCTTTCTCTCTCTCTAAATAAATAAGAGTCATGACTAAATGAAGTCATTCTGAAAACATGAATTATTTCATATGCATATTTCATTTGCTTTGGCAGAATATTCCCAGGCTTAAACCCCTCAAACTGCAGTAACAGGTGGGAAACATTTACAAATTACAAGAACTTGCTTAAGCACACAGTAAAACTATAGGAACGCTATATTCCCAACTTAGAAAAAAACAATTACATAACTCTTTTACGAGGGGCAGAGATCAATTTCTTTTCAACATCTCAGTTCTCTCCTGCCTCACTATAAAAGAAAAGTCTAAATACCAAGAGTATTTGAGAGTTGTCTAATAACTCTCCTTAATAATTCCACCAACAGCTTCCAAATAAAATTTACTTTATGGCTTGAAACCCATCCTGCTGGAGGAAATTCCATTCCTCCAGTCCTTCATAATTGACAGCACAACTCAAATTCCTAAATCTGCATCCCTAATTCTTCAGAAATAAAGTGAGTTTCACAGCATGGAAGACTTAACCTGAAAGCTACAATACCACACCCATATTTACACGAGGAAGTTCCCAGGGTGAACACTATTCTTCCATCACTTGATGATCCTCAAATGCCCTCAAAAGCTCCTTAACTATTACTTAAAAAACACTTTGTTTTACAGACAGATAGCAATATATTTGACATGGATGTTCAAGCATGGCATGATTCAAGTTTTATAATAATTAAATTATGATAATTATTGAAATCCATGTTTGATTTTAATATTTCATATGTCTCTACTGACAGATTTAATTTACTGATCCTAATTAGCAGTGTCCAGAGACAGCTTTTTCAGTTCTTCAGGCTGAACTACAACAAAATTTTAGACCTGGGTTATGGATACATGGATATACAGAAAAAAAAAAGGACAGGAAAACACATTACTAAGAGGCTGAGTAAAAGTGTTAGGAAACCAAGGGGGGCATTTCCTCTCCTGGGCAGAAAGCTCTGACTGAGCGGAACACCTTGGTGTGAACACACAGGTCGCGATGCCCACTTGTGCTGCTAAAACTTATTCCTGCAACATATTGGGTGGGGTTTTTGTTTGTTTGTTTGCTTGTTTTGGGGGAGGGGGGAGTTGTTTTTTTTTTAACTCATGTACTTCATGAAAAAAAAAAGCTGAAATTCCATCCATGGCCCAAGACCAGTGCAGGATGAAAGGCCACCGAGGCCTTTTACCACAGCCCACCCTGAGGCGGGGCACCGGCGTCCCTGAGGCAGCGGGGGTACCGCGCCGAAGGGCCGAGCGCTGCCATACAGCACCATCTAAGGGCTCTCTATAGGTACTGCTGAGGGCACCTATGGACTGAGCCCTATGGACGGACTGCGGCTGAGATCCATGGACGGGACTGCGGCTGCTCCCAGCCGGGCCCCCGGTCACACTCACCGCCCTCACACCGCTGTCGTCATCGCGAAACTCTCTGAGCAATTGATTCCGCCACTGTTTCATCAAGAACCATCTAGAAAATTAAGCTACCCAGAGGCTGGCTGAGGAATAATTTTCAGAATAACAGGATTTATCTTTGGCACCGGTAGCAATTTGTTTCTCTCTTTGGCAACGTCTTGGAGTGCAAACAAGGTGGTTTATTATTAACACTCTAGATTTAGGCACAGGAGAAGAGAAAATGTTATGGCTTTTAGAAACTAAAAAACAAGATTAGCCTTAATTCTATCCAGCTTGTGCAATATTTAAATATCTGTTTTGGCTTTTCAATGCAAAATTCTTTTTCTTCCTAATTTATACAAGCCTTTCTCGTAAAAATATCTTCTTCTGGGGTGATTTTGTCATACATGAGGAAATGCCACACTAGCCTGAGGATCCCCTTAGTCCAGCCTTAGTCCTAAGGAGGAACCTACAGAGGAAAAAGAAAAATGATGAAACCAAAAGCATTCAAACTGTCCCACAGAGTGTCCTTGCACTTCACTAAGATGTTCACTAAGGTTCAAATGTTCAAAAATGTTAGATGAGAGCTATACAGACCAGATTGATTCACAGAATCTGTGCGTGTCTCCACAGCAATGTTTCCTAAGATGAAAGAATTGACAATGGGCCAAACAGGATTATTTTAATTATCCCAGTTCTCCTCTGAAATTTCCTGTCTCATTGCATACGAAATTTACCACCCCAAAAATGGAAAACTGACTCATCTAATGGGACAAAACTCAGCCACAGCCTGTATTCCAGGACCTTTATTCAATCGCGTGTAAAGCACGTGCTCAAATGCTGACCTTTCCTGACCTCAGGGTATGGAGGGTCAGTAGCATTTCTAATACAAGGGAGTGCACAGCAAGGAATTGTGTGCAGTGGAAATGGGTGTGTGGAGCAGCAGCTTCCAGCTAAACTGAAAGCCACGTGCATGTTGCAAGACATGAAACTGCAACTTTCAACACATGATAATTCAAAATAACTTGAATAATAATCCAAAACCCAAAATAATCCTCGTACAGAAATAAAGCATTCAGTGGCTTTAAAGTTGTCCTAGTGCTGTACAGTGGGCATGGTCTGCCCAGTTGTTGCAGATGTGGAAATGAGAGCACTGAAGAGTCCCGCAATAAAGACTTTTTTACTTTAAGATAATGCCATATTCTAATGGATATTGAAAAGGGAAAATCAGAGCATAACAGTATTTGATTTACTTACAGTTTGAAGCATTAATTTTCAAATCTGCTCAGGTTCTATTTCCACTGCATGCAGAAAGAACCAGTCAGGTTGTAAGTGCTGCATCACAGCACTTAAAAACAACAAAAAGGAGGGGTTTTTTACTTTTACTGAAATGGTTTATGAACTGTAGCTCTTGTCCTAAGTTCCCTATTTCTGTAAATCAGAGCTTAAGAACATAGCTTCAGTTACTTGTTTTGAGTCTTGCAGATATCAAATATTAGCAGCTGTTGTTCAGTGAAGACAGACAAATCATATTCACAGCTCAAAATAAAGAAATCCTGTTTTGGTGAACACAATTTGCTCTGTTCAGCAAGGAAGGGCAGGAAAAGTCATTCCTCTTAGTCTCAAATAGCAGTCAGGATTTCTGGGTAGATCACTTTGAAGATTAATGCAATTAAAAAAAAAAGAGTAATATTTGCAATGTGATTCACATTCTCATCTGCTGTTTATTTTACTTGATTGAGCTCTGCCAGATACCATGCACTTGCTACACTACCTATACACTACAACATGTATAGGACAGAAACCAGATCTTCCTTATGGGGCTGCCTGTTCTGGCATGAGAATCTGATCTCAGTTGTGCAATTACAGCAATATTAGTCCTCCCCGGGAATTTCATGAGATTGGGAGAGCTGAACAGTGGAGTTTCTCTTTGAACTTCAAAAGTGAGGGGACACCAGAGCATAACAGGCTTGTGAAACACATGCTGACCTTCTAACATGTTGACCCATGCTGCTCTTAAAAGCAGAGGGGAGAAGTCAGCAGCGGAGGTGATGGGAGAAAGGAGAAAACCAGCACACTGACAAGGTATTATTTTCTACACAGTGTCCACAAGCTTACAGGTGTCTCAGGATCACAACATTCTCAGCAGAAAAAGCATCAAAATACTTAGCTGTTTCTTACTCAGACCTGAAAGTAAAAGACAAGCATCTGAGTAACAACAGAAGCTCCTAAGATTCTAATGTTGTAAGGCACATTAATTGTTGCAGCTTGTGATGCCACTAAAGAGCTTTTGTCCAGTGAGAGACTAACAATTTACAATTTGGAATTAAGCTGAAACAAGCAACTTACTCTTTGCACTTATTTTACAGGCTCTGCCAGATTTGATCAGACAAAAACCACACATTCAGTTCATATCCCTAATCATTTTCAAACACATTCAATAACCCTCTTAGTTCAGTTTGTGAAATCCCTTCTAAAATATGTAAACCAGCAAATTCTTATCACCCCAATTTCCCTTTCCTCTATGGATTATTTTGCCTACTCTAAAATACTTGGAAAGCTTCTCTAAATAATAAACCTTACTGTGATGGCTGAAGTCTGTTTCTCCTTCCATGAGAGGAGGGTCTGACACCGGAGTCTGGGAACCAGCTCAGCTCTTTTTCCCGAAAAACGGCAGGATACATCTTAGCATGGTTGACTTGTCTCCAAACTTCCCATCCTCCACATCTTCCTAGGATGGTGCCTGCTTTATTCTTAGATTTGATGAGAAAGAGAAGGAAGACTAAAGGGCAAAGGTAACAAAGAGGTCAAGAAGAGACGGTTTCCCTCAGACGCTGCTAACAGACACCGAGCAACAGTTTCACACGACTTCAGAACCCCTTGTTCCCTGCTGGTGAGCTCTGTCCAAGCCCGGGTTCACCAAGGTTACAGGAAAAAGAAAAGGTTGTACTTTTGTTGATCAACGCTGCTAAGCAACGGAGCCAAAAAAACTAACATTACTCCTGTCTTCTGCTGGTTGCAATTAGAGAACTGCAGACGGGATCACAGATTCAGGGCCGAGAGGAACCTTTTTTCCGTGCGACTGTCAAACGCTTCGAGCCTCACAGTCCGCGGAGCATCTCCTCGTTATACAACACATCGCACATCCCCAGCCATTGCAGCCTGAGCAGTGCGGGTCAGCCCAGCCCACCTGAAGTTGTAACAGCCTTGGGGTTCTAACAGGTTATAGTCTTTAGGTTGTAGTAGTCACTTTCAGTGGAAGAAACAAAGCAAAAATAGCGTTAATCCCCGATTAAGTTCATGAATATTTGGGTAATGTTAAAAGGCGCGTAAGTAAAGCTTTTTTTTTTTTTTTTTTTAGGCTACTCTACCAGTGGAAGAGAAGTAAGAGAAAATGAAGACATAGAAAGTAACATACAGCAGGAACTCAATTTTAAGGTATTTTAAGGAAAAAGACACAAATCTCATCATGCATTCTGAAAAGTGAATTTCTTACATGTGAACAATCATTTACTCAAACTAGAAGAACTTCTAACTATTCCCCACTTAGACAAAAATCACAAACAAATCCACCTGTTCCAACAAGTGTCACGTCAGACTGGTCCCATGCAACATACAAATCCTTAGAAGACAGGAAAGGGAATTGAATTTAGAACTTTTGTAAGCCTCTCACACAGCAAACACTCTGGATCACATCATTTTCTGTGACTTGCCAGTGAATTATTCAAGACAATTCTTATGCTCCCATGGGAGGAAAGAAAAAATAGACATTTTTCTTGCTGCTCCATAATGTACCTTCTCCACACACTGCCATCAATGTCAACTCCCCTTTTCCTTGCTTGTTCACCAGCTGGACCATACCTTGGTACAGCAGCAGGGAACAGTGTATGTCATCCTTCCATTCTAAATATGTACCCTAATTGCTTATGAATTTTCAATTTTGAAATTTTTATTCTCAATCCACAGGTTTTGTTAATGTTCTATCATGGAGTGGGTGGATTATTTTTAAATAAACTGTAAGGAACATGACCATGGAACATCTGAACTTGTTGCTGGACAACCCGCGCGCTGATGATTGTCCAAACCATAAGTTCCAGGGAAACATAAACAACACTGACTTTTCTTTAAATAAATGTTTTATCAACTTCTGTTCAATCATTCCTCAAATTATGTATGTTTGAGACTAGTCCAGCAGGAATACTTACAGAAGCACTGAGCTCTGTTAAAATGTTTCTAACTCACGGATAATGTTTCCTATTGACTGTGCATTCAAGGGGGTGGCAACGGAGCACTCCAGGGAAGGAAAAGTAAAAACGAAATAAGTATGTTTACATCAGTAAGGTGCAAGTTAGTGATTGAATCTTGCCACATTACTTTAAGAAAGAAACCTTTGGAAGGAAACTGCATATGGTTAAAAAAAAAAAAAAAAAAAAAGGTTCATTTGTATTCTTTAGCTTTGCTCAACTCCCATTCCCAAAAATCTCAAGAGCCACAAATAGCCAACATATTGCAGATTTCACTAATATAGAAACAATATATGTGAGGAGAACATAAATGCTGAAAAGCATGCAGAACAAGAGGTAATGCATTTACAAAAGGAGAGGGCAGATTAGATATGAAGGAAAAGTTTTTTATTACTTAAAGCAGGACATTACAACAGAACAGTAGTCAAAAAGGGGTCACTGGGTCCTGTCACTGAAAACAGAGAGATTAGATATGAAGGGAATAAGTCACACTAAGAGCATGAACTTGCTAAGAGCATTTTTTCAACCTTAAGTAACGTGGCTGTAAATATACATGGGGCTCAGAGTAAAAAGACTATTGAATTGTAACCCTTGTACTCTACTGACCTGTTTCAGAGTCCTGGGTAAATCACTTGATCTCATCACACTTGTTTTTTCCAGCTGTGAAACACCAGCAAATTCTATTACACAGGGACCTGAGGAAAAGTTTCACTCCTACAGACAAGTGCTAGACTCCACAGGAAATGAGTTCATGTATTTGAACAGTTTATTCCTTACCTCCCATACTAATTTGTCTAACAGTTTATCATACTTTCAGTTATAAACTTAATCTTGCTATTGTTTCCTCATAAAGTTGTATTATTTTCCCATACTATTCTGTAGTAGCTGTGGTTTTAAATGTTAACATGGGAGCAACTTAACAACTCTACAAACTAGGAATATGTCAACATCCTACTCAACAGATTTGTTTACTATCGTTTTTAAGAAGCCTGTTTACTTGAATGAAAATATTTGAATGCATTTTAGCCAACTTAATCCCACAGAGCTAAAAATGATGAGCTGGAAACGCTCTTCCCTGTCTTGGGAAATACCAAATTGTTTCCTGAGCTGTAGCCTACCACCTAAAGCTGTGTAGCCCTTCTGAAGACAATGCATTTCCACAGCCTGTGAGGGCATGAACAGAAATGCACACTTAAATGAACAGCAGTTGACTCCAAAACATGGCACAGCAAAATTTTACAAGCTGTATAAGGGCATTTCTCTGTCAACTGAGACATGAGGCACAAGTGAACACATAAAGAAGGCACATCTGATTTTCATTTAATGCTCTGCTTTAAGAGGGAAATGCAGTTGAAAGACCCTGCTTAAGTCATTGAACTGTCTTCTGCTAAGAGTTCATTAGTAAATTAATGACACTTTAAAGGAAGCAACAAAACGAGAAAATAATGATGGCCCATGGCTTGATGCATCAACAGATCTGCAACCAGAAAACAAATACTGAAGAAGTGGCAAAATATTTTCTGCTCAAGCAGCTGTCATTTAAACAAAGCTGCAGGTTCTGTTTTTCTTGCTTGGCAGCTCACGTATAACAGACAAGGAAAAACAGCAGTCCCTGACAGAAGAAGTAGTAATGACAATAATAAGGGTTTGATCTAACAGACAAACACAAATGAGGTCACCTTAAATACTGCCACCTGAAACAAATGGACTATCAAAAAGTTGTGAACCCACGAGTTAAAATGCTGCTGCTGCTGCTCTCATTAATTCATTTTCCACCTGACTGTCATTTCTTCTACTAGGTACCATAAAATACAGTCAATATCTAAAGCTGAAAGGACACAAAACATTACTTTTGGTTTGGGGCACTCTCTGTCATATTCAATAGAGGCTGTTCAAATAAAAAAGAAACTCCATTTCTTTCACAACTCAGCACGATCACAATGTGCTTTTGCCACTCCCCTCTATTTCTTCAGCTGCTTCTATGTAACCAATTCCAGCAACCCCAAATTACTGATTAAGAAATAAGAATAAGGGGTCAGGGCTCTGAAGTTCTGACAATTTATGTGGTGGAAACCACTAATACCAGCTACACCAGTGCAAGATTTCTTAACCAAGAAATGCCTCAGCTGTATGCCCCACAAAACACCACACTGCCCTTCATTAGTATTTCACTGCAAACATACAGGGGGATCACTGCTTTTAGGCTTTTAATGAGTACTTTTAATTTGCCTTGCAGTTTGCTTTTTACTTTCTAGTCATGCTTCATATTTTTAGAGTAAAAATATATGGCCTATTATACAGACACCATCATAAAATAGGAAAAGTAACTGGAATACTAGCATCAAAGATAGAGGTTTCTTCTGCATCATGTAATTTGTGCCACTTTGAAACCCAAAGGAAACAAAATCCTCAGCATTTTCAGAAATCATTTTTTCTGACAACTGCCAAATTATGCCCATGCAGGAATCAAAATTCTGAAGGACAGAGGCCTAAGCAGGAAAAAGTAAACTCAGCTGGGAGCACAATATAACAACTGGGACAAGAGGAAAGAAGAGAAAAAAATACTTTGGGGAGGGAAAAAATGTTAACAAAAAAGAAGACCTAAGTAAACCAATTCACTGCTATGCTAGAATTGGGTTGTTACTGATGCTGAAAATAACCAAACATGAAACTGAGCTAACGACACCTTAAAGATATCTTTTATGTACAAGGTAAGAAAATCAAAACTATGAAAATCACCACTTTCAATATATGTTTTAAAAAGTTAATTCACCTAAGCAACAACAGACTCACAAACTCTCCTATTTTACTGTTTTTTCTGTCAGGTCTCGAAAAATCAGCACTTTTCCACTTTATCCTTCACGTTCAGTAGGTACCAGATGAGCTCTGCTTTCTAGATTATGGCTTAGGAAAATGCTTCCTCCAGATTTTTCTCAAAGGAAAATAAAAAATAAAAGTGCTTTTGGTTGTAAGCAGTCGTATCTTCTGCAAGAGAGGAAAAAAAATACCAAAAACACAAGTGGCCATTTTGTCTGAATCCAGAAAACAAAGTCAGATCAGAAAACCTCACACCATTATTTCTAGAGATCTATCATTCTAGGATAAAGACATTTGCTATTAAAACATCATGGGTAACATTTGTTCCATCTGATGTCTGCATTTTTAAAAAGTCTTACTAAATTTTGCTTTTGCATTAAAATATCTATTTTGGGATGATTGAAATTCCCTTCTCCTTGTGAGCAGTGTATAATAACTAACTATAGCTTCCATACAGGGACCAAGCACCATGTTCTATTTATATGTACACAATTTATTTAAAACTAAGACTGTGGTCAAGTGCTGTCAGGCAGTCCAATGTTCTTGCTGTCACTCAAGGTGAGGAAAGGAAAAAATGCAATCCATTCTGGCAACAGCTGATTCTATATTAGAAAAAATACACTGGAAAGCTGCAGTGCCAACTGATCCTAAAATGACCCCATCCTGCACCAGCACAAAACTTAACTCTCACTTGCTCCCAAAACCAGTCACATTTTCACATGGGCATCCATTTTTTATCAACAGATCTATGGTGTATACAAGCAGAAGATCTGGGCTTGTGCTTTTTTCCAATACAGCCTGTAGTAATCTCTGAGGGAGCGTTTGGATTTGTCATGATCATCCCTTATACAGAATCCAGCGGTACTCTTTTGCAGAGTAGTGGCTACGTATTCCATTAATGTCTGCTGTAGTAAAACATTTGAATTCACACATAGAAAAAGTGTATTTAATGTTCATGTTTACATAAAGCACTTATCAGGAACAGAGAGAGAAAATAATGCTCAGAGACTATCTTTGAATGCTTTCAGTAGCAGGTCAGCTGCCAGTCCAGGAGACAAGACTCCGCTAAGAACCTTTTCTTCTAGAAGTGGAATCTTATCCTTGACTGCCAAGTGACTCCGGAAATGTTCCAACATGTTTTCTTGGATGAGATTCCACATCCACACTTTCTGCTGCTTCCGTCGTTTGGCAATCAACTCACCGCTCGTGAGCATGAGGTCACGGAACTCAGTCATTTTATCCCACATATCCGAGATACCTTCTCCAGTTTTGGCAGAGATGCGCATTACCTGTTGGATTCAGAGGAATCTTTAGAGCCAAGGAACTACTGGGTCTGAGGGTTCAGTCACTGCACCAGGTAAATTCCATGAGAATTAAGAACTGCAAGCTTCCTTCAACACGCCAACTTCACGAGGCTCTGGTGGTTCTGTGGGGTTTTATTGAAGAGAGATTTCAAAACTGGGATTCTACCAACTGTAAGTGGGCCCTGAGATCCACAGTATTTGGGATTAGTAAGCCTTGTCCAACTTTTTGTATGAGAATAATTTTTAATGAGACCTTAAGCTAAAAGGTACATTATTGCTTTTTTACTTGCACGTAGAGTTAAATACATATTCTGGTAGCTATTCTTTTGCACTTAAAATATGCTAGAAATGAGGTATTTTGACTGTTTTTTGGCCTTAGCTTTCCAGACTAAGAATTCATTTTGCCAATAATACTTCAGATATCTAATACAGCCTTTTAAATGGAACAGTCTGGGTTTTTTGAAGTCTCTCTCTTTCCCCACTTACAAATAGATGGCTCAGCCTCAGGCAGCCCAGCTGATTTAAACTTAATTCAATGGGTCAATATCAATACCTGCTTCACAGACACATGTACATAAATAAAGGAAGTGAGAGTGTGTGCCTGTGCTTATTCTATATACACATATTAAAAATTCGTACTGGATCTTCTCCTTTATAATTTACCATAACCTTTTAATAGATGAAATACAGCACCAAAACTGGAGACCCAAGGGATGAGAATTCCAATAATCTAGACATTGCATACACGAGTAGATAAGATTCTTGCCCAAGAACCTCCATTATGTGAGCAACAAAAAAAATATTAAAGCAAAGGAAACATAAGTACTAGTGAAAGAACAAAGATAACCACAGGCTTCAGAGTTATAAATGAGGGAGAAATGGCCTATGGGACATTTTAAGATATGCACAGTTTACAAGTAGCAAGTAAAGTTTGTACCACTCCTGATGTCAGTAATAGGTCTGCCAGCACTGAGATTGTAGCTCAGGACAGAACTCATGGGAAGGAGTGCTGGCTTTGCACAGTGTTTCGTGTGGCACACCTTGAGATCAGCGGTGACACACGAACAGCAGCAATCAGCTCTCCAGCACAGTGTAAAACTGAACAACCAACTGAAATTTATATAAAAGAGCCCAGGGAGACTAGTACAGCTAGGGGAGATGATATCAATCCCAACTCATTCAGCACTTTTTCTGGGGGGGAAAAATACAAAAAAAGCCAAACACACCAACAGAACCCAAACAAAACAAAGGCATGCCCAAACTGACACACAAACCACAGTGAAGTACACAAACCTTTGGTCTCCAAACCCTCGAACGCTTGCGAAGCAGCTTCATAGCACTGACGTATTCAGCCTGTATTCTCCGTGCAGCCACAACCAAATCACCATCAGCTTTATTGATGGCAACCAGATCTGCCATCTCAATTATACCCCCTTGATACCCTGAGCGGAACATGGAGAGAAATCGTGAACACCCAGAAGGGCCGTGACACACCGATTTATCACAAAAAACAGGTCAAAATGCTATTTCAGTTTCTAGTGGCTCTGACTGATCTTTGTGTGCACATGTGTGTGTATGTGCTAGCCAAGCAGGAGCAGTACCAACACCCTCATTACCTGCTCTCACTCTGCTTTGACACAAGAACACTACATATGGACATCAGAGTTCACATGTGTTCACTATTTCATGTCTTGAGACTCAGGTTTACCCAAAACATGACCAAGTTTGCAAAACTATTTATATTAATTTCTGTTTTCCTATAATGTAAAAATCACTCCCAAAAATTTTATGCAACTAGTGAATATATCAAAGTTAAGTCACAGAGTATCAAAATTTTACATCCTAATACTTCCAAAATCAGGGAAGCACATTGGATCTTAGCTGTGCAATAAATTGATGACACTGAAAATACTTTGATAGTAGCAGTGTAATGGACAAAACATTGTTCATATGGGCTTTCTGCACAGATACTACATCTTGAATTTAAGTTTCTCTTTCTAGTCCTAGGTAGTAATCAATAAGAGAAACTGAGAAATACCTGTAATTCATCTCCACCCGCAGGTGGTAGCAGTAATATAAACATATCAACCATATCAGCCACAGCAAATTCTGACTGTCCCACACCTAAAAAATTAAATTCACAGTTCACCATTTATTGCAAATTTTCAGTCACATTCATGACAGTAATTATGACAGACCCCAGCAATGCACCACAAACAAATCTCATTAACAAAACAAAGATGACAGGAAACACAACAGTCCTGTAAAAGACAAAGAGAACCAGAAAACAGACAGAATGGGCATTCATGCTCCATGCCAGTGACCAGGTATGAAACATGAGCAAAATCAAGGATGAAAGCATGCAATTAGTAACACACCTTATTTAGATATCACAACAGGATAATTAAAAGGCAGCCCTAAGCACATACCTACAGTTTCCACAAGAACAACATCGTAGCCTCCTCCTTCACACAGCAGAATGGCTTCATTTGTGGTCCTTGTTACACCTCCCAGCGTCCCACTGGTTGGAGATGGTCTGATGTAAGCATTCATGTCCCTTGACAACTCAGTCATTCGTGTTTTATCACCCAACAGAGAACCTTAAACATGTAATGTCAAATTATTTCAGAAGTGCAACACAGTCAAACTTCCCCTTCTCTCTCCCACCAATAAATGAGTGGGAAAAGACCCTTTGGGCTAAGTCAGTCAAACAGGAATATCCCAGTAACAGTTGCTCAAGACTTTGCTGAGGACTGGGAAGTTATGGCCTGGTTCTTCCGCCTATCAGAAGCTGGAAAGGCCTGATAAGCAGACCCTATTGCTATCAAATATGAAGAACTTGTTCTAGATCAGAATTAATTCTACACTTCCTGAATGGCTTTTTGAGGTCTATACACACGCAGGCCACACAACCAAATCTTTGCTGTTTCTGTCTAAAGGGACAAATCTCTCCATTATGGTTCTGATACCTCTTGATGCTGAATTTTTTAAGAAAGCTGACACAAATCTATTTGAACAAATTGTGCATCAGTCTCAGCACGATCTATGCACACAACACACATTCCAATAGATGAGGGATGCTCAATTCTTTCAACTGGTGCAGTCTTGCTATCATATTTTGCTATTCTGTTGATGCATCCTGAATGCATGCACTCAAGAATAGTCTGTCTTAGCTCCAGGTCATTGCACTGCTGAAGTTTTTTGTCTTGATAAGTAGTTACACATCACAGCATCTTCTCCAACAGGACAGAAGCTGAAAAAAATAATAATGTTCCCTGGAAGCTGCCCATTAGAAAAAGATCAGAATCAAGACTCTATATTTATGCCAGGGATACCACAAATCAAGCATGGTCACCTTATAATTCCCCTACGACCTTTTATTTGAAAGCGACATATTACAGCCGCACAGCTTCCACGAAATTCAAATTTAGGAAAAAAAACCTGTAAGGCTGAACATTCCAACACTGCAAAAGAGGAAATGTCACAAAATTAGGACATTGACACCTATTTTCCAATTTTGTATCAGATCAGAAAAAAATTAAAACCTGATACATTTAATATTTTCCTTTTAGAGGTGCAAATTTTCCTCCATTTGGCCCAAAGAAATACTCCTATAGTCGACAAAGTATTGGAAACCTGACTCAAACTTTAATTCACACTCACCACCGCTTGTACTAGAGGAAGGGTCTACAGCCAGCACAGACACTTTGTGTTTTCTTTCTGTAAGCATTTTCCCAAAGCACTCTATGAAAGTCGATTTCCCAGCACCAGGAGGACCAGACAACCCTAAATAATCACATTAGGAAGAAAAAACCATTTTGTTAATCAAATAAATAATATACCACATGAACACACCATCAACATCTAAGTTGATATTGATTCATACTTTAATGCAGTATCACAGCAAAGGCAAATAGAAGATATGACAAAACTGTTACACCACCTAAGAAGTTGTAATTCACTCAAAATACACCATCTTGATTCACCCAACACAGCAGCTGTCACTTCACTACCCTTCATCCTACCCACACTAACATTACATTGGTCTTATCCACACATATTTACTTTACTCCAAATAAATTTACTTATCTTGACTTATCTTTCAGAACTTTCAAAACATTTTATCCTAAAACTGAGCTTTTCAGATTTACTGACATTTATAAAAGAAACATTGTAAAAGCAAAAGCCCTTACCTTGAAGAGCTGTTATTTCAAAAAATGAGGCCATTTACTTCCATGTCAAAGCATACAAACTAAGATTAGCACCAAACTTTCCTCACTCCCAAGCCCAAGTTCTTGTTCTTACTACCTTGGTACAGACACAAGAGATGAGCTGGGCATGACATACATTAGTAGCCCATCTCTTTGCAAGGGGAAAATATTTCAGAGCTTCCAAGAGAACCAGGTTCAAGTCTCTTTCAGCTGAAAAGTAGGCTGCTTTAAAGGAAGGCAAACCACCTAACATTTCATCTTACAATAGTTACAAAAAACACCCCACATAACACACCCCCAAGATTTTTAGCGCTTTTTCAAAAGCATTTTTCATATCAAGCCATAATTTCACTGGACAACAGAAGTGATCTAATGGGTTACAAACCATACAAAATCAACAGTCCAAGACTACAGACCACAAATAACAGTGATAATGAAAGGTGAGAAGTGCAATTCCATGTAAGCAACTACTAGACAGACATAAAAGGACTGAGACACTCTAAAGGCAAGTGGTTTTCCTTGATTTAACTTTTCTTGTTCCCTGTGGTAGGATAATACCTTCTGAAGAAGCACCTGGGCTACTTTCTTCTTCTTACTCTGAGTTGATTCTACAAGTGTAATGGCTTCAGCTAAACAGGCTCTATGACCCTGGATTAGTCCATTGTAAAGTCTGTCTACGAGTCTTTGTTCTCTGTCAGAAAGTCCCTCTATTTGCTGTTCAGGGGCTACTTGTTGACAGAGCTCTCTCCTCAAACCATTTGATGAACACATCCATTTTGTACGACAGTGGTGCACTGATGCAAGGGGTCCAACGCGCAGAAAATCTGCTCTGGAAGCAAAGTGGAAGTTCGTGAAGTAAGTTCTTCTGGAGAAATAACGAGGTAATCCCATCAGCAAAGAGGGGATCTTCATCGTGTTAGGAATTAAAAAGTATCAGAGGGATCAGTTCACTTCTGTTTGCAGACACCCTAAAGAGAAAGAGAAACATTTTTATTACGTTCAAAGCACTTGTAAGGACTCAAATGCAACCTTTCTATACAGGTGATCATCAGATTTTATCCGTACCTACTGTCTTGAACAAAGACAGTTCCTTTTTCCCTCTAAAAAGACACCCCAAAACCTAGCGACACAATCTACAACAGTGTGTCTTCTCTTTATTATCATACTCAACAAAAGCAAATATTACTTTTATAAGAAAGCAGACACATAAACAGCACTTAAATACAGGCAGCCTCTGCGAGACCACGCAGCACGCCGCAAATCCAGGAACGACAACAACCCTTACGCTCCCTGAAATCGCTGTGTGTCCCGCTCTCATGGCTGCAGGGCTGATTTTAACAATTATTCGGGATGAGAGGTTTTTTGCACTTATTTCCCGGGGCGGGGGGGGCGAGAGGAAGGGGGAGGGTTCAGACACAAGAACGTTTAGGAATAAACCCAAGGAGCTGAAGGATCCCGAAGGATCTTATTATACACCGACCCCGCAGCCGCTCAATCGCCGCGGCCCGGGCGCCACCGCTGAGGGGGACGAGGGTGCGGGAAAACCCCTCGCTCCCCGCCATTCCCGGCACCTACCGGTGTCCACCCCGCTCCGCCCCGGGAAGTGACGCCCTCAGGCTGAGCCGGAACCCGCTGTCCGGGCAGGGAACAGGGAGAATAGGATGGGGTGGGGGATTCCGAAAGGAAAGGCCCCCGCCCCTCAAAGACGGGCTTCAAGTCCTCAAGAGTCACTTCTGGCCCGGCCGTGCACACACAGACTTCCATACTGATGGAGCCAAAGTCCCTCTGGCCTGGCCTTTCAAGGAAGGGTGTTGCAAACCCTCGTTGGTCCCCTGAAATCTTAAAAATGCCCGCTTTGAATGTGTGCGTGGCGATTTACTCTTCTCCTCCTTTCACTTCCGATAGCAGGAAAGGAGAAGGAATGCTTAAACCCCTACCTGTGCTTATTACCTCATATTTATTTTCAGTCTTCGTCTTGGCAAATTAAACCCGATTTTTATAATTTCCTGACGTGGAATGTTGGTTTATTGAAGGGTGGGTTTTGTTTTACTTTTTAAAAATTGTTATTATTTCTCCAGTAATCTTACAACCCCTTTTCCGCCCATCTCCTTGTTAAAGTACACACATTCATTCCCAGAAAACGAAAATGCATGGAACCTTCCTGGCTGAGCTGTTCCTGGTGCCTTGCAGTCATACAAGACCTGTTCAGTCTCATCACACAGGCTGTGCAAGTGATGCACTGTATAAAATAGCAAAAGTTTTATTCTTTATGGCTGAATGAACGATTTAATCTCATTGCTTTTATTCTGATCCAGAAGGTTATTATACACAGAGAACTGAACACTCTTCAGAGCTGAGAAAACATGCAATTTTGTGTCCCTATCAGCGTGATGGCACCACAGCAAAAAGAGACAAGAAGTCCCATTTGAAAATAGCCTTGTGAAGACTTTCTAGTTAACCAGATCTTTATTCATCAGAGTTAGCATGTATCACTATAATCTCTTCATTAAATAAGCTTTCTAAGGCACTCTGTTTCAAGTGCTGTGCTTAAACCTAGGTAGAACATCCCTGTTATTATTTTAATAACAGCAGCAATAACAACAAAAAAAGCCATTCTGCTATGGCTTAATTGATCCTGTAGCTCATTCCACTTTGCGTACTTTCATGCTGAATAATTTGTCATTGACATAGATGAATGGATATGCAAAACATTTCGTGAACACTGAAGAGGAGAGTGGATTGTTCAGTTCTCTGTCTATGATAACCTTGTGGACTGGAATAATAGGAATGAGATTAAATCATGCATTCAGCAGTTCAGAACAAAACTTCTGCTATTTTATACAGACCATCGGTTACACTGCCAGTCCGATATGACCACAAACAAGCATGTATGTGCTTTACAGCAGTCTTGCTGCAAGAACTGTTTTCAAGACTTTGCACACTGGTGAGTTCTGGAAATCCAAATTGTTCAGGTCATCTCTCTTCCCCCCCCCTTTCCTCTCAACTCTGATTGAATAAGTTTTCTTTTCTCCAGTAGGAGACTAGAGTCTCCAAATATCTGATATGATAAGAAGACTTCTTGTTGCATTATCACTTACACACATCCCTTCTTTCAATATTCTAGAAGAGAGATTCCACAGGTCTCCTAGAACTGTGTACTCTTCTACCACCTCTGATTTTATGCTTCCCCTATGATCATTTAAGGTGTGTGACTGAACATGCATTTTTTCTTTTTTTGTCTTTATTACACACAGCCCAATGAATTTTGGTCAGATTCCCTGTATTTGTGCTTTCTGATCTCCAACATACAAACTGCTCTAGGCTCATGTATTCTATGCATTCATCATTAATTTACTAAACATTGTAGCTGAGGTATTCAGGAGGATAATTCAGTAGCTTTCCACATCAGGCTCTGTTTCTCCTCTAATTTTTTTTAATAACCTTTAAAATGTGTGTGTGTATGTGTGTGTTTGCTGGCTTGGGAGCTTTTTTTAATTTCAAATTTAACTCATCTTCCTTTGTGTTCTCTCTGCTTCTTTCCCCCAGCGGTGTCAGAAGAATAAAAGTGTGCACCCGTATTGTGACACCATCTGCAAACTTGTCCAAGATTTAAGGAAAACTGTCTGGTTTAACCTCCTTGCTGCAAGTTTACCCCAGATGTTAAAGAAAAGAATACTGCTGGTAACTCATGAAATGGCAAGTCTTCCTTCTGAACCAATACTAAATCAAACATCTTGTAAGGTGTTATAAAGTATTGTGCAGGGAGGCACAAGTATTCAGACAAAATGTGCAACTGAATCCCAATCATTGTAAAATAATAGAAAAAGACCCTTCTGTAACTTCTCACAGCAGAAATAGTATTAGCATTAATGTCTTTGCCAAATTCAACCATGCAGACTTGCAATCTGTCTAACTGACTTCCCCTTGCAGTTTTAGTTGGATTCATTCATTCTCCCTTTCTCTGGCAGCACTCTGATTTCCTTGCTCTGTTCACCTCCTCTTTAAGCAGCCCCAAAGTAATCTTTGTGCACATAATTACCACAACAATATTTAATATAGGCATGGACATTGCTTTACAGCTATGTGCCATAAAGGCAAATACAAAACTAACAAATCTCTGTGATCTAAATGAAATTACAACAGGACAAATAATTCATAAATAAAGAGGACCAGCTTGAAACTCACCAACTTTTTTCCTGAACATGTAAAGATGTACTTTTGTAAGGAATTCTCTATTGATCCCGCTTTCTTATGTTAAAAGGTCTGGCATACCTACAATCCATACTGGTTGCAAGTTATGAAATTCATGTCACAAGAAAAAATTATTTCTTAGAGATGGGATTTTATTTCATCAGTTCTTTCTACCTCTGTGAGGCTTTAAGAAGGCTCTGCCACGCACCTGAATTCCTTGCTCTATTATGCTATATTACGAAATGAACTTTTCATTCAGGAATACCAATTCAGTAGCAATTCCTACATTGACTTCTCACATTGCATTTCCAGTGTAACACCTGGTGGTCCTCACTCTCTTTTTCCTCCAACATTTCTCCACTCTGCTTGTAGTAAGTCCACCCTCTTCACTTGCAAATGCACATTCTTGGCTAGTATGATTGTAACTGGACTAATGGTTTAATTACAAAATATACAAGTATTTTATTACAAGCAATCCAAGAAAAAAAAAAAAAGAAAAAAACCCCAAACAAACAAAAACAACCAAGAGATTCCTACAGCAGTTGGCCAGAGCAACAAACAAGTGTCAGTTTGCAGCAAGAGTTAAATCCTGCCTACATATCAGGTTTAAGCTAAGTTACAGAATAACTACAGTCCCTGCTATGGTACGAACTGAAGCTATAGTCCTTTACTTCAGAGGACAACCCTCAATTCATTTCAGTTTCCACACAGGCAGAGAATATTAATCCAACCTCCTTTTTACAGCACAATGCTGAGCAAGGTAACTGCTGATTACAGCCTTCCTTTCAAGAAGAAAGCACTAGCCTTTCACCAACAGTCTTAGCATTTTAGACAAAATATACCTTCTGTCTCATCTTAAAAGATGTGAAATAAAGCACAATAGGAAGCATATTCACAGGTGAAAGTCTGCTGTTTAAATGCAATTTGAGCCCAGACCTCAGATTTGCAGTCGTGACTCAGACAAGAAAAGAGCACAAAAAAACGTTCGTCTCCCCAAAGACTCAACCAACAGCTACACAAACACATGCTTGCTGACTGCAGGCACCCTAAGGTTTTACTACAAAAAGGCCAGGACAGAGCAGCAAGTCAGCTCCCTGGCTAGGTCTGGAGACAAGAGCCTTACCCCAGCTTGCCAGGTTCAGCCACCTACAAAGGTGGGACGGCTCCAACAGCTGAGCGGATTCACTGGTGAGGAGCCATAAGGTTATCAGAGCTCATAGAGTTGCTCGAGAGCCTGGATAAAGAAATTTGCTTTTTGAGCTTTGGCTGAGACCTACAAGAGAGAATCTGAAGAAAGAAGAGGAAAAATTAATCTTAAACAACAATGGTTTATATTTGTGTAACAGTTTTATAAAGAGTTTTAAAACCTTAGAGCAGCAACTTTAATAATTTCTTGTTGGTATGAACTGACCTATAATTGCACATTAGTGAGAAATGACATAAAAACCTTATGCATAAGCCATAGAAAACTTTCCTGTAATTGTTTGTTCATGATGAACTGCCTGATATAAAATGACATATGAAGGGGACAGGTAAAAACATATTTTCTTTTAAAAGCAATTATCTTTTCTGCAAATGTTGACATTTCTTAGGAAAAAAAATTACTATATAGGCAGAAAAAAACCCAAACATAATTCATATAAGTCTACTGGTTGTAAAAGGAAGTTAAATAATGTTCTCCACAGCTGATTCATTGTTCAAATTATAAACCTGGAAGAGCAACTCACTTGCCAATATTATATTTTTTTCTTTCAATTAAGAAAGTATTTAAAAGCTTGGCTTAAAGACTATGTTTTTCTCCATGGTCACCAATGACTCATGATATCAAAATATTTCTCATGGAGTTCATTACTGCACAGCTGAAAAGGAAATCATTAATTGCCTCCTCCTGGTTCTTTTCAATACAGCAGTGAAACCGTAGCAAGTGTATTAGTAAACATAAGAGGCATAATACAAGCTGATACTTGACTTTGCCAACCCACCCAGATTCCCAGCTACTTTTTGCTTAAGGAAAGGCTTGATTGCTGCAATTTTTAAGTTCTGTAGCTGACAAAGCCCTGAGCAGAGGACCGAGACTTTCAAGTGACTAAATACAATCCTCCTTCCCTCTATCCCAGGGTGCTAAAGATTTATTAGGTCAGAATAAAACTAGCACAATTTTATACAGCAAAAAGTGAATACCCTAAAGTTCCCAAGGTGAAGCATACGGTGGAGCAAGGAATGGTGAATGCATAACTCAGTTTATCATTGTGGACAACACTAGAAGTAAACACATAATCTTGCAGGCATTCAAATGTTTTTCCCTGCATCTCCAACAGCGTCGATGCTCAGAGGTCTTTGTCTGAACATCCCTGTGCTGAGTGCTTCACTAGCAGGTGAAAACCACAATTGCTGGAAGTGAGGCAGTGGGTAGAATTATCCATAGGAACATAACATTGCAGCAAAACAGACCAAGACACTTTCTGTTTCAGGATGACACAGCCAAGACGAAAAGGAAGACCAAGCCCATCTGATAGTGAGGATTCAAAACTGAGAAATAGGGAAAGCTAAGTGTTTCCAGTTGGAACCAAAGCCATGGTATGAACAGGGAAGCCTGTTTCTGGCAGTCCACCTAAGTGCCTCCTGTTTATCACGCTGGAAATTTCTGTTTCCTTGGTATGTATGTGTGTGCATACATGTTGTGTTTGCATGCTCACTCTCCAAAATCCCCACAAAAGCAAGACTTTGGTCTTCTTATAGTGCAAAATTGTGTAGTGATTTCAATGTCACATTTTTTTCCTGGGCATTGGAATCAGGAGTGAAGATGACAAAGAGGAAAGATTCTGCTAGGATTTAAAGTTATATGGTCAACACATCCAGAAACACGGCAAAGCAACATTATAAAAGGCTGGCAAATAACTTAGAAAGGGCTTGTTAAAAAGCATGTTGGATCATATTGTGGGTCATTGCTTTATACCACAAAGGAAACACATTTTTACTAGTGTGTCTGTATTTCCAAAGCTTAGCCTAATGCTACAAAATGTTGTACCATGGGATCAAAATGAAAGAAGAATCCTTAAATAAGACAAAAAGGCAAGAAAGAAAGCCCAAAGTCCAAGCAAAAAAAGAAGTTTACAATCATAACTGATGCACTTGCATGAGGAAAATTAGCATACAGAATATGAAAAGAAGTAAAATATTTGTTTCTAGGAACAGCTAATAGAAGTCTAGAAGGGAAAATAGGAATCTTTTTATCCAGAAACTGGATTCTCTGAATATCTCAATATTTTCCAGATTAGGTCCATGTTTAGAAAAGTATTCTATGTTCAAACAGCAACCCCAACTTGATATAACACTGTATTATGTTTCAAGAAGCAAAGATGTTCCACCAGCCTTTCCCCGCCCACACTGGCAGTTAGCCATTAATTTGTTCTCTGAAAACTAGTGTTTATACTTAGTACACAGAAAGAAAAATGAGAAATAATTCGTGTGACTCCCGCCATCAGGATCACTTTCTTCTTTTGGCCAGAAGGGGAAGCCAGCGCACTGTTTTTGTCACACCGCCTGCCTGTGTCCTGAGCACAGAGGAAGTCGGTTTTACTTCATCATCACAACTGTAAATCTACCCCGTTGGGTCACAGCAGACTTTTAACCACCTAGGGAACTTAAACACATTGAACTTTTATTCAGAGTGCATTCAGTAGGCTTCAGAATGTAAAAATAAAAAAGTCACACCTCTGCCAGCAGGAATTCCATCTTGGTTTTGTAGTAGCAAGTGGCTATAACCCTATTTAGAAACCAGCAAGTTTCTGACTTTTGCTGTTGCACTCTCTGGTTGCTGCAGTAAGTCAGGGATCTTTGTATAACATAAGGCTTACGTAGGAATTCTGTGTTATTTCTCACCTAAAGCAGAAACAAAATACAAAGCATAAATATAATTTATGGTAATTCTGCCACTGTGCTAAGACACCTGTTCAGAGTATGAGAAACAAACTGAAAACTTCAAAAGAGAGTTTTGAAGAGTTGCCTTGTTGAAATAATCAATATTAAGGGACTTTATGTTTTCTTGTTGAGAATGAAGACAAGAAATCTGCAGTACTCACAGTTCAGATGACTTGTGGTCATCAGCATCCTTTACCTTTTTCGGATCTGATTCATCTGTATTTACTTGATGTTTTGGAATTTTAGTAGAGAAGGACACAGACTGAACAACTGAGGTGGGTTTTTTTTCTGATCAGCTGTTCCGTTTCAGTTCCTCAGCATTAAAAAACTGTTTATTTGATTTAGGCTAATTTCTCAGATGTGTTAGATTAGGCCTTCCTCACGGTGCTGTAGAAAGAAACACCAGCAGTCAGAGGCCAAAAGCCGTATCTAGGTCTGTCCAAAATGTCTTGTTTCATATCTGTCTATGTGTCTCTAGTCTGGCCTAGACTCAGACTTTCTGCCCATTTCTGGGCAGAAATTTCCAGGAATGCTTCACTTCCAGGAATGCTCTCTACTCACAGCTCAGCTGCAGGCAGACTATTCAATCATCAATGGATGAAACATTACAAAATGAACAGAGGAAGCCCCAAATATAAGGCTGTGTTACACACATATAATATATACATGCCAACCCCCGCGCATTCCTTGTCCTTGTTTGCCACGTATTCCAAGAGAATATATCCCTAGTGCTATTTCCTTCCCATGTAACAAGACTGATATTAGAACACAATAAACAGATGCTGAGTACTTCAATCAGGATGCAGCACCATCAGTGGAGGTCTGACAGAAGGCCTTACATGCCCATTAAATCTTAAAAATTATCTAAAAAGATGAGATAAGCAAAAAATTGGTACTGTTGAATTAAAAGTATTCTAGAAGGCCTCCTGTGTTGCAGTGCCTCTTTCCATCACCATCCCTTTCTGCTGATGACTTTTTGTACCAGCTTATTCTAAAAAAAGGCAGAGTAGAGACAGAGAGGATTAAAACAGCAGTTACTTGCAGAATGAAAAAATTGCTGAAAAGATCTTGATTTTGTTTTTATAAAAGCTTCTCATATTTTATACCAAACACTGGAATACGAAGATATTTTTGCTAAAGAGCAACATCTTTAACAAAAAAACCCCAAAACAGCAGAACAAAACAAACAAACAAACAGTCCCCCCCCCAACCCCAAGCAGAAAAACCCAAACAAAACCAAGATCAATTCACACCACCAAAATCAAAAAAAAGACCAAGAAAATCAGAGCTCAAGTCAGAACTCTTGGCTCCTAAGACATATTTCAGAATCACATCAATGACATTTCACCTCCTCTGTGCGACTGTTCAATCTAAGGAAAAGTAAGCAGTCATTCAAATCCACACTCACTTGAGCTGTTGTTCTAGAAAAACAGCATTTCATGAGTTAAGGCCTCATGATCTGTCCATCTAAATGTGGAAAGCATAAAAATTCTGATGTCATCACCTTAGAGTGAATCCATTCTTGTAACTAAGCTTATGACAAGAATAAAGATGGCATCAACAATCTGTTCTAATGACACTGTTTTGTATCATTTCCAATTACAAAAGTAACATTTCTCCAAAGTCATTAGTGCCCTGCCATTAGAGCTGTCACCACTTCTCCAGTCTTGCTGCTCTGAGAGCAAAGACTGTGCGTAGGTTCCTGTTAGGAATATTGATAAGCTTCAGGAAAAACCTCTTTTCCAGATGGTTTTGTATGTGGCATTCATACTCCAGCATTCTCAATGACAGTGAAATGCTATTAGGAGAACATACTCCCCAGCAGAAAACTGAGGTGGTTGTGCAAATCATTAAACTTTTTAGCTGCAACTCATCTTCATTTTAACTACACAGACATATGGAACATGGGGAAGAGGAGAAAAGCATTCTTGCCTGTTTTATATTAAATCAGGATGTCTCAACAGATATGAAAATATATTCAAGTGACGAAGGGATCCTCAACATATCTGACAGAATTCAGTTCTTCAATATTGAGACCAAACCCTAAACACTCAATCACAGCACAGAGCAGGAAAGCATCAAGGACATCTGTGCTATTCCCAATATGCATTTTTCTAACCTGTCATTGAAAATCTCCAATGACCAATTATCCAAAACCTATCCAGATAACTTGCTAGTGTTATCCTATCTTGCCCCTGCCCTCAATATTAAACTAAATTTTATTCTCTGCAATTTAAGCCTGCTATTTCTTGTCCTATTTCCCATGAAGAAAAAAAAAAAAAAAAAAGACTGAACTCTTCATCCTCAGAGTAGCTTTCTGTGAGTGTTTCAATACAAACCTCCCAGTCTGACCTTTTCAGTTGATTTTAAATCATATTTATTTACCATTATACTTTAGAACAAAACTTGAAATAAATAATGATAGTAATACAGGGAGAAGAGTGAGCAAGCAGTTTTCTTCCCTCGATTCTGCCACCATGCACACAAACATTCTTAGATTACTTACTGATGACTGCAGAGTGTCAGAAGCTCAGACAACAGGACAGCATGTACTTCAGCAAAGGTTACTTCTGAAAAGTTTATGGTCAGTCTTTCTGGAAGAAGACTACAAATACAGACCTAATGCTAGTTATCTAACCACATACTCTCTTAATTCATACATTCTAAGTAACAAAGACCACATTTTAAAGTCTGACCTGAAAAAGAAAGCTCTTTTAGTTCCTTGTGATCTAAGAAAAAGATGACAGCACATGCATTTTTTCCCATTGAAATAAGAGAAAACAGAAACTACCCAACTTTTGCCTCCCTTCTTCACTTTAATGCAACTGTTGAAGGGTGTCATCCCCCCTCTTCTTTTTTTTTTTTTTTTTCTTAATGTGACTCTCTGGTGATTCTTGGGTAAATATTTCAACTCTTATTTAGGAAAGAACAGTGAATACTTAAAAAAAGAAAAAAAAAAAACAAACAAAAAAACCCCACCAAAACCAAAAAAAACATGCTTTGCCTCTGTAAACAAACTACAAAACTTTTAGGAGATTTAGTTTCAAAATGTACCAGAAAAACAGTCAAAAAAGAAGAGACAAGAACAAAAAAAGAGAATAGTTTAATCTGAAGGAATAATCTTTGTCAATTAGTTTAACTAATCTTTTCTGAGGGCTAATCTGGACATTCCCCATGAGCAATGTTCAGGGGATACAAAATTTAAGATTTTTAGCTCAATTATGTAAGATTCCTGGAATTAGGCCAACTTTTTCACAGAATCATGGCTCATTCTCACAAGTGCTTTATGAAAACATCATGAGATGATGAATGCCTCCAGATTCCCAGGAAAATATGATGGAAATCCTCTGTGTTTCTAGTGGAGTGACAGTCACTAAAGGCAAACACAAGGGCCATTTTGCATAAAATACACAGACATAACTATAAAGCAAGGCCATTTGGCTAGGCACTCATCCTACTAAAAATGTTTGGAAATCACAGACTGGAAATGACATTGTAAAATGCAATTCTGAGATGTATTAAGAGAAGTGTTACAATGAAGTAAGGAAGTCACCATTTCACCTTACCCACTTCTCCACTTGATAGCTTTGAAGCGCTGCTGAGGCCTCAAGTCAACTACAGCGCTCAGTTTCAGGCTCCCCACTAGGGTCCCTTCCTAGAAGGGAAGGAACCCAGAAGAAAACTTCACCAAGTACATTTAAAAGTGAAGAAAAGCAAAGACCTTAAAAATGAGGTTATGGACAAGAGGAGAACTGGAAGAGCAGGGGATGGAGTGGGAACATGTCTTTCTTCAAGGCATATGGTGTTATGCAGATGACAGCTGAATGATTTGCTGCATCACCATCAAAAGCAGACTAAGAAATAATCACTTCAATTTGTAGAAAGGTAAATTTAAACCAAATAGCAGAAGAAACATTCTAACTACAAGGGTAAATAATAGCTGGAACAGGGTACCTAGGGAAACTGCAAAAATACCTTCTCTTTGGATTTACTTAATCCCTCTGTGAAGTCCTTCTGACTATACCATATACCACCCGATAGCATGCATGATGCAGCCAGCCCATCACCTGACTGGGATTTACTGCAGTTCTGCACATGCATAACACGTATGAAGCTCAAATACACTTCAAATGCAACATTACTAAAGGAATTTCTCTCAAATCTTTTGCACCCAAAGTGGTGTTTCAGTTTTGCAAAGTTACTTTCCCTCCCCTCATAGCCCTTAGGGTTTTAGACCGATCTTTTCAGAGGCTGAAATTCATAATTCATCTGAAGAACACAGCATCTGTTCCAGTGTGACATCTCCCCCTGTTGCTGGGTCAGCTTTAGCCAGAGGGAAACCACATGGAGCAAGTCCCTCCAGATTTTTCCCTTTCCTCCCATAAAACCTACAGAGGAAGAATTCATCTGGGGGGATGTGGCAGGGAAGGAAGTGAAGCAAATCCCTGTACTCCCCCTCTCCAGATACCAGGACTACAATTTCTGACCTCTTTTCATCCAGCTTTCCAGGAAAAGCGAAACAAAACCCCAACAAAAAACAAACACACAAACCCCTCAAACACACCAAAGATCATCACTTAAGCACATCTGATGAGATAAAATAAAGTGATGCACCCCAAGCTCATGCATTAACATTGTGTATTTCCAAACAGTTGTACCACATGAATATTACTTTCAGCCTAGCCTAGGTTGGATTCTACACACTATGCATGCTTCATTTTTTCAGACACCACAGTGTCTCAGCTTTAATTTCTTAACCCCTAGTACATCATCACTGAGAGCTGTTACAGTATATCTAAAAAGTGTACTTTTAGATATGGAGCAAAAGAACTTCAGGACCACACGAAGGCCTAAGTTTTGTGCAACTGATGTGCCAGTTAGTAACTAGTGAGTACTGTAGTTTTGGGACTAAGCTCCATTTTTCTGGTACAGTGAAATGCACAACAAACCCATATTAGCAAAATATCCCTAGTTTCTATTCTCAACTGTGCCTTAAAAATTAGAGTCTTAATAGAATTTGCCTTCTCTAAAGACAAGGAATTTAACAATATTTCCAATTGCATAATTTGTACCTTAGTAGCCAACGAGCAAAACAGCAAAGGTTAACAGCATCAGACTTGCACCCTGGAAGCTGCACTCCCAACAACCCACAAAAATAAACAGGATACTTAAAAGTGCCCAACAACAAAAAACAGAAATTAAAAATACCCCATAGGCAACTGTTTGCTTTTCCAGGTACACACTAAATATCTTCACATGGTATCATATCAACTCATACTCTTCTTTCTTTCAGTAATGAACCTGTTTACCATGCTCTCAAAACCTCCTTAAGCACCTAGAGGAAGAAAGGTTGTGGAAAGAGGGAGAAGGCTGCAAGGAATGAGAGGTAGGAACTTCACAAGGAGTCTTCTCATTCTGCATTTGAAAAACTAAAACAGTATACAGAATTTAATCCACAGCTTATTCATTTGAATATAGGGAAATTAAAAGTGCCTAATTTTTATATGTGCCTAAAGAGGATATCATCAGCCAATTGTTACATTATATAGTATTTGTTTTGAGGAAATTAGGCCAGCTTTTACTGACATACTAGCCAGCACTTAAAAGTACATTGCATTCCACCCCAACAACTATGGCTTTAATAATATTTGCTGCCTCTCTAGTTTTTACTACTTATTGTCATCAGAAGCTTCAGATGATCAGAGAAACCTCAACCCTGCTTCCAGTGGTGCAGGTTGCAGCCCTGCTCCTGCGTGAACACCAACCTTCACGCGTGCAGGCTTTCACCCACAACTCCTGTACGTAAAACATTTGCGTCTTGAATTGATTTTACGAAAAGACTTAAACATGTAAGGCACCATCTGGTATCTACACATTCATCCAGCATGTGGAAGCCAGTTACAACCACGTTTTCCAAAGTTGCATGGCACTGAAAGGTTACCATATGGAGATGACTAACAGTGTTATTTGGATTAGGCCTTCAGTTCCACCCAGTCCTCTACAAGGGCTGTTTCCTGTTTACGTGACAAGCCATGGCACATTTTTCAGGAGTGCCATATACAGTTGTAGAAATAATGAATTTTGACTGGGCTTCTTGTATACACCACCCATGTGAGGCCATGGTAATTCCCAACATAAGGAGAGACAGTAACAGTTTTACAAAACACAAGGGTGGAAAAAAGCAGGAAAAAATAATCAGAGGAAAGGCCACATATTCTGCATATCCCTTCATCTACCTTATTACTGAAGGAACAACAGTGCAAGAGCACCCAGACAACGAAAATAAACACCACACACAATGAGATCACTCATAGCACCATCAGGCGATCCTTTGCCCTGACTCTAGTCCAACACAATGCCCACATGCAAGACAGTCTCCATGCATGTTCAGCTGTGAAGTTTCAGGTCTGACCACGCTTGGGATCGTTCCATGTAATGGCACTGCCATACCCCAGTCACCCACCCACTGCTGTTGGCACAGAAAGTACAGGGGGTGCCCCTTTCCCAAGTGATGGTTAGAAAATCTGGGTGTGAACACACTCTTTTGGTACTTCCTCAGCCAGCCACCCTTCCTCTACCTCCTATTCACCAGCTCAGCTCCCCGGCTACATCAGTGTCACCACTGCTGCTCCCTTGGCTCCTCCCTGACAAGGCAGTCGTTGACACAGGGCTGGCTTGTGTTTGTTTCTTAGGGTAACTCGGGCAGAAAAGGGAGAGAAATAAGACTAAGACCAGCTTGCAGTTCTCTTCATCTCCCTAACCAGCTTTGCTTATCCTAAAAGCAACACCATATCAATGTTCAGTTGAAGGGGTAGTGGTGTATTGGGGGTGGGGGAATCAGAGGCCACTGCAGTAAATCTCCCTCTGAAAGCAGAGCAGGAACCCTCCCTTGCCACTCTTTTTTTTTGCTTTGCCTCTGTTGATAACTCACAATAGGGATTACTCTGGGACTTGCATGATGCTAACAGATCCCCTGAGGCAGAACAGATGGCCCCTTGCTGAAAGTATGTGCTGCTGAATCAGGGTCCTCCAACTTGAGGCTCCTACTTCAAGGTGAGAGCTTAAACTGCCATATGTGCCCATGCAAACATTAAGACATCCCAGTGCTTTTCTTAGAACTGTTGTGAAGATTATAAATTTCTAGCAAGTTTAGTGGTTTAACATTTTGATTGTAAGAATGCAAATAGCTGCTTTCTACCAATGCAAGCTCATCAAATTCAACTGAAGCATTATCGCTGTATCTGTTGAAATTTGCTCCTGTGACTTGGGGAAATCACAGGAACACTTAAAGCAATGACATCTTTTCTGAAAAACCATCAACAGGGGTACAAAGAAATCCCCCACCCCAATTAAAAGCTACCCCATGAAAGAGTAGTTACAGAGTTGCTCTCTTGGCACAAGATAAAAATCCAACTCCTGGACTCATAAGTCTTCAGAACATGCAGATCAAGGTAGCTTCTTTCCATGCTGCTTTAGGAAACAGTGTGGACCAAATCCAACAGACACAGGGATCAAGCTGTGTGTGTTTGAGAGGTTTGTAAAGTCTGTTTGTAGTCAAACCATTGCCCGAGCCATGTTCAAAATGAAGCCATGCTTGGATCCAGTTTCTAAACAGTGCTGTTGCCAGCACTATGGCCTATGGTGATTTTGACTTGAGGAGACTGGTCCACAAGCTTGAAGGAATATCTGATGGGACAGCAGCCATCTTTCAGTCTCCACATATATATCTGAAAACACTTAGGATTACCAGTCCCTAAAGTATCAACAGAAGGCAGAAGTGAAGGGCTCAGAGATGAGACAGACCCTGCTCTCCTGCCAAGAACCAAGCGCTCCAAGAAAAAAAGTGAAGTGTTACTGCTGCACTACACACATCAAGTCTCATTCTCCTGCTTGTACTAAGATTGACTAAGTAATCTAAAGGAACAGAAAACCAAAGTTATCATACAAAAAAAGAGTAAGGGAAAGGGAAGTTTGGCACACCATTTTTCTTTATATAAAAGAATGGTTTTACATGTTACAGGGATACCAGGGAAAGAAAGAAGCTGCAATAGGGAAACCAGGGGATCCATACAATGGCAAACTGTGCTCTTCCCATCATGTCTAAGCAAGTGACTTCTCCACTTAAATCCAACTCTTTGAGCAAAGAAAGCCTGTTTTGCACATGCAGAGTCCCCGCTGTAACACAATTCTAGCTCATTTTACATTTACTACGGTACAGAGTTTTATCACTGCTATGAGATATCTTTAATCCTGTCTACAATCTGAAGCAAGTGAAGCTGCTTACTTCTTCAAAATTTAACTACAGCAGCCTCCTCTGAGCTTTACAGATTTAAAGTCTCAAATGAGCTGGCAGGATCATAAAGAGATGATACAGATTCTTCAACTCATACCTTAGCAGTGGGATGAAAAGGGGAAATCACAAACCAATTCCTAAGAAAAAACTATGAATCTGCAGCTGCTAGAATAAAAAAAAATTCCTGAACCATGACTGAATCGAATTCCAGACTTTTGGACTGTTTGTAAAATCTGAGGAGTTGTTTGACACAAATTCATCTTGTGTGGACAAAGTAATCAGAAGTAACAACATAACACCGAGGATCCATGTGCCATTTTTAACTGTAAAGAATTTATCAGAGCTGAATAAAAATTATACCCATCTTGTCCATTCACTGCAACAGATCTGCTCATCTTTGTACCTGTGTCATGCTTATATTATAAATCTTACTGGATTGTAAGAGCGTTTGTAACAGGTTTGATCAGGAAGCTGTGTCTCCTTTGCCCCTGCTCCATGAAAACCAGTTCACCATATACTCCATCAGACACAGCCACTGCAGCTGAAGAGACCATCATCTCCCACAGCTGGGATGAATGACACAGGAGCCACCTTGTCAGCCACCTCAACTCAACTGAACAAAGGTGAGAATCCAGAGCCTCCACCTCAGGAGCTCACAGCACATGAAGGCACACAGACATGTGACCTGCGGTGGCACAGGGACAGGAACAGCACCTCCTGAGGGTGGCAGCCCCTGGCAACAAGGAGCACTTCAGCCACCCCACTCGTGTCAGTGGCCCCTGACAACGAGAGACAGCTACAGCTACACAGATCCATGTTGTCCCGCAGAGGTTTCCCCTCTGAGCAAGTCACCAAGGCAAGCGGAGAGTACGGAAGCTTCATTTCACAAACCAGACAAGTTATTTATTCTGGAGCCTGTTGGGAGAGAGAGAGATGACAAGAACGAGTGCCAGGCTTGCCTGTAGAGCTGAAGGCAGCAGTCAGGGAACACAACCACTAAATAGAAAGCCTGAGCACGCTGGCTGACAAATTCTATCATTTCAGTCAGATGCAAACTAAGTGACATACTACTGCAGAGAGGAGGGAAGAAAATCTTAAATCTGTACAAAAACTTTAAAACAATAATCCCAAGGAAAGGTGAAATCCAATAGCACAAACCTGCATATCACTTCACCTTCCTCTTCCAAAGGAGATTTGAGACAGCAGGGATTGAAAAAGAGGTTCATACAAAGCATATGTATCTTTATGGGTGGCTTCCAGTGCCTACAGCAACCCATAATTCTTTACCTGCCTTCGGCAGGCATCCTGTAGAGGGTTTTCTGTCTGACTGAAACGTCCAGCAGGTATAAGAAAAGAATAAGACAAAAAGCTACTTGTGAAGAGTTCAAAGTCAGGGAGGGAGTCGTCAAGAACATAGAAGTCAGGAGGGAAGCTTAGGGAACAGAGAAGATCCCCTAAAGGACAACATGACAAGGATGTCTCTCTGCCTTAAGTCAACGGCAGAAAGGAGCAGAGGAAAAGAAGAGCCATTTTCCCTTCTTTCCTGTACAGAATTACAAACTTAGTTGAAGAAAATGAACTGTGAGATGATGCATGTAAAAAATATATTGCTCTACCACGACTGGTGATGGAAGAGTTATGTTGTATATTTAGGCACACATCCAGAAAAAGGTGACTGCCAGTTCACGGTTATGAATCACGAATCTCAAGAGCAGGATAAGAGGCTACAATGTGCTTCACAGAACAAACCAGCAGCAATTAATAAAGAGAGCATCAAAACACAGCCAACTTCCAAGATGTCAAATCAAATGTTTAACGTGTGGCAAGACAAAGGAAAAATCAAGAAGACAGGCACACCAAGAAAGGTCCATATAAATTGCAGACACCTCTGCGCTGATTTATTGTCTTCAAAAAGTGATACTCACAGGACTACATTCTTTGAGGCTAGAAAAGACACCTACAGTTGTGAAAACATAGCTGTGGTAGCAAGAGAAGCGATTTCGTAAGCAAATGGCTTTAACAAAGTAGATAGCAATACCAGGTCAGCAAGCGTGGGAAGATCAGGTCCACGATTCTGTTACAGGATCTGTTAAAACATGAATTATTTCTCTCCATACCTTCCTAAAACCACACAGGTAACCATGACTACGTCTCCTAGCTTTCAACAAGTCTTTTAAAGGTTCACCAGAGACTTTTAAATGGTTAAAAAGTCATGTCCACCTGGGGAGAATTATTGTATTTCCAGCACTGAAAAGCCAAAGCAGACATTTCAAAACACATTCAGCTCCATGGAATTATTTGTCTCCACATACACTGTTCACTGCTTTTCCTCAATACTTTTTCTAAACAGTTATCCATGCCTTTCAGCTTCTCCTAACAGGGACTTGTCTTGGCTTTTCAAGGAGTGTCTTCTGTATTCAACTCTTTTGTTCAGAAGACTAAGCCAAGGAAACTATGGGGAAATAAAACCAAATAAGCAGCAGGAACTCACCTGGTTACACAGCTAACACTGTAGGTTCTGTCCAAGTTTCTAGCTCTCATCATTCCCTGTTTTGTAAGAGGTCAGTGAGAAACACTTTTCTTTCTGTCTTGTCCTTTGCCTTTTCCAGCTTTCTGACTCCAACTATCCCGAGTGGGGCAGATCAGTAAGAAAACTTGTTCAAAATGCTCCAAAAATCTTCACAAGAGCCTCAGGCTGGTAGTTGATTCCTCCCAGGTAACTTCTGCCCTACTGGGGCTACTAGTCTGTTGTGGTTTAATCCCAGCTGGTAACTAAGCACCACACAGCTGCTCACTCACCCCAGGTGGGGTGGAGGAGAGAACTGGGAGGATAAGAGTGAGAAAACTTGTAGGTTGAGATAAGTAAAGCAAAAGTTGTACACACAAGCAAGGCAAAACAAAGAATTCATTCCCTGTGTCCCATCCCCAGAACAGCAGCGTCTCATCACGCACAGCAGTGACTTAGGAAGAAGAGCACCATCACCCCAAACGTCCCCTCCTTCCTTCTTTTTCCCCAGTTCTACATTCTGAGCATGAGACCATGTGGTATGGGATATCCCCTGGGTCAGCCAAGGTCAGCTGTCCCAGCTGTGTCCCCTCCCAACTCCTTGTGTACCCTGCAGCCTCCTTGCTGGTGGGGTGGGTGAGGGGCAGAAAAGGCCTTGACTGTGTAAGCCCTGCTCAGCAGTAACAAAAACATCCCTGCTCTATCAACACTGTTTCTAGCTAAAATCTAAAACACAGTCCCATACCAGTATTGTGAAAAAAAAAAAAAAATTACCTCCACCCCGGCCAAAACCACAACAGAGTCTCAGGTGCTATTCCAATCCACTCATCCTATTTAAGAAAGTACAGCTGAGATACTCTGGCCCATCACATGTAGGTACACTTTTGCCTTGCCCCTAATGTCTCCATGCCAGAAACAAAAAAGCTGGGTAACAGATACAGAAAATATTGTGTATGCAGCATTTCAACAGTATCAACAAAACAGAACAATTGACAACAATTTTTAGGAACTTACAAAAACTGTGATCCTGCCGGTACCGCTCAATTCAGATTACCACTGAAAATTTCTGAGGTACTGCAGAGAGAGTATTTTAATTTTAATCTCTGTTTAGGAAAAACAGAGAGGCATTACAGCCCAAAAAAAAAACCAAAAAAAGACAGTAACATTCAAAGCAGTTAGAACATAAAATGGTCTCTTCTTATTCCAAAGCTATTTTGAAGTTTACCAAAACTTGCACAGGATCATCCAAACATGAAAACATCGAAATAGAAACACTCTTGAGACTTGCATGATGGATGGTTACAGCACTAATTAAAAGAAGTCACCACCTCACAGCTGCATTCCAACAAAAGGAATGAAACTGTAGCAGGGGCTGAGCACAGAAAAGCCAGAGACAGTGACTGAGCAGCAAAAAACATTCCTTCCCTTTTTGGTCATCTTTAAATTTTCTTTATTTTAAAGAGTTAGATTTGTGCTATTACCGATTCATTATGAAAAAGAGATGTTAAACTGAGTCTAAAAAAATAATATAGCTGTTCTTGGAATTTAAAAATACAAAAAAGTCACTAACCAAATTCTCCTTAATTGGGACCTTGAACACTGTGGACTTTTTTCCCCTTAGCAGGGGAAGAACTGTGAACTTTAAAAATGCATACTAAGCCAAGAGAAAGAGATAGAAAGAGAGAGAGAAAGAAAGAAAGATTGACTCATTCTCCAAAAAGGGCTATTACTCATTAGAGTGACACACTCATACATCTGGCTGAACACACATTCATCTCTGCTGTTCAGCTTTCCCTCATGCTCCTGCAAGTGCTGCATGGTCCATTTTAGCCAGGCACAGCCACTGGAACTCAGGTCAACCCCCAATCTCTCCAACTCCATAATCCCAGCACCTGATAGACACTTTCCAGCTGCAGTGGGACAGTCCTTCCCTCACCCCTCCCCAGAGCAAAAGCAGAAGCCTGGAGAAAGCTCAGTTCAGCATATCTTCATTTCTAGTTGTTCCTCCTCAAGACTATATCTTTATCTGGTTTGTTAAGAATCTACTAAGAAGTGGACAAGACAAGGTTTTAATCAAATGTAAGCAGTAACAAGAGGTTTTATTCAAAACTTCCAGTAAAGAGGACCACTAGTTTTGGAATAAAGATACTTAAAAGTACTACAGCTTATGTGAATATAAAAGATCAAAGAGAAGAAAATAAACCAAGCAGTAAAAAAAAATAAAAATTAAAAATATATATATATATATATATTTTAAGTTTGAAATAGACCCATATGGGGATATCGAAGTCCTGCAAACAATTAACAGTTACTAGGTTTGGCAAAACAAGGTTCTCTTAAAAAATTAAAAGCCTACTTCTATTACATAAACTGTATAAAACTGCTCAAATAGTTAAAGAGCATTCTGTACAATTTTGTCTTGAAATACATAAAGCTGCAGCCTTCAAACTGCAGCAATTAATCATTTTGTCCTCTTCATGGGTAAAAGAAGATTTGCAATTGTTTTGGGGGAAAACGAAGAGGCAAAAATAGTCAGAATTAACAAGAGAAAGCCACTATAAAAACAAAATGCACAGCAAAATTCAGACCTCAGTTTAAACTAGCACACTATGTTTACAATATATTCTACATTTCAGTTGTCATTTCCCCCTCCCACTCCCACCTCCCCCCATTCAAATACTCCTAATTCCTTTACGGTCTAAATCTAATTAATTTCTAAACTTTCAAATACACCATACATACACTTAGCAAAAAACATACCTAACATTCTTACAGCAGTATGGTCAGGACACAGTTTCAAAGATAGCACACAGTTATTGAGATTAACCCTCACGAATTCTTTTTTTTTTTTTTTTTNTTTTTTTTTTTTTTTTTTTTTTACTTTTAAAGGGAACGGCAACCATCAATTCAGACAAATGTTTTTTGGAAGTACTGAGGAGAGCCTGCAAAGAGGAGGCTTCACCAACATCGGCTCTTAGCTCCAGAGGACACAGGGGAAAACACGGATGTAAGGAAGAAGGAGAACCTCCAGCTACAGGAAGATTCCTTCAGGAACTCGGTCCCACAGGCTGCGGTCCTGGCTCGGTCGTCCCTGTGGTACTAAGGCCAGCAAACCAACTTTGCCACAGCACGTCACAACGTAAACTAACATTCTTTATACCAACAGTATGTCAGAGGGGTTTATTTATCTTGTTTTCTGAATCCAACAGTTGGTCACAGAAGTCAAGTATTTTCATGGCTCTTGTTCAGATGTTGCCAGATCAGGGGAAATAAAAAATAAATGTGTGTGTGTGTCTGACTCATACGTCTTTCAAGTACATGCAAGGCTCAACTGCTTCCGCAATGCAGGAGTTTGGGACCTTTTAAGACACTGAAGAAATAGGATTATGAGGAGAGCCCATCTGAGTAAGTACTTTATCCAGCCATTGGAGGGGACCATGAAGATGTATCTCTATCCAGCATGGAGTACTCGTTACATCCTGGCGATGATACTCAGCTCCCCAACCCTGGAAACAGAATCATAAGTGGGGAAAGAAAACAATAATCACCTTATTTTATAGTATTAAATACATGAGAAGCATACTTCTTTCTTAACAAATTAGCTCTCAAGAGTCATTATCAGCAGTATCAGTAACACCCTTGATGCACCAACTTTTATCACATTTCAACAAACAAATCAGAAGCTAAAAAAAAATAATAAATGTGGTGAAAGTATCATTTTGAGATCTCTTGATCTCTTGGAATGGAAGTCTTTAAAGTCTCAAAGAGATAACCTGTGGCAGTGCAAAATTTCACCATAGATCACTGCCAGCTGCCTCAGGTCCTAGTAAAGGCTCTGAAGAGGGGGGTAATAAAGTCTTCTCTGCCAAGACCAAAACCAGGACAAACTGGGGGGGAATGCTGCCAAACAGATCACCAAATTAAAAGATGAGGTCTAAGAGTGATGTGGAAGTGGGGGTGAGGCATCTGTCTGACAAGAACCAAAGTGTTATTCTCTGGATGGACGTATTAAACAGAAGCGGTGAAGTCAGAAACACTCCTCTTTGGAGAAAGAGGGAATGGTCAGTGTCCATGTGTTTCTCAAGTTAAAACAAGACAGGCTTTGTTTCGGCTCATACCTTATTCAGTTACAGTAATTACCAAAGATATAAAGAGATATTTAAACAGCATTGAAAATTGTTTTTTAAGTAATTTTGGGGGCAGGTCTGGAGACAAGACTATGACATCTGCAGATACAATTTGCTCTGCTCTGTATTAACCCCTAATGAAGGTATTACCCAGCTCCCAACACAGGTGGCAGCAGCTCTGAACACTGTGCAGTGCAACACCCAATGCACAGGAGGTCCTGTTTGACTGTTCAGGCAGCACTGCCGTACAGCTCCGTGGGATGCAGAGCTATAAACAACCTATTCCACTTTAGGAATCAGATGTGTCTTAATACATCTGAAAGCTTCTATCCTCCTATCATGAAGAGCACTTCAGCATATTACCACCTTAACTCAATTACTCCCATATGTATGACAAGCCCTTTTATATCAGTACCTATGCTGACACTCACAACATCAGCCACATCACAAATCTTGACCTTGCATGCCCTCTTAGAATTGAAAGGTTATTATTCCAAATAATTACTGCAGCTCCCAATTTGGGAGCAGCTGGTCAATATTTAGAGGACTTAATGTGAAGAAACACCTTCTTCAAGTCACTCCAAGCTTTCCAAGTATGTGTGTCAGATGGATTTCTGTCCACAAATACAACTTCATTTCTCTAAGATCTGTCTTACACTTAACGAGCATTCCACACTTAAAATTCAACAGCTATTAATAGGTTGATGGAGGGAGTTACATTCAAAGTCAGCACATTACAAAACAATCATTTATTCTGCTTATGAAATAATATCAAGCAAATTTTCACATACCTTTACAAAACTCATACGGAGGGTGCACATCTTAGTAAGCTCATACACTGTCTCAAAGCCGTGGTTCACGGACTGAGCCAAAAGCTGAGCAAACTCTTGATTATTGAAAATCTTCAAACTGCAGCCACTGGGGATTTTGCAGACCGTGGTGGGATGGAACCCATGATGGTAGTTGCAGTTCCGACTTTGCACAAAAATGCTGCTGTCACTGAGACATTCAGCGTACACCTCCCCACCGACATAATAGAGATGGACACCTGGGAGGAGAAGGTTTTTTAGATAAATTCACACTGTGCATCTGTTTTTCATGCTCTTTCTCCACAGAGATTAGGGTTTCTGCTTAAGAGAGATAAACATTAACTGCATATCAAACATTATCTGCCTTTAAACTTGATTTTTGCTCCTCTGTTTCATCAGCAGGAGATTCGAAAGGACGGTATTTTATATAAGTCTATAAAAGAGGAATCAACATGTTGTATATTCAACAACAATAAACTAGCAAGCACTGTAGTTCTGATGCACTGCACTGGATGCACTACATTGGATGGCTTGAACTTTTTCTCATTATATTTATGTAAAACAATAATTGGGAATGCGAGTAGAGAGAGCAGAAGCCAAATTATTGCATAATTTGTAGATACTAAAGCAGCCCCAAGCTGAATTCTCTGGAAAAGTCTTGAATGACAATTTGGGTAGCAAGAGTTTTGTCAGTTAGCTTTAATTCCAGAAAGCTAGGGGAAGAAAAGAAAATGGCCTTCATATTCCTCAGACATATCTGCCAAATGAGGGTACACACCAATTTTACAGCCCTTTCCCCTTCTAGAGCCTGCTCCCTCACCTGTTATCAGTGGCAGCAAAGCCCCAGAAAAGCACCATACAGGGAACCTTTGTGTCAGTAGGAGTCAATGCCAAAGGCTTTGAGAAAGCAAGAAAATTCACCTTCTGTGTTTAAAAACAGTTTATTTGCTACTTAAAACCTTTCACCTACCACAATGTCACAAATCACAGAGGTGAACACACAGAATTAAAACACTCTACTGCACTTCAGTAAGAAAGCCTTGACTGTGCTCTGCTGGGGAAGATTTTGCCGCTGATTATGTGTGTACCTGTGTGGGTACACAGATACTCCCACCTGATCTGCAAAAACATTTATGGCTATGTCTTCAAGTTTGGGATTTACTCCTCCTTCCTCAAACAGCTCTACATCATCATCACTTGTACACATTAATTCATTCAACAGCATCTTTGTCTCTTCCACGCCCTGCTGCGGTACGTATGCAGTTCAGTGCTTCAGCAGAACTCTGCTTGCAGCTGGGTTACTTTGAACAGGAAAAAAATGAATGAGGTGTTAAATAAATACCCTGATACTTGCTAAGATGGATGGGGAGGAAAAGAAGGAAGAAGTATTAGCACTCGAGTGGCAGAGCACAGATGTGGTGTTCTGCTGAGAGCTGCACCAGTTCTAGTGTAAAGGAAAGCTCTACACACCAAGAGCTCAGACTCAAGGAAAGAACCCAACTGTTCTCTTCAGTTTCAGTTCCTTCCTCCTCTGAGGAAGAGGAATATACTTCATGAATTGGTATTTACAGCATCCAACCCACTGTTTGGGCATGCTGAACCCTCAACTGCCTCAGAAAATCTAGAGTTCACTAATAATGTAAATATCTCAAAAATTTGCCTGGCAGGAATGGCCCCTTGCAGGGGGCAATTTCAGTTTTGCCTGTCATGTGCATTACAGGTGAGTTCTCAGAAAAGAGGACTGCATTAGTGAGGCATAAAGCAGAAGCGTTTCTCTTTTGCAAGACACTGTCACAACCATAGAAGGGAAGCACAAAATTCTCACTGAAAGAATCACCAGCCTCTGAAAAATGCACTTGGAATAAACTGTTCTAAGGAGGTTGTCTCCCAAAACACGTTAGGATAGCTAATTTATGTTGGAACTAAGGGTAGCTAAAAAATTTAGCTGTGCCAAGAACCACAGTTTGCACTTCCATATACACCAATAATCAAGATAAATCAAGACATTTCATTAGACAAACTGCCTTACCCTCTCCTTCTAATTAAGATTTCGATAGCCTTCAGGCAATTATAAAATTGATTAAGGGTAAAAGCTTCCTGTAATTACGCACCAGGTAAGAACAATACTTTGTTTATAAGGCTAGGGCAGAAAATTATATGTTTACTGACACAAGCACTTAGCCCACATGGTAGGGAAGACCAGCACCCTCTGGAGGCAAGTGGCCCAGGTTGTCCTGACCAGGGGAAATGCCCCCCGCCCTACTCCAAAATGGATGCGAAGATCCAAACCTCACCTTTGCCAATGTGCCGCCTGGTGTTCTCGATGGTGGAGTTGCGGTTCACGTTGGAGAGCAGCCCCAGGCAAAACCTGTTCTTGTTGTTGGAAGGATCAGTGAAGCCATCCACCAGGATGCTGGTGGAAGAAGCGTGGAATGCCTCCCCGACGCGGTTGTTCAGCTCATAGTAGACAATGGAGCACCAGTGCTTCGGCTCTTCGTAAGCAACTGCCTGGACATCTGTACAGCAACAATGGAAAGGTTACAGTCTGACAGTGCTGGAATACAGGCTTGAGGTGTAAAGAGTCATAACCCTGCAGATTTTGGCTGAAGATCACTGAAAGATGAGCTGGATAAGCAACTGCAGCTAAATGAGAGCTCCTCTATCTTCAGTCATTTTTGAACTTTTCATAGCCACAAACATAGAGTAGAATAATTTCAACTCAAGACTGAAAAGGGACAAAGGCTGGTACTACATATAAGTAGAAAAGTGCAGGAAGCTCCTGGGCACATACCAAGCAGTGCCCCACTATCCCTGCCCCATCTTCTTACAACATGCCATGGTACAAGTAAACACAGCACAGAAATGCTGCAACTTACAGCTCAGCTTTCTTTCCAATTTAGTAGATGAGCTTCTACTTCAGTTCATTTTATACTCTACTAACAAACGAAAAGTCCCCTCTTTGCTTACTGCAAAGCCGTACAGTGACAGGGAGAAACAGCATCACACAATTGCACTAAAGACCATTTCTAACTTTTGGGACAAAGAAGTATAACAAGGCAGCTTAAATATACAGTCAGCAGGTCAATCTTTCAGCACTCAGAGCGTGCCCAAATCTTTCTCCTGGGCTTTTTGGGGGAATGGTGGGAGACTTTAAAAATGTAAGAGAGGTTGATATTTGTCTGCAGAACATGCATAAAGCACATCTGCAATATGAACAGATACTGCTTGGGATTGGAGGCTGAACAGGGCACAACACACAGGATCCTGGCAGTTACACTGGGCTGGAGAGCTGATGAAATGGAGGAAGATATTATTTAATGAGGACCTTTCATTCATCAACTGCTACCAAATGCAAAATCCCAACTGTTCATCACCAAAAGAATTACTTGTTGAATGACAGAAAGGATTCCTCAGAATGGGGTTTTTCAGACACTGGGAACAAGACGCTCCTCTTCAGCAGCTCCTAACTGAAGCTGGGAATTGTGCAGGAAATTCCTGGTTCACTTCACATGGAAGTCTTGAAGCAACACTTGTGACTGTCCATGGGGAAGAATTTCTCCAGACGATACCAAAGGTCTTTACCAAAAAGCTTCCAGTGGGTGTCCAACAACAGCATGGGCTTCTTCAGATCTCTCCACCCAGTGCACATTCCTTAAGGTGCCAAATACAGCTACAAATTAGAGAAATGCCTCCAAATAAAATGAGGCTAGCGAAGGGATGCGGTTGCTTTATGTGGATTCTTTTGAATGAATGATACTATTTCTCTACTAAGCCTAGCAAAGTTGCACGTGCTGCTAAGATACCAACTTTGCAGATACCAACTACAGGTAAAAGTGCTAAAATGAAAATCAGACTGGTGTTATGGGAAAACTCGTTTTTCTGGCCAGAGGTCTCCTTCTCCCAGCTCCAAGTTTTTACAAAAGTCAGCCAACTAAGATCAGATGAGTGTTCACATCTTCCTCTGTTCACAGATCACACCTCTGTGAGTTTCTGTTACATGCAAAACAAAAAAACAGAAGTCCCCCCCAAAAAACAGCAGTACATCGTAGATACAAAAGGTGGCAAAATAATCAAAAGCAGGATAACACATCCTACATCACTGTGCAAAACTTCTGAGCACAGTGTTTACTGCTAATAAGCTGCTTGAAACACTGGTTTTAAGCTTATCTTTCTAGACACTCTGGCACTTTCTATCCCTTCACATCACTGTAAAAAAAAAAAAATATTCAAAAAAACCCACAATAAAAAAAGAATAAAAATCAGTCATGGATTATTAGTAAGAGGTTACTACACTTTTAATTCCCATAAAGATGCCAGTGATTATCAAAGCTGCAGCTTTGCCCCGGTTCTCAAAGTCAGGAAGAAATCTTGCCAGCTGGCCATTCTTACAGAATTAATCATATCTCTCTCACACAGATTTCATACTGACTTCCTCACATTTGCTTTAAGTCATGCAGAGCAGGTGCGTTTAGTCTCTCTATTCCCAGCATGGGCCAACAATGGAAATTACCCAACTTCATTGACAGGATGCAGCTTGTTAAATCAAATCTCTTAAGACTAACAAATCACAAAGAACACGCTCCTAAAAAGTTTGCAGCAAAAAATGGTGCAGCAAGTTCAGAGTAAAAACTTTTCTTTCACAATCTGCAGCAGATTTTTTTTTTTGAGAGTACTACAATCACAGCTTACATATATGAATAATACACACAAGGCGGCAAAAAAAAGGCTGGTTTTTGTTAAATGAAGGGACAGAGATGAAAATCCATTGTACTAAACTACTAGGAGGGGATAATGCTAATAGACATAATTTTTACTTTGAAATGGTTGAATGCTGAAATGCAAGAAGAAAGATGTAAACCCTTTTCTCTCTATCAACTCTCATGTAATAGAGGAATTCTATAGTACTTGTACATACTGGGAGAGGGACACACATGCAAAGGTTTGCAGTTAGACCCAAAATTCCTGAAAAACTATTCATATGCACACAGAGTGTACTGGATCAGCAAAAAGTGGAAATGCTACAGATGGGGTTTATCACATGCAAAGCTCATTCCAAACAGAGAGTAAATAGGTTAACACAAAAGATATCCAAACTGTTTTAAGAGGGCAAATACACTTCCTGAAACCAGACATTAAGAGAAGCAGCAAAAAAAGTACAAAACAAAAAAATCCAAAACACAACAGTTAAATTGTTCCTATGCTTGTGATCTTGATAATCATTCTGGCACAGCATCCAGCTTGCTGCACTTTCTTGGCATGGGCCACAACTGTGTAAGCTCATGTGTTCTCTAAAGGGGCCATTTCTCACAATGTGATGAATGCACTAAATCCTTTACTCAGCAGTCACGGCTGGCTGCAAAGGCTTTAAAAAGCAATGTGTAAAAAGATGTCTGTGTCACAGTACATAAAGCAACAGGGTGTTTTTTTTTAAGAACAGATTTTTAAAGTCTGTAGCAATGCCACACCTCGGGCAGACAACTATGTATTCTGAACCAAGAGTTATCACTGCATGACTCAAAGATGAAAGAAAAACAGGAAGAGTGGAACAAAAAATACAAAAAAAATTCAAATGCCCTTATAACCAGGAGAAGGGTAACTTATTAAAAGCAGAGCATACTCTTTAAGGACTGAAGTTTAGAATTCAGGACAAAAATATAACAAAAAAGCACAACTTTATAAGATGCACTGTCTCAGAGGAAAAAAATACAGATACTTCAGTTGCCCATGTAACACATCTCTGGGCATTTACATAACTGACAGTATTAGCATCCATCCAGATCAAGTCTCTGCTTGGAGAGACTTGACTATCTCTACTGTCATCCAGAATTCAGTGGGCTTTATATGGCATCAACTGCATTGTTTACATAAATCAATGTAATCATAATAGAGAAAGAGATTCCCTTCCTTGCCCATGTGTAAACTCAGTATCACATGCAGAAACATGCAGCCCCATAGGAATTCTTTCTGTTCAGAGATCAGTGGAAGTTCGCAATAGAAAACATAAAATTACTTTAGCCGTGGAGTTGGTTGGGAGTAAGAAAGTAATAAACCTCATACATTTTACATTTTTTAAGAGCCATAGGATAGCTTCCTGTCATAAATAAATATTTACATTTATAAATAATCTCCAGTTTCATTATCTCATCCCTTACAACAACATAAAAAAAATTACATGGCTGGGTTTTTCCTTTTCTATGGATAAAAATTTCTGTAAACAACATCCATCCAAAATTACAACTCGGTTATCACTAGTAAGCTCTGAAGGTTCTTTACTCTTAAGAGGTGAAGTAGAAAACAGGAAGGGAGAAGTGGTTTTACCTCCTCTGTGTATGTCAGGGGGAATTGCAGGTGCCATCATGTTGGTATCCATGGGCTGGGAGGTATCGTGTGTCATCTGATCTTCCGGAGGCAGGTAAGCAGGAGGGGGAGTATCAGCTAAATATAGAAAAGGCAGAGATACAAGAGTCCTTTCCTCTTTTCAAAGAATATCTACATATCCACATAAACAGTTTTAGCCTGGAAATGCTTCCAGCCTGACTCAGCTATAAACTTCCACCCACCAGAAATCTGAAAAAGCAATCACGGACCTTGAATCAGGAAAGCAAAGAATTACTGTGCATATTAATCACAACTGCAGTAAAAACAAGTCACTTCAGCCCCACGTAAAGCCACAAAAGAAAGCTCAGCTGTGTTTCCAGCCCACGCTTTTGCAGGTTGCAAGTGTCATACAGACATTAAGGCACAAAGATGTCTCAGGACCCAGCCACAAGTAGATATCAATTACAGTAAATGTGAACAGAAGCTGGAGCAGAAAACTTTCAGTATGAACTTTTCTGTTTCCAACACAATTCTACCAACAAAGTATGCCAAGATACATTCAGGACCTTATCATTGTCAGTGCAGAGTATTAGCTCTGTTTCCCTAGACTGGGAAGAGTAGAAAGTGTTCAGGAACCCAAATTCTACAGAGGCAGCTGTCTGGGTCTGGGATTTATCTGTCAGTGTCTCTGTATGGTCCCATTCAGAACTGAATCACTAGCACAAACCCAGCCCATGTACAATGACTGGACTCACTAACATACTGCATTCAGCCCTGTTTGAAGCATCCCAGCCAGGTAGTCAACACTGCCCTTCAGCTGCCTATCCCACTTCTGGGAAAGCTTCCCAAAAGGTTTCTTAGAAGCTACAAGAAGCTGCCAATGTCACCGTTTCCCAATACACCAGTGGACTCTCTCTCCTCCAAAGCAGTTGCACAGAGGTACATGCAAGAGAGAGAAACCCTTGTTTTTGCTGCAGAAGCTGAGCTTAGGTTACCACTGTGCTGTCTGGTGAACACGGCTGCTGCTCATCCCACATTTACTTCCATTACTGAGAGTATGGATTGCAAACCACTGCGGCACGCAATCACAGGGGCCTTTGAAACTCTGAAAACCAAATTAGCATCAACAAAAGGCAGAAGAATGCTTTGTAAGTTTTAGGGGTTTTTTGTGGAGTGGTGGTTTTGTTTGTTTTGGGTTTTTTTTAATATATTTTTTAAGGAAATAAATGTTCCTGAAATTTATTAACTACTTATTGTTTAGCAGGTATTTTGTTGAGAGCTTTACATCTAATGCTGGCAGGTACCTTGCTAATTCCCTTACTTGAATACCCTCAGTTGGATAGGAAAGCAGCAGAGAAAGACAGAGATGACAACAGGGCTGCATTAAAAGCTTAACAGACTGCACTTGATTTTGAGTCTTGTGTTTTACTAAGCCTTAAGTGTTTGTGTGTGTGCAAACATAATGTGAGTGATGCACAAGATTCTAAGGGCACAGGCAACCAATTAGCCAGCATCTAGAAAGTTTTCAAGACCTCTAGATAACTGCTTTCCTTCTTCTTTTTTTTTTTCTATATATATTTTCCAAAAGACAGCCACTTTCCCCATTAGTGCAAAGCAGCCAACTGTATCTGTCCTTGACGGACATCAAGGACATCAGTATCCGGACCTCTCCTCTAATTCAACTTCTTCACTGCAGCTGCTGACATTATGAGCATGTGGACAGAACAGATCCTCAAAGATCAAGTGAACTTCCACAAGCCAGCATTCAGGAAGACCTTGTTAGGCCTTTATCTCTGCTGGAAGAGCCCCAACTACACCAATCATATTAAAAATAATAATAATTAAAAAAAGACAGCTGTTTTCATGGCAACTTCTCACATTTTTTTTAGAAAAGCCGATACAAACTGTCTTTCCTTCCTTTCAGCCTCTGCAAATTCAGTAGTCTTCACTCAGGAGAGGAAAATTTGAAAAAGAAGCAACTATCAACATCAGAACTCCATGGAAGTTAATTTCATGTAATAGGAAACAGATTTTCACAAGTCTGCTGCTTTGTTTACACGCCCTCCCTCAGCCCCTGAAGAAAACAGGCAAACAACATCAGTAAGCATTTGTACTGAGTCCTTCTCCCAGCATTTAAATCAAGAAATCTGCCACAGACTGCTTCTGCAGTATTTTTACCAACCCCCATGTAAAGACCAAAACCAGACACTTTCACAGAATTTTCTACAGACACCAGTCAGCAAAGAAAGGTTGTTATTTCTCTGACTTTAGCTGGCAAAACAGCCTGAAGATTTCTTTTAAGGGCCTGTTTTTCAGCTGAAGTATATTTGCATCCTGAAATTACATCACTGTGTGAAGAAATTGTTATCAAGTAGCAATAACACGATCACCTTGGGAAATATCCTTTTTCTGCAGAACTAAAGCTTTGTGCTGAAGGTATGATGATCTCTTTCTTAAACATCTCTAGCATTACACTTCTGATGTATTGAACAGAGTAAGCTTTGTGGGCTAAACTGCTGAACCGGTCCCCAAAACATTTTGAGTCCCTCCCCCCACCCCACAAGAGTTTTCCTGTAGTGGTTTAACTGTGCTAGAAAGAGGCATAATATTAAAACCTTCAATATTATTACCAGACAAAGAGATTATACAGTCTTTATTACCTTACATCTCTCAGCTTGCTATTGAACACAAGAGTTAGCTGATAATTTGGTGTCAGTAAGCAAAAAAACCATGATACCAGTGATGTCCAACCACCTTCTCCCTTCTGAAGGCGAACCAAAGTTGACTGTACCTGGCATCTGGAAGGGACTTCCTGGGTCTGAGCTGGCTGGAGAATGAGGATAGGTGCTACTGCTGCTTCCAGGAGAGTTTGGATAGCTGCTGTTGGGCGAGTGGGGGAAGGGGTGGCTATTGGGTTGCTGAAAAGAGTCCGGGAAAGTAGCATTGTGCGGCATGTGGGGCTCGTTTTGTCCCAGGTTGCGGAATTGCGCCAAGAGGCTGTGCTGGGGGTTGTACTCGCTGTGCCTTGGAACCAGCACTGGAGGAAGGACTGGAAAGGGAGAAAAAGAGAAAAGCCACAGTGTTAGAGACTCAGTTCTGAAGGCTATATAGGGGAAAAAAAATCCCACATTCTTCCTCCCCTACGGCATATTCACATCTGTCTTATAAACAAGGTAGTCAAATCTAGGGGCACATGTCTAAGCAAGAGCTCTTCCTTACATCCGGTTACCGCATAGCTCAAATTCACAGCGATCGTGCTGGATACCTGGTCTGCCAGATGGGAGCTTGTTTGCACAGAGGGCCAGCAAAGAAGAGCCAAGAACAAACCACAGTTCTGTGTTCCAGTTTTACTCGCACGAAGAAGTGCTGGGAAGTGAGTAGTGCATCACGGGGCTGACATGATCCCGCCGATCACGTAATGGCCCGTAACCAAAACCCTTGTTAATAAGAACAGGTTGTTTTTTTTTCTGAAGACAATACTAACAGGCCTTGAACTCAGTCTGGTCCCAACAGCTGTAATTTTATTTTTAACCTGGACCATGTTCTTACAAGTCGCTATTAAAATGGTTATTAACTCTTCAAGTCAGTTTACAAAATGCGCAATTTGAACAAAATTATGTAGTTCAGAAAAACCAACTGAGCAGCAATTGAGCTGCAACCGTATGCTACTGTGGGATCAGAGAAACATCAGAAACTACCAGTCTCACCACACTTCAGAATCCTTCTCACCAGCGGAGAAACAAAGGTCTCTTTTAAACTGGGAATATGAACATGATACCAGGTACACTAACATAAAAGAATCAACTCTTTTTCCAGTGCCTCAGCTTCTATCTTTGAGCAAAGTCCAAGCTAACTGAAGGATTAAAAGCTAGTCCTTTTACAGAGATTTCTGGGTGATGGTGAGAAGAGGAGAGGCAAGGGCTGGGAGAGGGAGATCCATGTACAAAATAGTGGAAGAGAAATAAAAAAGTTATTCCCCTTCACATCTTTCCCCTTTGGCACCTCTGTTTCGCAATTCCTTGGCTGAGCAGGACCGGTAGAAATCCCCCCTGGATAGCCTGCCTTCAAGGGAGGGTGCCAAAAAACCCAACAAAACCCAGGAAAAGCAAGCCAAAGGTACCATCCTCTCTCCCCAAGACTGCTGCCATGATCCCAACACCTGGGCACACAGAAGAACAGGAGCATTTATGCACAAAAAAGCCTGTATAGACACAACTATCACTCAGATTAAGAAAGGTGTTTTGGAGACAACCGCTTCCTTAAAAGGCCAAATTACAAACTAAAACAAAAAAAAACCAAAAAAAACCAAAACAAACCACCCCCCCCCCCAACATTTTCTTAACAGGAGAAACAGGTTCTTCCAGGACACTGGGGCATCTTTACTCTTCCAGCACTTTGCTATTGCATTTAGATATTTATTTAAGTATCCTGAAGTCCAAGAGCATCAGGATACTGCTCTACACATAGCCCAGGTCTGAGGTCTAGATCCATGTTTAAAACGGATACAAATGCATGCCACACAGAAAACTCACTCTCTATTCCTCAAGTCACAGATTAACTTAAAAAAAAAAAAAAAAAAAAAAGAACCAGGTTTCCCTTGCTCTTTCTTTCTGCATATGCCTGAGAAATTAATTAAGCCACCAATTTTGCCTGCTAGTGGCATTAATGCATGAGAAGTCAGATCCCAGAAATCTTTATTGAACATACACTGAAAAAAAATAATCAACCCTCCCTACTGAAATTAAGGCTGCCCGTTAAGAGTCAGAAGCAGGTTTCAAAGACTTAATCTGATGTCTCTATTTCTAAGAGCAATTACACTGAGATTCCAACAGATCTCAACTATTTGAGACTCGTGTCACCTCTAAGTAGATTTGTTTAGATGTCAAATTTTTAACCAACTCCACTTTACAAGTTCTTAATTATGGTGTTTTCTGAAACAAGACACATCTCCTGTCATTCTATGGAAGTTCCCAACTGTAAAACACCTCAGGACAAGCTGCAGCTCCCTCAGCTGTGCAGACTGTTTCTTGCCTCCAACACGACTATTCTCACATGCCACTGGAAAAGGCCATTAAAAAAAAGTTACCCAACATTCAGGTGGACATCACAAATCCCTCTATTCACAACATGTCAAAGCCAAGCTCTCTGGTCATTAGGGCCTCTCAGAATTTTGCTTTTTTTGTTAAACCTAGCAGTCTTTTTGCAGCTGGGTCAAGCACTATTTAATCATCACAGTCAACTTTTGCTGGGCTAATAAATTAGCCAGTGAAAAAAGCAACAATGAGATCATGTGTTCAAATGTATTTTCCCTTTCCTGTCTTTATGATTCCTCCTTACTTTTCCAAGCATTAAAAACACAGCTTTCCCATCTCTTTCTTTCCTACGGATGAAGGTCAAACCATTAACTTTTCTGAAGTTAATTTGTGCAGAAAGTACATCACCTACCTTTCCCATCCTCTGCCTCGTATTAAACAATGACACACATGACATCAGAGGAAGCCACATGATTTACAGCATTTTAAAATAGCAGAATGGGATATTTTCTGTACATTTTCTGTAATTAAATTAATGCAGTGCCAGATTTTCCCAAGGTATAAATACATGTTTTCTCCTGTTGGGCAGAACCGCTGGAGAAGTTTAGAAGAACTTGAAATAAAAACAAGTCTCCTCTTCCCAAGTCTCCTCCTTGCTTCCTGTCCAACTACTTCAACCTCAAATGACTAAACGCCAACTTCTTCAAAATATACACGGAAAAGAGGGAAGGGGGGAAAAGAATACAACTGGTACTGATATAGCACAAATAGTCTCAAAAATATCATCGCAGAATTTACTTCGAGTGCTGCCCCTAATTCACATCCTCGCTGCACACACACAACCTTAAGCAAGGAAGAAAAAGCCCTGAAAGGCCCCATCAGGTGGGACAGAGACTACAGTGCTTCAATGAGCCCAACTCCAAGGCAGTCGCTCACTGCCATACCCTGATCTCTCTGCAGCTCACAGGCTTTTTTGCAGGGAAACTTCTCCTACTGGAGTCACAGAGGAGTTAATCTGAGTGCTGTTCACTCAGGAGTGAAGACATGAGCAGGGGCTGGGCCCTTCCTGAGTATGGAAGGCAGCCAGGAGTTCAAACCATAAAGGGGGATGCACACCCTTCTTGCTCCCCTCACCCCTGTGCAAGGCACTGAGCTTCTGGTCAGGTTGCAGACCTCAACCATATGGAATAACAAATTACTGAGGCTCAGTACAGCAGGGGAGGAGGCTGATCTCTGCTGCAGCTGCCAGCTCCAGGAAGAGGTATAATTGAAGGGGAGAAAGCATGAGAGAGTTATTCAGTGCTAAGCCAGCACACCTGTTGCTATAAAATAATGAAGCAGTGCACATCTTTGCTGTGCAGATCCCTGCAGGATGTGGCTCTAACCATTTGCAGACACAAGTTCTCCCTTCCTCTTTACCCTCTTCAGCGGAAGGGAACACAGATACAACAAAAAAAAAATTATTTTTTCTTTTAAATTACCATCAGTAGGGATGCATACATTTAAAGGAAACATTTATTGAATAGTCTGTTGCCTTAAAAAGCTACTGCAACAGATTTGCAAACTCAACCTCATTAAAATTAATGGAGTAGAACCACAAGTCATCCGACAGCTTGATTTCTGTAATTCTTCAAACACCGGATTAAAAGGTTTTATGTGCTACACTGTGCCTAAATTTTGCTCCCAAGCTTCTCTGTCCATGTGGTCTTGGATTTGAGAGTTAATACATGACTACAAGCAGTACTATTACTAGTAACAAAGAGGAAGATAAACAGGAACACAGGATGGGTATGTTTGTGGAACTGTAGCTGAGATCCCATGTCTGTCAAGACAGCCTGGGAATTGGGTAGCTTGGTTTTGCCATGCAAATATTACCAATTATGCCTGCACCAAACAAGCAGAGCTGTATTAAAGAAGTTAGAGCTACAGGGCAATTTCACCCACAGGGCTATTTCATCTAAGAGCCAAAAATGCCAAAAATATACAAGATAGACCTAAGACAACCTGGCTGTTTAGATAAGTGTTCCAACTAACCACACCAAGAAAGAAATGCTTTTATGAAAATGTAATGGTGGCCTTTGAAGAAAGCAACTGCTCTCTACTCTTTTTATCTCCAGCATGTCACCTTGAGCTTCTTCCGAAAACTAGCAGGTGTGCTGTCCGAAAAGTAGAGATTTCCATGGTTTACTTTTTTTTTTGTTCCATTTTCACATTCCAGAGATAATGATTTTAGCAAATAGAGAAAGTCTCCAATTTACCAATATAACTTCTTTTTCTTTTAAAGTTTCTCTCTGAAAAAAACCCAAATCAATCCAAAGGACCTGCTGTACTTTCAGAGTAGCGTATTTTCTATCCAGATGGGTTTTGATTATCTTACACAAGCCCAGAGAGCTAGCTTCCCTCAGGGGCTCATTTTTTCCACCCCCTTTGCATGCTATGTGAGGATCTGGGTAGGTATCTCTCTTCCTATGTATAAAAATTGAAAGACCAAATAATCAGATACAAGGGGCCCCATATCAGAAAGCAGACCGTGATCGTCTTTCCTTGCCAAAGTAGGTTCTACTTCTGTAAAAGTTTTACTTATAGAACTGAAAAAAATAAATAAATAAAAAAAAATTGCTGCTGCACTTTTTACTCTTAAAAATCATGATGACTTGGTTGACATATATGCTATAGAAGAGTTAGTACCACAATAGGGCCCTTGGTGCTAATGAAGACCTGACAGCACTACCATTAGAAAACACACTTAGATTTCCAAGCATCATACATAGCTGCATTTTCATATGAATTTATACAAAACTGCATATGATTTGCCAGAAAACTAAAACTGCAAGTTGGGAAGGAGGGAAATCTTCACACCAGTTCATGCTATCTGGAAATGGGTGTAAAAACAGGGGAGGAACTTGTGGTGTGTACTCCATGCACTAGAGAGAAAATCCTGCAAAGACACAGTTGTAAGAAAAAACAAAGAACTGGGAGAAGGAAAAAAACCAAAACCAAAAAACAAAAGCCAGCAGCTGTGTTAAACTAACAAATTTCAACCCTCCTGAAGACTCCTAGCTTCATTTCCTGCCTTTGAGGTCACAGCAGCTGAAGCTGGCTGTGGCATCCTGATGAGCTCTCCAGTCCCACGGTGGGAACAGAGCAGGTACCAACATATGCTCAGCTGAACATGCTTAGTTTAGCCTGCTGTCTGCAGCACTAGAGAGTCTCTGAAGCATGCTGACTGCAAGGGCTTGCCAAGATCTTGCTTGTAAACAGTAAGACACCATGCAGAAAAAGAAGTTTTCATGTCATTACACTGTCTCGTGTTGCCTAAAACAAGACCTGGCAAAACTGGGTATTCTTTGACCTGATGACAAGTTCTCATTTACAAAGACTACACATAGGATGGATTTTATTCTTGGTTAAAGATAAAAAACTAGTAAGAATTGTGTCAAAAGCAATCCCTGAGGATCAAACTACTTTATGCTGTTCCAATAACACTTGGCTGTGGTATCACAGCTTTGCTTTGTTGTTTTCTCAGAAGGTGAAATTCCAGTCTTTCAGACTATTGCTCCAAACCTCTGTTATAGTAATTGCACGTGAAAAGGCTCAGTAATAGCTCTTCAGCAACCTGTGTTTGGGTGACAGGTGGACAAACATGCCAAACTTTCTATTCCAGGAGAAAGCTGAGAGTTGTCTTGTTTTCTCAACTCCTAATTTTATTTTGCAGTTTCAGGAGACCCCACAGCCCGATTTGTCATTTTATGTAGTTACAACTGAAGACTGTATTAAAAAAAAAAAAAAAGAAAAGGAAAAAAGGCAAAACAAATGTTACTTTACTGACTTTACTTTTACATCAGACATCTGGCCTAAATGCATTTGGCAAGTAATATTAGTACATTTCCTGCATTACAATATTCAGCTAACATTAGATTTTATTTGCGGATGCTCTGATAAGCTAACGTTTTGATTAAACTGACATTTGTCAAGGTCAGATTCAGAATTTAGTACTAATTGTATGCACATTAGTGGAGGAGTCCCTGTAAGCAGATTTGGTGGAGAAACAGTCCTGATGGAGGAGGAAGTGACAGTGATAGTGTATATTAACTCAGACATTTACACAGACCAGAGTTCAAATTACCTGTACGAAAGCCACAGTCACCATCCTACTGAGGAGGTTAAAACTTGGGAATATGGTCTTTCAAGTCAGAAGAAACATCTGTATCTGGTTAATTTTAAAAAACAAAAACACACAAAAAAAAGGACAAAAATATATCTTTCTTGACAAGTTTTATCCTTTTACTGTTGCTTATTTTTCTGATGCGTGGTGAGGTTAGACAAGGTAAGCCCTGCTGTTGGACCATTCCCTCCTTCCACCTCCCTATTTCAATTCCTCTCCCCCAGGTCAGCTCTGGTGGGGAGTTTTAGAACTGAATTCTGCAAAGCCAAAATGAAGGAAGTTTTACACTGCCTGCCAAGCAAACAGACAGTTGCTTTTGCTATTTTGGGGAACCATCCTATAATTGTGCCCACCTGTTGTAGCAACGCTATTTTTAAAGTCACACCCAAGAGCAGCGTTACACGGCCCTACAGCAAAACCTCTCAGCAATCACACTCTGCTCCCTCACCCCTGGCCCATGGAGGTGCAGAAATCCTGCTACAGGAATCACACAAGAACAAGGATTTTTCTAACTTAGTTCTACATACTAACCCTGAAGGGATACAGCAGTTTTGCCCTCCCTTTCATCTGGAGCAGCTTCCCTTTCATCTTTCCCTCTCCCCTTCTCTTCAGGATGCCTGGCACTGCCAATATTATCCTCCAACAGGCCTGGTGCTGTGGGACCTGAGCCATCAGTTGCTCCTGGGCCATCACAGCTCTTCCACCTGACTGGAAACAGCACGGAGGCTCTCACACTGTCTCCTCTCTTTGCCCAGGTGCTGGGGGGTCGGAGCCACTGAGCAAGCCCAGGACCCCAAAATGCCCAGCCAGGCAAGCTCATGGTCCCAAAGGGACTTGCCTCTTACTCCCAGATTTTCTCTGATGGCTCCAAACTTAATCAGGACAGACTTGCAGCACCTGAAAATTGACACTCCCAGGAGCTGTGTTTGAACCCTGCCACTTGCCAAAAGCAGCACTGGTGATCCAACAGGTGACTTCAGGTCTGAAGTGTAGTGGGAGTACACTGTGGTGGGTATTTAAAGACTCTCTTCTGAATTTCCCCCATCTAGACATCATTTGGGAATACTATTTTTATATGTCATGATCCTAGGGGGATGAGATGGGGTAGACTAAATGACCCATTTCATTTTTCACTAAAGTACACCTAGAGAGAGAGTGAGGGCTCGCAAGCATGAGCAGACCAACACACACAATCAAACACCTGTATGATTCCAAATGGTATTAGAAAGCTCCACTAAGCATGCCTTTACTGCTCTTCCACTGAGGACCAGAGCTGCAGTGCTGTACAAGGGAATATTCAAGGACCACATGAGTCTAAACCTGCCTCATCCAGGATTTCCACCATTTCAAGTTTCTTTCTGCACCCCTGGTGCCTGCAGTAGGTGTGCTGCCTTACAGAGAAACACTTAAGAGAAAACAGGCAGAGGAGATCAAAGACAAATATGAAAATAATCAGGTTAAAGTCACAGGCAGGGAGTCCACACCAAGAGCAAAACCAGCATGACACACCTACCACTCTCCTCAGAGCCTGGGGACCTGGCCTGCTCTTGTGGCAAAAAGCAGCTGTACACATAGCTAAAATGTTTCTGGCCAAAAAACAAGCTTGCTGAAGCAGACACACATTGAATTCATGGTTATAATGGAGAGGAACATCACGATCTTCAGGTGGAATTGAAAATTCAACTGTTATTTCTCTTCATCATGAAAAAGCAATCCCTGGTTTGCCCCCTGGTTTGGGTGTAACAATGGCACCATCAGCTTCGTAAAGCCCCTCGATGTAGAGCAGTCTGCAGCCAGCTTTTCCGAAAGAAAGAAGCTTAACCAAGGAAAGTTATCCCCAGTCTTTTTTACCTACACCTTATTGCAAAGCAAAAAAAAAAAAGGACCACTGTGGTTGTTTTTTGCCTCAAAGTGGCTGCACTAATGGGCTGGTCCCTCCAGCCAGAATATATTGGAGGACAAATCATTTGCTTCTGGACTGACCAGTTTTAGTACCCCCAGCACTGCAAGCTTTGAGCACAGCAGGGCAGCTGTAAGCACCTCCACAAATGAGTATCGAAAAGTTAACCACCACATTTCCCAAGGTAGGTTTAAGCTCATCCAGGTCAATGAAGAACAAGTTTCTCCCAAGCCTGACCCCTGAGAAAGTATCAGCACTGGACACTCTCAGGAGACAACATGTAGGGTGGGGGTAACCATTTAGAGAAACACTCTGCACCTTCAACCATTTCCACACATTAAACATGAAAGGGAAGTTAATTCCTCTTTTGCCTCCTTTGTAACATATTATAAATTCAAAAACTAGCAGGCTGATGGGCAAGGACACTTAGTAGAAGCAAACACAATTCTGCACCACATGGAGCAGAGAGGAGCTGTTGTTCACTATTTAAGAAAATTAAATATTCAATTTCTTCATCTTCCTTCCTTTTAGCTAAGGCAAAAGAACTGAACCTCCTCCCCTATAGCCACATCAGAGGGGTGATTTATTATTATTATTATTTTTATTTTTAATAGCAGTGCTCAGTTAAGCACCTCTTCGTCCTCCCTGTTCCCTATGCCATTCCTTTTGTTTTGCAGTTAGAACAAACAGGATCCAGGCTTAAAACCAGACATTTTTGCCCCCTGAATTCTGGATGACATCTTTCATCTGATCCCACTGACATAACTGAGGACAGAGGCAAGAACAGAGGCTGTGTCTCCACAGAAACCTAAGGATAAAAAAAGGAAAGGAAGTCTCAGGAAGGACTTCCAAATGTTAGTTCACAGATTCTGCTGCAAAACCTGAGGGGTCATTCATGGCCTTTCCAGGGAGATGAGAAACATCGTGTCTGGTTTTTCCTCACAGCCTCTATGTATGCTGTACACCTAATTATTTCTCAAGTCTTGATCATAATTAAGGATAATCCCCACAGGTATCTCTAAACCCAAAAATAAAACTGAGGAGAAAAGGCAGATTCAGCCGAGCAAGCACACCAGTTCAGCTAAGCATGCCAGTTTTTAAAAGGCATCAAATTCAGACCTTGCCCTCCTTAATTAAAAGCTTTGCTTTGCCTTGCCAAGGGAGAAATCTGACAAGCCATTAACTACCCTGCTCCAGAAATAATTCTGCACACAAGGGGCGTAGGGAACAGCAGTGAGCTACTGTAACACATGAGGAGATATTTCTTACTGGCACTCAAGGGCAAGGTTGCATTCCTAATCCCAGCAAAGAGTCTCTACTTTCCCCTCTCATTTCCCACCACCTCCATTCCTCCCCAGATGTCATCCTCAGGGCTGTGTTGGTACAGATGTTCCCGCAGGCAGGAGGCAAGCCCCTGTGCTGCTCTGATCAGCCTGAAAGATAACACAGCAGGGGAGGAAAAAAGTGACTGTGATCCAGTTCAGCACAAGGCCACGCACACAGCTGTGCTGGCACAGCACAGCGAGCAGGAGTGCTCCACAAACCCCGCCGCAGACCGGGTCTCCATCTCCAGATTCCAGGCTGAACAAGTGTCACGGTGTCACAGGAAGGCCACCCTTCCTCACCTCTGCCTTGTGCCCCCATGCTGCTGTGCCTCCAGCTGACTCCACAGAGCTGAGGGCACTGAGCTTGTCAAGTTAGTAGTGCCAAAAAGTAGTTTTCTTTTAGTCTGTTTCTTTTAGTCTGTTTAGGTTTCTTGATCAATTCTTTGCAGAACCGTGAGTATGGTCCCATCACGTCACACCCACGTGCCTGCCAGGTGCCATGTTCTTTCTCTGTGTGCAGGGACAGCAGCACTACCAGTGCTCACGGACACTGGGAGATTCCCTGTTTGAGACTGCTGATAGTTTCCTCCCTTCTCTCACTATTTATAACCAGCTCCTACCTAGCCTGGCCAACAGAAAAATCTCATTTGGATTCAAGTGTAGCTTTGTAGCTAGCAGACACACCACAGTGTGCCAGTTCTCATGTTTTCCAAGCTTATCTTCTCAAGCTAAACAGGGAGGATGCAATAAGGTATCACGGCAGAAAATCCATGTATGCCTCTGTGAAAACTAGATGCATCCATAGTACTTATTTCCCAACAAAGATCATTACCTGAGTTTATGTAGTTGAGGATTTACCACTAATCCATTCCTCAAAACTCACACAACACAGAAAAAAATCACATGACAATCAGCAGAAGAGTGAAAGTATAGATGCCATCCTATGTAGGGATCATACATATCAGCTCACCAGTAACTGGTTCTGCACAGAACAGGGAAATGCAGACCGTGCTGTCAATTAGAGACACAATTTCATGATGTACCTTGAGGTTGGACATTGTGTGGCACACAATCTGAGCTTCCAATTTCGCTTTGCGAAGAGAAAGAACATTTCTAACCCTACTGTGATGATAGCCTTGGAAACACAAACCTTGGTATCTGCTTGAGTCCATAGACTGTTGTAATGGTGACTCATGCATGAATTCCCACTACCCATTAATCTCAAAACACAGGCACTTACGCAGCAATAATGGTGTTTTAATGTCCTGGCAAAAATGGGGAAAAAACGGTTAGCAGAATTTGGGAGTGACTGTCAGGAAACAAAGATAAAGACCGTGCTTGGAGAACAGCAAGAACAAGGAAGGGACAGGAAAAAAGAAGTCAGAAGTTATGAAGCCAAACAGGAGTTCAGCTACCACCTGTTTCCAAAAGCCATGTTTTCCCACTCATCTCCATGCAATATCCCTCATAACAATGGCAGATCTGTGGCTGACTAAATACAAAACCCTCCTAACATTGCATACCCAGCCAGAGACCTCAATAAAACCACAGTGGGCTTCACCCCCACTGTGGTACTTTTGAAAGGTGTTGTAGGTTCAAGGTGTAACTTCAGCACATGTATGACACTGCAGCTCCAGAGCCGGGTGTAACGGGGCACCCAGGCACAAGGAAACACTCAATCCTGGTCAGCAGACACCTCCAGAATATTTTAAGTGGTTAGAGCAGCACTCTGAGCCTGTGAAGGACTGAATGTTTTTGTCAGCTCTGTCAAACTGACTACAGCCCTAATGCTTATAAGAAAACTGTCCAGCCCCCTATTAGGCAATTAACCAAGAATAGCTGTTTTTTCCTGAAGAAGGGTACTCTTTGGATTAAAAAGGGAGGCATTTTGTTTCTACTATCAGCAACTTGATCAAGCCACTGTTTCAGATTTTTTTTTCCCAGTTATATGAGTGAAGAGATTTTTATCTCATCCAAATACAACTAAAGAGTAATCCAGAATTCCAGCTTAAAGTTTGTAACCTTTTGCCCCATTTCCCAAATACAAAATTCATAAGATCACTTAACACCCCAACCCCAGCTTTCCAGCCCCTCAAACTACTTGGTAACACTCAGTTAAAATGTATATTTTAGTTAGACACCTTTTGACAGTTTTTTGACTATTTTATTTTTCTCTTGCATAACTCATTGAAGTGGACATATGAATGCGAAGCTGCACCAGGGGAGGTTTAGGTTGGACATTAGGAGGAAATTCTTCCCATAAAGGGTTGTTAAACATTGGAATGGGCTGCCCAGGGAGGTGGTGGAGTCACCATCTGTGGGGGTGTTTAAGAAAAGACTGGATGTGGCACTTAGTGGTCTAGTTGACATGGTGGTGTGGTTCAGTCATAGGTTGGGCTTGATCTCAGAGGTCTTTTCCAACCTAATAAATTCTGTGATTTTGTGATTCTTTGAAGTGACAGGATATTTTAAAATACCTGTTTTTAAATATGGTATAAATGGTCCAAATGAGAATGTTCTCAAACTCAGTAATTGTTTTCAATATTAAACCAAAATTAGTTAGAATGTGTAATTTGGCATTACAGTAAGAGCCCAACTGTTGCTCAGTCTGACAGAAGTAGATGTCTTTCAGGAATCTTAATTTTCAGTGTTTTGGAATACTGAAAGCAAGCAACTAATGCAAACATATGCAGACAGCTAGCAGTAAAAGGACACGAGTATTTAACTATTCCACTTCTACTTAACATCAAATTGTTAAGAATTTTTCTCAACTTTAAATTTTTGAGGAACTGTTTTTCCAGTGCTGAGTACCTTTGTCCAAGTTTTTGTTGCATAAATATATACATTATGGGTACTACCCCTGCCATTCACACGATTTCCAAGTTAATACTCACACACCAAAGGGAAATATTTAACATCAAGATATGCTCTGTACATTGTAGATTCAAGACAAATGCCATTTCCATTCACAGAAAAACAATCTTGCAATAACCTTATTTCCACCATAGTTCTGTGTGTCCTTGCCACTGTACCCACAGCTTCACAGTTTATGAAATGACTAACAGCGATGGACTTCCCACTTTTAAACCAGGGGAGTCCACCCATGCCTGGAGTGCATTTCTCCAGCTCTCCCTCTACACCCTCACAAACAGCGGGAGACTTGCAGACTAGTGACCATACACCCAAGCAGAGCTCATCTTAGCCCCTGGAAGTATTCCCTGATAATAAGCTTGCACTAAGTAAAATTAAGCACAGAGTTATCAAAAAGAGGTTTGGCCTTTGAAGAGGAGATAGAGAGAATGGATTGCACCCAAAAAAAAAAAAAAAGAAGCAAGGCAGAGGGTAGCAGGTAAGCAAACTGTGCTTGCAGAACAGCTGAAAGTAAAATTTCACATAAAATCAGACAGTGCTATCAAAGCTTTAAACTGAAGGGGTTATATTCTGCTGCCTAAACTCAAAGTCTTTCCAAAAGGCAACAATCGTGGGAGATCCTAAATACAATATTATTTTCTGGGGGATGAAGAAACAAAAGTGATAAAGTGAAATAATAATTTGGAAATACTACTAGTACTGCTGCTGCTATAATGTCAGAATGGTTTTCATGCACAGACTGCAAATAATAAGAATGAGCTACCTTGCAGTGTTTCATACAAAATCACCGATCTGCACAGTTCAGTAAACAAGAAATTAATTGAGGGATAGTGGGCACCCAGATGATACCAGGCATATACTAAGACTATACCTCTGTATAGTGATAAAACATTTACACAAGTGAGGCATTTGCCACGTGAAAGGGAGACCTGTTAATTAATGCTTCTATCCAGATAAAGTGCAGAGGACGAATCTGACATGTGCAAACAGCCACTTTTGCTTATTTAAGCTGATGAGTCACATGATTAATTGCCACACTTGGCATTGTTCAGATAAGGTGTAAAGGCACAAACAAGGAAGAACGTACCAGGACTCTCTACCCGCTTGTAGTGGTAGGGATTGATGCAAACCTCCTTCTGTTTTGAGCCGAAGGGAAACTCACAGCATTCCAGTGGTTTCAGTTCATGGTGGCTCTGCAGGTCTGGCCAGCGCCACACTCTGCAGTAAATGACGTGTGGGAGCCCCTTCCGGTGGGAAACCTGGAGCCTGCCGTCCAAGGAACGAGGAATTGTCACACAGTTGCTGGGCTGACCAGGACAGCTTAATGCTTTTTCCAGCTCCTCCATAGCACCTTTTTTCTTCTTCAGTTTTTTCACTAAAGCATCAACAGCTTTCTCTGCCCATTTTTCTTCTTCATCCCCTTGCTTCCATCCCAACAGCCTCTTCACTGCTGGGCTGGTGAAGGAGAATAAACTCGTGACGTTCATGGTGACCCCACTGTGTTGATACCGCAGAACCAAGCAGACTGTCCTGTTCTTCCACCACCACCAGGGTACAGCAGACTGTGTCAGTAGTCAAAAGCAGCCTGTATCAAATAATTCCGGTCCTTTCTCTTTTTCAATCCTCCAGTCCCAGGAAGGCAGTGCTGACATCCCCCCTTGACGGACGTGACCTTCTCATTCTTTTAAATTCTTCTGGTTGACAACCTGCAAGAGAATATCAGAGGAAGAGAAAAAGAGGATTTTACCTTTTAAGTTATCATACAGCAGTTAAAAACATCTCTCAACACAACCCATAAGAGTGGTGTGACCAAAAACCAACCAACATCAAAACAACCAGCAACAGTGTTGACAGGCTCCAGAACTGGACTTGAGGCACATCTGATGAAGACTTAAGCAGCAAAGTCTGCTGCTGAACCCTGTATATCCCTCTCCCTCTCTCCTAAACAGCCCTGAATAAATATGTGATGACCCTGGAAAATAATGACGCATTATAAACAAAACCAAAAGAGGCTGAGGGGAAGGTTTAGAAAGAGGAGAGAGTAAGGGGTGAGGGTACAGGTACAAGTCCCCATCAGATCAGCTCCCTCATCCAGTTTGCTCTGTGGCCTCAGTGATTTTTGTGCCACATAGCAAGGGGGACAGCAAGTGTGTTTGCCAGCTCTAAACACTTCTGCTTGCTGCCCAAGCAGGGCATCAGCTAGCACCGTGAGAAGCTCCATAGAAAAAGCCAGAACACAAGAAGACATGACTGTATTCCCACACACACTCCATAAAAGGGCAAGAATCCTATATGAGAAATGCACTTCACATTTAATCTAGCTTAAAACAGTCCCTTGAATTCATTTTTCTCTGTTAAGTGGGAAGGGTGCTCCCCTCTGCCTGTCAGCTGTTGCAATTTTAACCAGCGAAACGTCCCAAGGAACCAGTGCAAGATCACCAGTGCCTTTTTTATTATTTATTTTAGAGAGCAGCTGGAAGCAATATGCCCCAAGAGCAATGTGCTACCCCGCTCTCTCCAAACTGCCAGTCATGCAGTTCAAAAATCACTGCACTAGACTTGAGCATAGCAGGGTCTGAAACAAAACCAGTTCAGTTTCACCTCTCACTTACTTTGGGGAACAAAGAAAAAAAAAAGAAAGAATGAAACTAGAGAGATCCTTGCCCTCATCTCACATGAGGAAAAAACCCCTGCATCTCCCCACCCCACCAAACAGCCCTCACAGCTCTCAAGCAGACTGAGGGAATGCTATCAAGAACTTCACCAATTACATCCTGACCCTTCCTGTTGCAATGTCTGCCTGATGTTCTCAAGGACACGCGAAGGAGTGGGAAGGACGAGAAGTCCTGATAAGAGGATTTTAGACAGCGCAGTGGTCCTTGAGCTGGGAGATGTGGAACAGGACTGAAGCGACGGGTGAAGAGGGGGAGGAATTCCACACAGGAAGAAATCCCTGCTGTGAGCAGCAAGTTTTGTACTTGCTCATGCTGGAAGCAGGCAAAAGGCTCTGCCAGGGTAAGTAGAAGAGACCCAGCAGTGGCAGGGAGGGGAAAATGAGACAAAGAGCACTACAGCACTCATTTTCAAATAGATAGACAAGACAGGAAACATATCCTGGACTGGATACCCACAGGTTGCAGAGGAAGGGGGAACGGGAAAAGGATATGAATGTTTTTGTTGCCATCAGAACGACATAAAAAACCCCAACCAACCAGCAACCTATACACACAGAGAATAGAAGTTGTCATCACACCCACCTCAGACAGGATTTCATAGTTACACTCAGAAATTATTGCAGAACTTAAAATTACAAATGCTGTGGCACACTTACTCTTTTGACTGTCATGCATTGTAATGATTTCATAGTATACCACTATATTTGAAGTACTTTAAGCTGAAAACCATCCACTTGGTTCAAATTAATTTGTCACTAAAGCAGTTATCTAATTGCAGAGGTTCAGTTTTATTGGGCTCAATGTATAAACTACATTCATGTGAATAATGATTATGGTCTAAGACACAGGCTACGTCTACCTGCACTTCATACTGGTACTTCCCATTTTTTATGCTAAGAATTGTACTTGAAATAATAATGTCAATGCAATAGAAGATTTGCATGAGCCTGCAGCAAATTTAAGAATTATTTTGTTACCTGAGCATGAGCCATACTGTTAAATAAGTTGAAACTCCATTACTGTCATTGACTGCACTCCAGGTATAGTTTATCCTTACATGCACTGTGCTCTACTAAAGTGCTGTGCTAATTTAAGAACTGAATTACCAGAACCTCAGTGCATGTGCTTTAAATATGTTCGTAAGTAACTGAGTTATTCTCAACTCGTATATAGTCTGTATCTCAATCAATATTCTAAATATGATTTTTCACTGTTTTTCAAACAAAAGATACAAGTTCCATACACAAAAGTTACAAGTTCCAGTAGCATATCACCAAGTATTTGAATGAATAATCACACCCATTCGAATGAAAATCTTAAGAAGATTTAACTCAAAAGGCTTGAGTTAAAGCTCTAATGAAGAAGAAAGTACGAAGTTTAAATTTCGACCCAAACTTATTTCAACATTGATAACGTTTGCAGATGTGATTCTACTTAGGCCTGACCCATTTTCACCAAGCTACTTGCTGTGACAAAGGAAAAGTCCCGTCTATTAAGACTGTATGCTTATATCAGTTCCTGAAAATACAACCCTAACACAAGCTCTGCATTTAGATGCAGCCCCAAGAAGTCAGACCAAAGCAACAGATTTTCCAAAGTCTTTGGATCAAATCCTGCAACACACGCACGTCCCACTCCCACGTTCATGTGCCCCAAAACACATTTCACCATCACCATCAAAGGGATTATCTCAACAGCTGGCATCTCTGTGGCAACAACTGCTGGGAGAGCATGAGGAGTAGTGTTAGCTCACAGGGTATGCTTGGAAGTAGCACAGCTCAGCAGGACCCAGCTGGCCACCAGCCTCCAGCCCAGCGACTCCTGCTGAAATCCTGCCTGCCCCAACAAAGCCTGAGCAACGCTCCAAGCCCTGAACAAGCCACCAGGATAAGGAAAGGGGGAGAAAACTCACAGGCTGCTGATCACTAGTCACACTAAGCTCCAATACAAGTAGTAAGCTAAAAAAGAAAGAGAAAAAAAAAAAAAAACCAGAGAAAGCAATGTATATGGAGATTTTCGCTTCCAAGAAGCAGAGAGCCCATCCACAGGGCTGAGCCCTTGCCAGTACATTCCGTTTCCCTTTCTGCCACATTTGGTTTCTGCGCTGCATCATTTCCTGTATTACTTCTGCACAAAGTGGTCTTATCAGCTGGAAGTGCAAAATAAAGATTAAACCACGAGTCAGCAGATGACACAGTCTGTGTCCTTCTTCCTCAAATACACGTGCCCTTCTGGGAAAGTGGGAGTTGGTATTACCAATAGCTGAGTGACCACCAGCCCTTGAAGGGTATGTTTATTCACAAGGTAGGGAGAAAACAGAAACTTAAGCCAAATGACAGGACGCTCTCCAAAAGGCAGCCTGGAATCAGTTTAGAGGAAATTGAGTTGTTACCCACTTATCAGTCACACTTTACACATCAAAACCCATGCACTTTTTATTATGTTTTCTGTCTGATGATGGATGAGTTGGAATCAACAAATTTCTTTTAAATCCCCATGCTGCTTTATTTGTCTTCCTTCACTGCTGTGCAGTGTTTAAAGATTTGTGTAATTTTTGACTAAAATACAAACCTGCACAAAGCTTGTGAGAAGCCTATAAAAAAATAAGTGAGCATTTTACATATATATATATACACATATATCTATACATATACATGTTTAGTCAGCTTTGTATTTAAACAAAAACATTTAGGCAAAATGCTTAAGACTGAAGTTCTGTTTTTCTGGCCCTCAAAACTCTGTCAGCAACATCTAAGCAGACAGTAAACTATTCAATGAGACTGTTTTCAAATTCCCACAGAAGATCCCATAGGAAACTGTCCCATTTTGCATAAATGACTGTTTTTAGTGGGTGGAGAAAAGGGTAGGACAATTAGATGATCCTCTCCCAGAGGGGTGGAGGGGGAGCAAAACAACTTCTAGCCCAAGTTTCAGGCAAACAAGTCGCTCTAACTCTTCTACTAATTTCATTATTTGTATTACAGGCTCAGTGATGCAGGCAAAAAGGATCCTATTAAATACTTTTAATATATGCTTAATACAGTTGGACATAAAAAGGGGAAGGAACCACAGTGAAGAGAATCTACCTAATTGTTAATAGAGAAAACTGTTTAGTCCATGACTACATTTTAAAAATTCAATTTATCTTATTTTAGTCAAGATACCTCCTCTCAGTGCCAGTGTCCATTACTTAATAACAATATAAAGAAATAAAAAGCAGAGAGATTTTAATTAGCTTCTCTAAAAATATTTAGTAATTTACCTGCTCTGAAAGACACATATTTTCAGCAACTCATGTATTCACTACAACATTTAGACTTAAAAAAAAAAAAAAAAAACAGATTTTGGCAGAGAAGCCAGGGAGCTATCACTTTATTCCCGCAAGAACTATTTCCATGTATTACTAAAAAGCGTGCAGTCTAAGCAGTTGTAATGCTAGAATGTGTAACAACATATTGTGCACTAACTTCCTCTAGCTCCCTATTCTTGGAGCAAGCAGCAAAAAGTTTCGATTTCTTTCTTCAAGTAATGCGACTTGTAAAACAAGAAGTCCAAAGTCTTCTGCTGAATTACCCTGTTTTTAATCAACAAGTTCTTTCTTTGCACCTCCTTATGGCAAAAGATCAGATCTTGCTCAGCTTGGAAAAATGCACTGAAACCTGGTAGAAACCTCAGTGACATTACAATACACACGCAAAAAGAAAACAAGTTTCAATCCAGAGTGCTGTAGAACTCATTAGAGAGTTTATACAGAATCTGAATTGGCTTTCCTTGTAGTTCTGAAAAGCACAAGGAGGAAAAGAAAAAAAAAAAATAACTTTTTTATATGCCTCTTGGCATATTAGAAAGAATTCCAGAAAAAATACGCAGTCCTGTGTTAATTTCTGATATATAACATATTATTTGAAGAAAGAGGAACACACTGGGAGTTGAAAATACTTCATTATACCTAACAGAGTAGGCAGCTCTTTTCCTGGCACTGCATTAGGCTCCCTTACTTAAGGCCCAGCAAGAGCAGGGAGGATACCTTCTGCCTGTTTTGCGAAGTAACCCATGTCTTGGATCCCGAGAGACAGCCCAAAACACCTGGTCTGTCCAGCCTCCTCGTGGGCTATCATTCATGTTATTTGGCTGAGGGATTGCCCCTCCAAGAAAACCTCCCATATATCACTGTACAGCCCACAGAGAAAATCCTGTCAGCTACTACACGCACCCTTTAGCTCAGGGGGTGTTGGGAGGGCAAGAGTGTCACACAAAGAGCAGGGACTGCAGTGACTGCAACAGAAGCCCCAACAGTTTCTTGTAAGAAATAATCTGTTCTCAACGGGGCTGTGACAATTGCTTTTAGAAGAAGGACTTGAACAAGTTCAGACTTATTGGGCAAGTCAAATCAAATCCATCAGTTCTGAGTGTGAAACGAAAAGCAGATGCACCGCTCCCTCAGAATGAAACCGCAGGGGCAATGTAGAGTTTACCAGTGGAGGGGAGGAGGGCAACAGTGACCCAAAAAACAAAACCTCTACTGCTTTGTTAGTCCAAAGCATGAAGGAATAACCTCATACCATCAATATCTGCCAGCTCCTTCCCAATGCTCACCACAGTTCAAATCAAGAACATGGTGTCCGGCCAGTTTCGACAACGAACCGCGTTTCTTCCGCTGGCCTTCCCACTCAGCTCCTGGCAGACCAGGCCTTGATCCTTTGCCCTTAAAGTCTCAATTATCACCATTGCAAGAGTAAAACAATTGCAAATTCTTGCAGGTTTTCTGGACTTGAAGTTACCAGATCTGAAAGACTTACACTAACTTCACTGTTGCTTCTCCAGAAAAAATACCCATTTTCCACACACATTAGAAACCAAATCCCGTGTTACAACACAACTAAAATGACATTTCTAAGGAAATACGTAATTGTGAGAAAAGAACACAGCAAAGGTGCCTCCCCAGTTTTGACACATATACATCAACAATTAAATTGGCCCTTTTCCTGGTTAAGAACATTTCTTCCCAATGCCCTTGCAACTGTTTTGACATATTGGAAACCATACTCCGGAGAACAAAGTTGAACACCACACCTTGCATGAGTTTTATCTACACCTTTATTAAAATACAGCTCCACTTTGTTTACAAGGAACACCAACACCATACAGCCTCTTAAGTGATCACCAGATCCTCAAATCCTGCCTTTTTCACCAGGGATGAGAAACAGTACATTTCTAGCTTGGCACTGCTGAATTGCACTCATTCTTGCATTCAGATTTACCTGAGATTCCACAAAGTCACAAACCACCAGCTCTTCCTTTAACACCTGTTGATCTCCTCACCATCCTCATTTGACTTGCCAAGACTACACAAAAAAAGGAAAACCAAGTTTGCCAAGATTCTGGAAGCTGGATAAGCCTGGTGCACACCAGGACTAGTACAAGTAGGATAGATCAAAACATACACCCAGGTGTGCACAAATCCCTTCTGGTGTTGGAAAGCAGTTGGACTGAATCAGATGCGCTTTCAATGATTATCTCTAAAATCGCAACTTAGTGTTTTAACTGAAGTCAGGAAGGAACTGTAACTTGATGATTCAGTCAAAATTCTGGCACAGATGGGATTGCAAAACTATTAACTTCACTAAAGTAACCTATAAGACGAATACAATGCTGTGAACCACAAAACCTACCAGAATAGTTTTCATGATGTGGGGTTTTTTTCCCTAAATGCTATTAAGGAAGAGATTCTTAATTTTTCACTCTCTCCAAGCTGAAGGCCTCTTAAAGAAATACTCAAACTATGACAAAACATTCAAAAGAAAAACATATCCAAACAAACAGCTGTCAAGAGACAGAATGAATTACCAGCCATCACAGTGGGTATTTCATTGTGCATCTTTGGGGCAGGTTTATCAATTGTGCTGTGGAGTATTTAAACTCCACACGTTGTCCCACCAGGAACCAGGAGCACTCAGGAGTACAGGAGCAGCCAAGGAACTCAGTCAGCATCATTAGATGACACAGACCAACTCCTGAAAAATGCAGAAGAACCTATAAGACCAGTCCAGAGCACTGGCTTTGTGAACACGGGATATCCACAAGGATGACAGGACTAGTCCAGCTATTAAAGTTAAGTTGGAAGTCCTTTTGTAAAAGGTCAAAAAGATGGAGAAAACAGATTTCCCCCCCACCTTTCATCATAAAACTCCTATGTAACTCCCTTTTTCCACAAAGACCATTCCCTTTCCTGACTTTTTGAACTGTCTTTAGAAAACAGGTGTTGTTTACAACAATAACAAACACACATCTGTGTGGGTGTGTTAATACACACAAAGGCAGGATAACTGAAACCTCTTCCTATATTTAGATCTGTCTGGTCAGCTCTAATTGCATAATTTAATCAAAACCCTCTCCAACGGAAACACATCCATATTCATCAGAGGCATCAAAGGAAACATCTTTACAAACTATATCCTTTTACAAACCAACACATGGTCCCACGCCACTTGTCCAATTGTTGAATTCCTCCTTTGGGAAGGGCACGGAATTTTATTTCTTTTTATCAGCTGAAAAAAGCATTTCCCTCCAATTCATCAGCACAGGGTGGGAGGAACTTCCTTCACAGGTGAGATGGGGAAAATTCACCAACATATCACTTTCAGGGATTTTTTTTAAAGTAGTTAAGACACACATTTGCAGCATAAAGGAAAACCTTTAAAACAAAAATAAGAAAAGCGCCCATCACCACTCAGGCATCAAAACTTTCGAGTAAAAGCTCATAAAATGCAAAATGTGTTTTGTCTTTGGAGAATGGCAGAGTCTAGCACAGACTGCATGAATTTAGAAAGGGGGTTGTCAGACCCAGTCAGAGCAGTGCTACAAGAGGGTATTTTTTGAGGGAACCCCATCAAATGCACTCCAGTTATGCTAAGCTAAGGCAAGTTACTGCACCTCCAAATGATTCATTTTACCAATACAGTTACATCAGCTGCATTAAACCAGTTCTAAAGACTGTGACCCAGACCTCATTTATCAGAGATTAAGTAAAGATGTTAAATTACAGCTGAAGATCCCCAGCTTTAAAGTGGAATCTTTCACGAAAGAAGGGATGACAGAAAGTGAGAAGAAAAATTACTTATTCATTAATAAAAGAATTACTCGGTCAAGCCCCAACAAAGCAGAACAAACTGATGAAAATTAAACCAAAAAGAGAACATCATTAAATTAAATAAATCTTTTCACAGATTAGTCCCTCATCTACCGTTTATACACCTGAAATAAGCATACCTCTTCAGTATGCCAATACTAAAGACATTTCAATACATTTTATGAGATTCATGTTTTTCTTTTTTTTAAAGGATTCCTCTATCTTTCCTGGTCTTTGCTTTATTTGCAAAAAACTAAGTAGCTATTTTTTTTGCCTTTACATGACCTTTAAAACACTGAATCTTCTTCATGTCTTTAAAATGTCTCTCCTAAATTTTGTGAAGTGTCCTGCGATTCACAACTACCATTCTGGACAGAGAAAGTGTTTAAAGATGATACAGCTTTCCAAGCCAAGTTTATACAACTCAGAAACAAACATCAATATTTGCCAGATTTCCACTGTCCAATGAAACATTATTTAGTTACAGCATGCCATTTGTGTCCTTCTGAAAACCAGGACTGGACTTCAGATGATACAAACCCCAGTGTGCTCCAGATCCTCAGGACACTGAGCAGCAGCTGCAGGACCACATCACAGCAGATACTTCCTGGCACTATCTTGGTACTTATCAAGCCACCCAAACTCATCAGGCCCTTTACAAATGGAAGGAGACAAGATCACAGTGTTTACAGATGGCCCCTCAGCTTACACACAAAACAATTAAACTCTTGAAAGATTGCAATTTACAGGCAAATAGAAATTTAAAGGGATCCTCCTGAGATCAGGTCAAGGAAACTTTGGGTTCACGTTTAAAATACAGCAGCAAACACAGATGAGAGGTTGATCAAGGCCTCTGCCAGCATGTGAGGTACAAGTCTGAGCTTGCCTACACTAAGAACTTGAACAGCCTTCAACTACACCCCAATATAACCCCAGGACAAGGTACAATTTCACCAATATTAAAACATATACTTGTGGAGAATAAAGCTATTGACACACAGTTATGAAGGTATGGTCTCACTTTTACAAGTGTTTTCATCGAATTACTCCACAGGCCCAAAGGAACAACTCTTGGTTCAACTGAAGACCAGGCATCAAGGATCACTAGCTTTCCTCTGGACCAGCAGGGACACTTGGAAGAAAACAAGTATCACACATTATTGTGGTCGGAAGCCAGCAACCACTTCCTCACACCAAGCCTTGGCACCTCCTGCTAACAAGTACATAACAAAACTTTTCAAAGCTACTGATTAAGAGGCAAGTATTAGAAGAGAAAGCCAGAGAGGCAGCCAACAGGACAAAATGTTTGCTGGCACCAAGACACCTCTGTAAAAGCACCTGCCATTACCCCAAGCAACAACACCAAGCCATCGAGTCACTTGGCCCTGAGCAAGAGCCCATGGCCACTGCAGTGAGGGGACAGAGGGCAAAGGCACTGTGGCTGAGACTGGGGCATGTGCCAGTGCTACCGCTCTCACCACAGCCAAGGAAACGTGTTTTCTAACCACTGCCCACAGGGAACGGGCCAAGCACAGGCCCAGAAGTCACAGACACACTTTTCCCCCTTCTGAAAGGGCAAAACAAGGGTGCACACATACGTGAGGAGCCAGAGGGATCCAAAACACTGTGGGATGAGGCAAAAGCAGCTGTCACAGCCCTGTGCCAGAACATCTGCAGAATCTCACGTCAAACTGTTTTCTCATATTCCAGAGATCAAGGCTTTGGAGCGTTTTGTACAAAGGCTTCAGCCCACAGATAGGAACTGATAGTTAATACAGCAGTTGGGAACGGCATAGCTTGAAAGGAAGTGGGAGATATCCTCCTACATTGCTTACTGGGAATACGGAAGTTTTACAACACAAGAAAAGGGCTGTAATCTACCCGTCTGATCCCCTGGTTATCTCCAAGCTTTTTATGATTTTTGGAAGAGGAATCAAGACACAAAGAATTACTCAGTACCCTTTCCTTATCTACTTTTTTTTTTATTATTAACAGAGCCTGTGTGATTCTGCATATGGGAACAAGGCAAGTTATTACTCACTGCACCCTAATTTTCCAAGAGCAGTTTGCAGTTTCAAAATTCAGGTTTTGCATAGTTGCAGCACTGCAACCTTGCAGTTGAGACACCAAAGTACAACGTTTCCCAAAGAAACCATGCTCTGCAAGGTCAGCAGCAGGATAGCTAAAACAGCTATAACACTTCCCAAACTTTCCACTGCTGCACGCTACGGAACGGTCATAGCTGTCCTACTACAGAGGACGGACAGAGGGACTCAAAGCTCCAAAGTCACAGAGTGAGACTGCAAGGGTGAACTTCCAGGACTTGCAGCTTTCCAAGACTACTTACTTTTAAGCTAAAAGCTGGTGTACAGAAAGAACACACCAAGATTTCAGACTCCTTGTCTTTAGGTTGTTAAAGTAGATGCCTTTAATTCTGGGGATGAAACTCCCCAGCTGCCAAGATAACAAGCTTTTAGGCTCAAACAACCTTGACTGCTGGCTGGCCTGGAAGATTGAGAGCCCTTGTACCCCAAGTCAGGGGAAGCAAGGAAAAAGTGCAATGGAAAAAAACCACAGAAATAGATTTCAGCCAAAGCAGCCTGTCACCAGAACTCCAAGTTCTCAGCCACTCCCGGTTCACAAACCACAGGAGATGCATCGGGTCTGACCACGAACAACAGTCATAGCTGATAAACTTAGTGGGGACAAGGGAAAGGGGACAGTCATTCAGTAAACTGTACTAAATAGCCTTGGAGTATTTATGCTGATGTTTTCTGGACAGAACAAAAAATTTCAAAGAAGCCAAGCCAGAGGGAAAAAAATGTTTAAAAAATTGCAGTTGGCCTCCCAGATTCTGGATAGTTCCTCAGCAGAGAGGAAGGCTACAAGGAAATTCAGCGAGTACCTCACTCCAGCACTACCACCAGGGAAATACCTTAAGTTTGTATTTTAAATCCGTAAATAGTCTAATTCCTTGAAGTTGAAAAATATAAAGATGCCAGAAACAAGAAAGAGTAAAGATTTTTAAACACGTTTACCATATGCCGTCAAAACAAAGTTTGTTTGGAGAAAAGTGGATGGAAAGCCAAAAATTTGAAAGTGATTTATGCAGTGGTGCAGAACCCAGGAAAGCTGTGAGCAGTGCATTGGCTCACAGCATGTATCAGCTTCAGGTGCCCTAATTGTCTTCACTGGCAGTGATTTCTGGTAACACCAGCCCGCTTTTACAGAACAGTTTTCAATGGATTTAATATTTACCTTTCTCTGGTTTCTTGATAATGCTGCTAACAGTGCCTGGTCTGCCAGTTGTTTCAAGCTATTTCATCCTCTGAAGAGGAAAATCAACTTTCTACTACTGAGAAGTTAAACTTGGAGGACATTCTTTTCCTTGTGAGGAAGAACATTTGTCCTGTCTCACACAGGATATGCACTAGATGTGCTCTACTCATACAGTTGTATTAAACTAGAAAAACATTTCTAACACAGCTTGCAGCTTATACCAGCAAAACAGCACTTGACCAGAAAAGCTTGTTTAAGTGTTGCTGCCCATCCATCCTCCCTCAGCCCCCATAAAATACACTGTATCATTAATCACTGTCGTTCTGCTGCCAATATAACTACACTGGGGCTTTGTGACTGACGTAACTCTTGGCAGTCTAACCTCACCATGCTAATCACCAACGTAAGTATCTGGGAAAAAAACCTGTAAATTAGACCTTTCCTTGGCAAGCACATTAAGGAAGTCTTCATCTGGGAGTCCTACAGCACTCCTTTATAACTGGCTACCTTGGGCCAGCAAGGGCACAGGCCCACAGGCAGATGAGCAGCCTCAAGAGCTCGCTCCACCCAAAGACAAAAGGTTTCCCTTTTTCTCCTGTGTGCCAGCCTAAGTACTCCAACACAATTTCCCCTCTACTTGTCAATCAATTCCCCTTCCTAACCTGGAAAAACAACATCAACTAAAAAAATGTTCTGCAGGATTAGCTCAGAGCAGGATGAGCACTGAGGTCACCCAGCCAGCAAATACGAAGAAATTGTGGCTGGGGTTGAGACAAATGCAACTGTTGAGTTCTCTCTATCTAGTGGAGCTGCCACTCCTGAATTTTAAATGATATCCAGATCAAAGATTAGCTCACACTCAGACACAAGTACTTCATCTGATCTGCAAAACCTAGTCCCATTCCTGAAACAAGGAGCTCTGCCCTGGCCAGTTCTTAACAACCAAACACTCCAGCAAGCATTTCAACCCCCCCATCTGCTGCCACTGCCTTCTGCTCTAGTAACTAGACAGCAAACTTAGGACAAAAGAAGAGTGATTTCATATCCATCTATCCAAAAATACCACACACTGCAGAGTTTTAAGCTGAGAGCATTTTTAAAATATTTCCCAAATGAAATACAATACGACACATTACAGAAACTGTAATTACGTTATCTTAATTTTTTAAGCTAATAAAGACAAAGACTTTTCCTTGGGCCACTACATCCAAGTGAAAGCACTTAACACTGACACTAGCTAGCGTGGATAATAAAGGGCCTGTTATTAAATATGCCAGACTGTAAAGCCAGCAGCGGGCAAAAATGCAAAACAGGAAACTGTAATAGTCGAGATGGCAACCTATATGTAAGCCAGGTTTTCCAAGCCATTCTGCCAGGTCCAAATTCACATTTTTCAAATCACTGTTGTTCCTCACTGCATTCAGCAGGTAGTTAGCAGAACAATTTGCAGGACAAAGACATAACCATTGTCTTTTTTACCTCTCTCTCTCTCCTCGGTGATGAAAAGGCAGAAGTGTCTGACAAGAGGAAAGACTGTGTGAAGGAAGATGAAATTCTGATCTTGAAGGTTGGAGATTCATTATAAGACCTCAGTAGAGCCACTCAAGTTGGGTCTATGTTTGCCTCACCTCCCTCTTCCTTCCTTGTGCAGGGAAGCACATACTTTAGATGTGTTTGAGATTCCTGAAAGACCACACATTTGAAATTAAACCAGTGTAATCACATTACACATATAACAATCCCTGAAGCCATCATGTGGTCAGGCCTGTGAGGTTTAGATAAATTTCAAGCCTGCTTTCTTTGCTTTTGTGACAAAACAACAGCGCAGTTGTCACAGAACTGGAAAAATAGGAGGCACCTGGATATGGTTCTGGGCAACCTACATGGTCATGATTGAGCAGGGGGCTGGACCAGATGACCTGCAGAGGTTCCAATCTCAACCATACCGTGATTCTCTGAAGTTCTCTAAACAATCACCTGCCAATCATCTGGAAACAAGAATTTGGTTCACATCAGGAAAGCAACTGGTTCAAGAAAACTGGATAGAACTCTGCTTGGCTCAGCACAACTATAAAATCACATCAAGTGCTACCAGGGGTAGGGACTGAGCTCTGTTTGCTGTGTATAGGCAGAACCATAAGAAAACTTGCTTTTTCCCTGATTTTGACCAGTTCAAAGAATCCAGAGGCCTTCTGAGTTACATCACTCTTCTTCCTTCATGCCTGTACCCCTGAAGTTTGGCTTCATGAACAGCTCCGTTACACTAAAATGCAAGTCCTCATCACTATCACCTTGCTTCACAAACAGCCCTGGTAAGTAGCCACTTTTCCACCCCCTTTTTCACTGCTTGGGAGCTACTGAAAGGTTCTGATCTACAGAGGTTCCCATACCATGCTCATCACTACAGCACCAGTTACCTTCAGCAACCATGACTAACCCCTGCCACGTTCACATACTGTTTGCCTCCCAGCCTATCTGCAAAGGCCAGATGGATTATTTTATTGTACAGGGAGTAAGGTCAACAGAAAAAAAAAAAAATATTAATCAGACAAGGTGTAATTGTACTAACCTAAATAAAGCCCTTCCTTGGTTAAAATAAAACCAAACCTGCCTTCCTGGAAGTATATTTCAGCCAAGAAACCATAACAGTGGTAAAAATATGTCAAATTTCACAACAGAGCATTTGGGTATCAGGAGAAAGACCCTTCACCCAATAGGACTGTGTTTTATTGATGAGCCATTAGAACTTTTCAGGACCTGTGAGCACTGTCTATGCTCATGCTATTGGCCTAACTTGAAAGTAACTTTCTTGTTTCATGCAAGACAGCTCGGAAAGCCTTGAAAAAAAACCAACCGGCCAACACTAAGCAAGGGTGTTCTGCCAACCTTTTTGTCCTACCAAAACACTGGCAGAGTCTGTTTTGCAACATCTTGGGAGGGCTAGAAAGAAAAGGGCGAGGAGTTAAAAAACAGCAAAGAACAAAAAACCCCAAGCCGTACATTTTTTGCTATTCCTCAGCTTTATAAATTACAAGGACACCACAGAGAATTAAGTCATCAACCAAAAGAGCAGAAGATGTCAGTTCCACACCACCTTCCACCCTTTCTCTTACACACACTACCACATTTCTCTTGAGAACCTTTTTGAGAGCCCTCTCTCCCCTGCAGTAGAAAATACAGCAAGTTACAAGCCACATACTTTGTCCCTCAATACGACAGTTGACTGAAAGTCCTTACTAGTAAGATACAGGTAAGACAACAAGGGCACTTGTTGTCTTAAATTCTCCCACATCAAACTACAAACGCAAACTAACAGATACAAAGGTGAAATATATTGGCAGAATAAAGTCAAATATGCAGCTCATTAACAGTATCTCACCAAACAGCAGATGTTTCCTCCTCCTATCATCCTTAGGAACACATTTCAGTGGAAGCCACTATTTGTTGCAACATTGCAGTTACATACTTCATCTTTAACCAAAACTGATTTTATGCTTTCAAGCATTGAAATAGCATTCATGTATTTATGTATAAACAGTTATTACATACACAGACCTTGACAAATTTACAGGCTCTTCTTAACTATACATAAATTCTCCCTTGTCTGATCCAAATAATTTAACTTTCAACGGTGACTATTATTTTAGGTATTCCCATGTGCACATATAGCAAACCTATCCACTCTGAATAATCCTACCTACTTTAAGATATCTTTAAAAATCTTACACCCAGGTTTCAACAGACAGAATGCTGCTATTATTTTCAATGCCTTAAAATGTTTGAAATCAGAAGTCTGAACTTATTTACAAGAAAACTATGCTCAGTAATCCAATCTTTCATGTAAACACAAAAGAATGAGATACCAATTAGCAAATATTGAACAAAGTGGAGAAGAAAAGTAAAAATATCATCAACTATGGTTACCACATGCCCCAAGCAATCTGAACATATAAGATTCTCTGAACTTATGGAAAACTTTTCAACCTGCTGCAGAAGTGCCAAGTATTAGCTCTGTGTGCACACCAGCTCTTTTGCTTTCCTTTACTTACACATTAAACACGTACATCCATCTTGCAACCTCCGTAGAAGAAAGTCTGTAATGCTGTAAATCTTGAAATCCAAGTTCTACTTATGGATAAAATCTGTGTTGAGAAGATGTATTTTCATCTTCCCCTCAAACAATAGTTTCAAGTACTGAAAGAAGGTCTGTCAGTCAAATCTGGGGGGCAGACGTGATTATGACATCCATGCTGGGAACAGACACGAGGAGACAGTGAAAACTCTCATAAGTCTGTCTATAATCACTTCAGCACTGTAAAAATTTTTAAGTGGATATCTTATTTCCATGTTCCCCAATATTGGATTGATAGTCCATAGATTGCTTTGATGTGGATTGGCATTTTAATGGTTTTAATGACAAAAGCTTGCAAGTTACATACTTCTGAATACCATTAAGTGCCATAATTCAGACTGTCTATACCAACTTACTCAGACAGTCTCATCTGCTGCCATGTTGGGAAGAATGTTCCCTTTTTAAGTACAAAAATATGAAATAATGCTTCAGAAATCACTGGTGAACCACATTAATGATTTGCTTACATGCCAAGTCAACATAATAGTTGGTTTTGGATGATACTGCTTTGAACAGAGCCTAAATATAATGACTTATATAAAGACATGTTTAAAAATAATTTGTTTTCCTCCTTGTACTCTAGACTTCGCCTGTGCATGCTAAGGAAAGGGTGGGGGAAGAACTAAATGAGAAAGGCTGGTGGCATCTGTTCTAGTATCACTCTCCCAAGTGGATAACCTATATGGAAATAAAAGTGATAACCTATATGGCAATAAAAGTGGAAATAAAATAGTCCAGAATCATTACAGAGCTACTGAATGACTAAGAATTACTGAATTGTGCAAGTGTCCAGAATAGCTCCACTGGTCGGGTTCTCTGCACTGGCAAGTCTAGAGGCGGGGGAGGATTGATCTAAACTCGGCTTCTACAGAGTCTCCCAAGACAGCAGTCCCCAGGAGAGTACAACTGAGCAAAACAACCTCTACTTGCAGAAAACCCTTTGTCATCCAATGCCAGCTCAGCCCAGCTGCTGTGCCACACACAGGACAGCTGTCAGGGCTGGCACTGTGGTCACACAGCCCCACAACCCTTCCACCAGAGCAATCCTAGTGCCGCAGTAGCTGATCCACATCCTCCCTCCTTCCCCAAAATTAAAGAAATAATGAAAATGGACCCATCTCCACAGCTCAGCACTACATGCATCGAATACTTGACCTCACAGGGGCTAATTAGGAGTAGTGTGTTCGACCTCTGTTCCTATTGAACTAGGAGGAACTTCCAGTGCCAACACATGCAGGCATCAAATGGATGCAGGGAGAGATCCTGTACAATCTGGGTTCATTCTAGAAAACATTTTTATTCCTTGAAATTAGCCTATTTTATTACATGTTTGCCTTCTCTATCCCTTTAAAAAGCAAAGGCATCCCCCACTCAAATACACACAGAACCAAAAAGCCTCTGTAATGCAAATGAACATTTGCCCGAGGAGCAGGATAGGGATCTCTGTGGCAGCCATTAGCCAGCCAGGAGCATCCTCCTCCACACCTCTGAGTCCACCCTCTGCAAAACCCTTCACAAAAGGCACAGTCTAACATTACTTCTGCTTATTTTGAATCTTGAAAAATAGTAACACTTTAACAGAAATAGTTGCACACCAGCCTGCAGGGATACAACTCTGTATATTAAAAAGGATCAATTTAAAAATTTCTTTCCCACCCCCATCAAAAACCTCCATTCAAATAGAAAAATTCTCCATGCTGTTCTACAGTTACACCATCATGGCTTGAGCATAATAGCTCCAGAATTGCAAGATACCTGTGTAGATGAGCCTTTAGGTCATCAGCATTTCATGCCTCACTTGCCAACTTGGGGGTTGTGTTTTAAACTCTAATTTTCCATTCAGTTAATTTCAAAGATAAATTTCTAGGAACTGCGTATCATCTTTTAATTATTAAGACTGGTATGCACTCAATTTTTTTGCTATACACAAAAGAAAGACCAGTGAAGAATACTAGTCTGCTGTTACTACTGGGAAATCAGATAAGTTTTTAAGGGCAGAACAGACCCTTCTCCACTCTGAAAGCACAACTGGGTGAGTTTGTCATGAAAATCTAAACCAGAAATTAAAAAATAAACAAACAAAAACCAACAACAACAACAAAAAACCCCCACCCTATACATTGGCAGAATCAATTCATTAACCATAAAGCAATTTATGCAATGTGACTTTCATTTTCACATATTTTACGGCTCTCTCTTCCCCAAGGTGGTTTCTTCATCTGCACTGACACAGCAGAAGACAGCTCCACATCCACATTTTGTAAGACACTGCTCTCAAAAGGGACCTTTAATTCTCTTATCTGCCACTCAGAAAGCACCTCAGCTGTTGAGATGCAACTGAACCTGGAGACTAATGGATCTCTTACCACTAGTGACCATTTATTTTCTCGGTTTCTCTTGTAGCCCCAATTTATTTATTTATTTATTTATTTAACTTATATTTGTGACTAAAAATAAGGTGTGTTTCTTTCTTGGCTGGGAGAAGCTCAGGAGATTGAGTACAGCGTTCACACCAATTCAGGTATAAGGAGTTGGTTTAACCACTAACAAATGCAAAACTCTCAAATCCCCAAGATTTGAGAGCACACTGACTAGCAGAAAGGAGTGGGGGAAAAGGATTTTTTTCAGGATTTTTCCCACAACACTTCATAGTGATTTTACCAGTAGAAACAGCAAGACTTAAGATGCTCAGTATTTAATAAACATTTTACTACCTGTGGCATGCTACTTTCTATGGCACTTAGAAACACAAATCTGAAGCCACAGTTGCCTTCACTAAAGAAAAGCAGAGTGAGCTATGCCAAGCTATATTCAAAATTACAGTGTCTGTTCTAAAATAAGTTTGGTCATATAGTTCAAGATATGACTAAAATGCTCTGTCTTATTCAAGAACTCAAATCTGCAAGAACATTTCAACAGTAAATTACAAACTTCAGTAGGATAAAAATACTAGGGGGAAAATAAAAAAAAAAAAGCCCAAACAATTGGCTTGTTCGGCTGCTTGTCCCGCTGATATCCGATAGCACAATCTGCAGGTACAGTCTAGTTGATTCTGAGGCTTGAGAAAGGATATATAAAAGCCAGAGATTCACTCACAACCACTTCCCCAAGCACACCTCTCGAAGCTGCACAAGCCTTCATCTATTTCAGTTCCTGATGACTGCAAGGAAGAGGTTAAGAGTCAACCTAAATTGGTTCAGCATTTTCTCTTCACAGGGCCACAAGCTTTAATTTCAACTACTCTTTGCATTACTTAAATAAAAAACACGGTGCTCTCTTTATTTGATTCTTAAACCAGCTGTATCTGAAGCACAATGGGACATGTCACAGACACTTGCTTCACTGCCCTCATAATATGGTTTAATTATGATGACCGAACTAACAGGCTCACATCATAGACTTTTACAGGTTGACCCTGTGTCATCCTGATGTATCATTTTGCACCAGTTCAGTGCTGTAAATCAATTTAAGATCTCTAGCAGGTTGAAAAGGCTGGTAATGATGCTTTCTCTGCAATCTCCGGGGACTCCACATTATACACAACTTACATTATTTATAAAGCTGAGATGATGCCTCCATTAAGCCTGTAAGACTACTCAAATGAGCTTTGATTTTACACATACAACTTGGGCTTCATAGAACACTGGCTATATGTAATATCCAGTGCATTCATGCTTCAATTTTTTTTTAAAAAAAGTCATAACCTCTCCATTTTTTAAAATCCTTATACCAAGCAAAGAAACTCATAGTTTAATCTGATTAATTTCCCAGTATTCAGAAACACAAGTAGCACTTTAATTAACCTTTGTATTGCTTTTCTTCACATCCAACTCTTTGTGTTCAAACTACAGAGGAAAAGCAAACACTAAACTCATCAGCTTTCAAATATTTGATTGATAGTTAATATTTATACCAAAACAGAAAGGTCTCCATCTGTTTATTCGGTCACTTTCCTCAAACGTATTGGATCATCACATCTTCAAGGGTACACAAAAAAACAAGTTGAACAGGACAGAGTAGGAAAAAATGTATTTGATTACATACCCAATGGTAATGGGGTCAAAACAGATGCAAGGACAAATCCCTACCCTTAGGGTAACCTGATCATGCCTTGAACTGATCCTTTCTGGTAGCTGTGGAAGGCTTCTGGATCACCGAAATCAAGGGAAATTTCCCTCTAGCACCTACTTACAGTCTGAAATAAATTGCAAGATTTCATCCCTAAGACCACAGCAAGTACTTCAAAAAGGGTCACATATCTTTCATTTTCACACTGATGCTTTTCCAGTCACAGTAATGAAACAAGCACTCCAAACTTGCACTAAAATCCAGTGAGAACCTCTAAAAAGCTTCATAGCACTGCTCTCTGGTTCAATGGGAAAATTAAATGAGTATTAATCAGCTGCAACAAACAAACTCGTGTCCCATAATTCAGCAGAGTAATTACTGACAAGTAAAAGAAAAAATTGAGTCAATCTTAGGTTCTCTCACATGATTTGCCCCTATTGTTTGACAGGACAAGGTGCACACAGCCACATGAAGACTGACAGAATTACAGACACATGCCTGCAAAGAAAAGTGTTCTCTGTGGGCTGGGTTAGCTTCAGTTTTTAGTCTTGAGTGCTGCTCAAAAACACATGTAACTATTGGAGGAGAAAAAATAAACAAGTTTTCTTTGACTTCTCCTCTGCGTGCAAAAGAGATTCAAACTATCAGCTATGACAGCTCTTTCCTAAGCATATTAGTTTCAAGACGCTGTATCTTTAAGCACTGACGTCCATTAAACACTGACATATTTCAGTCAATGATCTTTTCCATTTGCTTGTATCTGAAATACACATCTACTTCTAGTCCTCCCGATCTGGATCCAACAATACTGCTTTTATTAACCTCTGTTTATAATGCTTCCCCAAATAAAACTGTTACCCTTTTCGACATGCACTGAGCATCATTTTAGCCTAAAATACACCAAAATAACAATTAATTTTCAGAATAAGCTCGAATTATTCAGATACTGTAAAATCAAACTGTAAGGTCGGACTGCATATCTTCTTCAGATTATTCTACTAACAAAAGAGCAATCACAGCAACCCTGCTTCGGTCAGAACTCCCTCTGACTTTGGTTTATATTAAAAAAAAAATAGTCAGTATCTAGCCCAGATCCTTTTGAACACATGACTAAATATTTCCACACCAGTAAATCTTAATAAGCTCTAAAGATCTATGTTCAGGATAAGATTATTTGGCTGTACGAGTATATGAAGAAACTACACTGAGGAGTGGGAAAATCTCAAGCATCCAAACCCTTTAACAGTGAGAAGAAAAAAAAAAATTAAGTGAACTTTCCTTGACCTCTAAGCACAGATTTGTCATTAAAGAAGAAAGGGGGGGGGAGAAAAAAAGGAGGGGAAGGGGCTGCGGAAAG
>VYXB01006859.1:477585-540612 GCA_013397135.1 Pachyramphus minor
AAGGCTGTGCCTCCCGCCGGGCCCGGCGCGGCACCTACCCCCGAAGTTGGAGCCGGGAGCGGTGCCCCCCGGGCCGCCGCAGGGACGCCATCATGCCGGGCAGGGAGGAGAGCGGAGGGCAGCGCTGCCGAGGAGCCGCTCCCCGCGCCGCCGTCCTGCCCCCGGGCCGGGGACCACCCGCGGGAGGGAGGGAGCAGGAGGGAGGGAGCAGGAGGAGGAGGATGCGCGGGCACGGCGGGCAGCGAGCGGGGAGAGGCGCGGGGGGGACGCGAAGTTGTTACCGGCTGGAGGGCGGTGACGGGCGGCTCCGCGCCGGGAGCGGGCTGCTGCCTCGCGCCGGGGGCGGGGGCGGGAGCGGGAGCGGGGGGGATGTGGCCCGGCGNCCGCTGACCCACAGACCGTCCCGGTGTCCGAGCCCCCTTGGGCACCTTCACAGGGGTTTAAAAGGCGCTTCTGTACGGCCGGAGCGCGGCTAGGGAGTTCCGGCAGCGGTAGAGGTTGTCAGATTCTCAGTTAAAGTCAATTCCTGATCGAACTGAATTATGTCCTCCCTCTTGCCACAGGTGATTCAGTCCTCACCTGGTCTATTCTTAATACTGAAGTAATTGCTGTAATACCTCCCCCAATGACGGAGCGCTCTCTATCCCCATGTATGTTACACGTGGACATCTTCCTGCCCATAGGTTCTAATGCTGCACTTACTCGTCATTCGTGCGAGTAAACCTGTAGCAGTGCGTGAGGCTTTTTATGCAACCAGATCCGCGATAGCGAAGCCTCACGCCGCTGTCCCTCTGAAATGAACCTGAACTCTTGTTTGAATCTGCAAATGTCTGCTCCCGAGTGGACCTGGCTGAAAGTTTGCGGATGGCTGAGTCTCTCCTGCCTGCTGTGTTTACAGGAATCTTTACAGTAGTCAGATAAGTGTTGGGGAAGTAAGATTGAACTGAAACTGATTCCTTAACAAATACTTTGGCTTTTACCCAGTCATCATTCCTGGAAGGAGGTATGAAGCAACAAGCGCAAGATGTTTCTCTACGTGGCAAAATATTATGATACGCCTATACTGGCATAATTACATCTCTATACTTAAGCCAGTAAATTTTCACGTGTATATGCAATTCTAGATATGGTTTTAACATAATTTTAAAAAACAGCAACACTGAAGCCCAGAGGACATAAGGCCCTGAGAGTTTTACCAGATGAACAGCGGTTCTGGACTTGTCCACCCAGGTGCATTGTGAGTCTGAAGACACAGAACTGGAATGACTTGCCCAAGGTCACAGAAGGAGCATGACAGCAGCAGTAAAAAATACCAAGTTTTATGCCTGTGAGGGTATCAGTGCTTCTTTCTAACTTCATCATCTAAAATTCATCCATTTCTTTGTCACATAAATACTACCTAAATTGCAAGCAAATGAACTGTGCTATGTTCTTAGGTATTTTGCTACAATACAGTGGTAGTGAGGAACTCACATACAGAATGATGCTATAATATTGATGGGAAAACCTGGAATAAAATTAATACTTTACTGTTTAAGTTTTGAATCTTAAATGATTCAAGATGAATGAACTTTGGTAATCAGCTTTAACTTGTATTTTGTGCTTGCACTGTATGCAATTACAGTTAACAACTAAATTTTTCTTTTTATGTGCAATCACACACAGATCCAGTGCAGCACTGGGATGCAGACATAACTGGTAAAAGTTTATCTCAAGACAAACTAAAAAGTCTTCAAATTTTGTCAGTGTAATTAAGATATCTGCAAGCAAGGTACAGAAGAAACATGAGACTGCTACTGGTTTTTGAACTGTGGCAGTGCTTAATCCAGGGCTGAGTGTCCTGAATGAAGAGTGGTGGACGCAGCAGTAGTACCTGCCCCAAGAGCTTGGCAGTCTCAGTGATCCAGCCTCACACAGACAAATACACAGAAAAGGCCTTACACATGCCTGAGGTCTGCTCTGCTCTGCTCCGACTTGGTGGGCACAAGCTCCATCCGCTGGATCCTGGTTGCTTGAGTATCCACTCAATTCATGATTCACACTAAACAGATATTACAAGAAGATAATTAGGGAAGCACTGCAGTTTGTCAGGTGTCTTGTTAGAACCACGTTTTTATGGCTTTTGTTGTTGTTAGGGTTGACTGGTTGGTTCGCTTTGGCATGAGAGAATTAAATTATTTTCTAGTTACACTAAGGCTTGGGGAGGATCACAGTAATATGCTCCTTTATCTAAAAAGGACTGTAAAACAGCCTAGTATAGCCTTTCACTGATGTTTAATAACCAGAGCAGTTGTTCTGGAGAGAGTGGGCTAGAACTGGCTTCAGACAGAGCAGTGGTGTGAGGAGACCAGAGGACAAGCAGAAACAGTGTGCCATGGTCAGATCTGCCTCGGGGCTTCCCTGGCCGGGCTGCTTTGGTACACAGCTGAGTCAAAACTTCTAGTCTGCTGCCCACTTTAGGGTGTCCAACTCACACCTAACTGTCCAAACTCATCATTCTGTGGGGGTGAGTCGTATCAGCAGCTTGTACTTCAGCACTTCTAACTCTGATGGCTACTTTTAATGTACACTGTATCATTAGCATCTTCCTAGCTTTTCTGAGTAACATGAGAAATCTGAAAAAAAAAGGAGAGCAGAGAGGCATGTGCACCTGGGTATCGACCTTGATGCTACTCCTACAACAGTGTTCCTCCTCTGCCTTGATCTGAATAGCTGTGCTATCTCAAGAGGTAACAAAGAAGTTGGAGGTTTTTTCTGCTTTTACTCTTTCTACATTCTGCATTTAGACTGGTGCAAGGAAAACAGACCGTGAGGCTGGGGCAGCGAAGAAAGAGAAGAACCATTTCTTCTATAAACAGCCTGACTTTTCATCAGATTACGTGTACAATCTGATGATACCATCAGTCATAAGGCCTGTGAACCTGAATTTTAATGGAGTTGGGGCACTTACGCAGATAAACATCTAATAGACACTTTCTAACATCTCACCAAGCACCTCCCCGATCACCTTTAAAATCTGTGTCTCAGAAACAGATTATCAGAAGGCAGAGTGCTAAAGGACATTCGTTACTCTGTGTATTTTATACTATTATATTATGTAACAAGTATTTTAGAAATACTATACTGCTGCTACTACTATTAACTTTCAATCTTCCTCTAAAATCCAAGTTTGTATGTAGATCATGATTTGGTGTTTCTTGTTAACCTCAGCCAACTTTCATCTTGGTTACTGAGGAGGTTCCAGGGATGGAGAGTGCCTTCTGGAAACAGTTTAGCTCCAAGGTCAGTAACTTTGCTTTACCTTTATGTACACCATGTTTCTGCCGGGAGTTAGAGCTTCATGGATAATTAAATTGTATCACACTCACAACTTATTATTTACATTAAAATCACTGGACTAATTTTCTTTTTAGCTGTTACAGTGTTGCCCTAGCGTGAGAAAATACCAACAGTATTTTCAGACAGAAGAGGCAGTTCTGTCAAGAAGAGCTTTCTAAGGATACTGGATTTCATTATTTACTTCTTTCCTGGGCTGGCTGGTAAAATTTATCAACCTCTGTCTTTCATGGCTTGTCTGCTTCATCTTTGAATAGGTGAGGAACAAGCCTCCCACCTCAGCATTATTAAGGTAGGATATGCAGAATGTTTAGCAACTACACAAATCCGTTTGGGAAAGATGCCTCAGGCAGAAGAGAGCACGTGGGAGAAGAAGGTAAGGAGCATTTTTAGGAGGCCACCATAACTGTGCAGCGCTGCATATGGTTTTCCAAACCCATGTGGATACAAGGACCTGTCTAGCCACAGCAGTGGAGTTCACTGATTTCTGCTGTTGAGAAAGGCACTTGGGTTTGAGCTGGTTCAAATACTTCAGTCCTGCACCACAGCTGAAGTGGTACAGTGGCATGGGCAGACTGAAATGTGGCCTCTAGAGGCGGATGGAATAGGGCCAGCAGAATGACAGCAGCAGCAGAGCTAGTCAGCAAAATGCTGTCCCCACTAAAGAGGGGCAGGTGGCCCTCCTGTTCCCTTCCCACTCCCTGCTCCCCAACAGCAGAAGTGCAGCAGCCTCAGCAGTCCCAAGCCCAGGGCTGAGTGGGGCTGAGCACAGAGACTGATCAGCAGCACTTTAGTGGGGATGCAGAACCATGAGGGTGATGGTGCTTTGAGCTGTGTAAGGAGGCTGGTGCCTGGGGACACTATTCTGGTGCTGGCCTCACAAAAGTGACTTCTGCATCCTTCAGCAGAAACCAAAGTAAGATGTTTTATGGGAGAAATTGATCTGTCTGTGTCCTTGAGTGCCAAGATTCATTTTTCCCTCATGGAAAGAAGAGAAGCTTTGAGCTGGCGCTGCGTAGGTTATGCAAAACCAAAAAGGAACTAAGTTCTGAAAGGCCTTGATTACAGAAATTGTGACAGGAGGGCTCTCTATACTCCTGCTGTGGTGTGTTTGGCCATCTTCTAGTGAACCCTTCATGTCTCTGTAGGGTCAAATATCTACTTGGGACCTGGCTTAGTTTTCTGACTTACTGTCATATGCAAAAGAACAAAGAACCCATTTCACTCTTAGAAGCTCTTCCTAAACTGGCCCACCATGATTAAGTGGGATTCATATAGAATAAATGTGGAACAGATAATTTTACAAGGTTATTATATGTATTTCTGTCTGTTTTGTTAAATAAGGCTTCTGCTGTAAATCTATCTGCAGATACTAGAAAGGTCTTTGATCAGATTGAGTAGTTGTTTATCTTTTCCACCCTTGAGATGATGAGAATCAGACCAAAATTCATTACTTTCTTAAGATTAATGTACCCAGCCAAAGCTGCCAACAACCTGATTAAAAGTTGTGAATCCAAAAGGTTTGGACTGAAATAAAGTATTAAGCAGGGCACTCCCTTATCTCCTTTATTGGTTGTTTTCTTAGTAGGCTCTGCTATAAGGACTTTGCTCCAGCAATGTTACATTTCTGGTAAAGAAGGGAGGTTGCACTCTGTTCTGACAGCTAATTATGTGCTGCCATGAAGCACAGTATTCCAGCCCACTGTACTGCACCAGTGTTGTACTTTCTGGAGAATGAAATTCTCCCTTTGGACCTTGCCTGCATCCATGTAGAAGCCTTGAAAGGTAGTTTCACTTTCTGCTGGCTACTACCTCAGCAAGAGATAATGGATTTGGTGTAATCAAACATTATTGGTTCTTTTAAAGTTAAATTTCTCTTCAGTCATTCAGCTTAAAAATATTTACATAACTGGAATAACCTAGCTCAGCTACTGGTTTCTTGGAAGACACCGCTAAGATTAATCTTATCTCCCATTTTAATTACTGTTTTCAAGTTCTTACAGTCCTTGTCCCAGTTACATCTTGTTGCGAAAACCACCGGAGAATGATATATTAAAATTTATTCAGACAGGTGGCAGAGACAAAATTAAAGCTAATAACTCTATGAGAAAAGAAATCAAAGGTGGTTTGGCAATCCTGAGGTGTTATTACTTGGTCACTCTGTTGCACTGGCTGTACAGGCAGTGTACTAATGCCTGGGCTGTGTGTGAGTGGCTGTGTGGCACTTGGGACTGCCATGGCCACACAGCTGCACTCCCATCCGTGAGCCCTGGAGCAGGACTGGATCATGGCAATGGGTGACAGCTGGGCAAACCACGGTAATTATCTGGACACAGAGTTCTATCTGCCTCTTTATACCCAAAGAGAAGACAACTGTATTGCATCACTGGAAGACTAACAAAATGACACAGAATACATCTAAATGCTTTCCTTTACTTCCTAGTTTTGTTGCTATTTTTTGAGAAAATACTCAGCCCATTTTATATAATGAAAAAAAAATTATAAAAAGGAAAGGCTATGTGTCTTATTTTTATTCCCCGTAAAAATGGTGCATGTCTTGAGTAAATTAGAAACCCCTTTTAAATTTTTCTGAACTGGTGCAAGTCTAAATCACATCGTCTGAGTTCAGTATCATTCTTGACTGGGTAAGTCAGTAGTAACACAGTCCCACCCTCCCTCCTCCATGATGGCTCTCATCCCTAACCCCATGTCACCCACCCCCTTTGTGCTGGCACAGTTGTTGGTGCAGCTGCGAGCTGAGCAGACCTAGGGAACTCAGAGGGCTGGGGAAAACAAATGTTGCAGGGGCCAAGCTCATTTTTAATTTGGATCGGTTTCCTGATCTGGCTCATTGTGTGGCTGTCCAAATCCTTTTGCTGATCTTGTGCAGGGGCAGGACTGAGGTAGGAGAAAGGGCGAAACTTATCTTTTTGATTGTGTTGTTGGCTTCAGCCAGTTTAAGGTGGTTATCAAACTGTGATAGACTAAGCAAGCTTCTTTTTAACCAAGGAAAAATACTTTCATTTTGAGCATAATTGCAAACATGGTTTTAGGAGAACTGCACTAACCACAGGAACAGGGCTCACTGGTGACTAACAGGAGACAAGAAGAACCTGTGACAGGACTGAGAAATTCAGTGAGCTGACGTCATCCCTGCATATTGGAAAAGGCAGCTGTTGGACACTGCATTATGTGGTAGAAAGAAAAAAAAAACATTGCCCTTCTGCTGTTCACAAACCAACAGAGGCCAAAAAATTGCAAGGATCCCACCAAAAATTATGAATTGACTCTTCAAAAGGCAGAATTATTCTTAGCTGGCTTAAAAGAAGCCTATACCTGGGCACTGGGTATGCCTGCATTCCCTTTTTTTTTTTTCTTACCTGTATTCTCCAGAGTTTTCCTTTGCTCTTTGCTTAAGGTGTGGAAGCAACTGAACTTTGGAGAGTAAGTAAATCAGTATTTAATTAGTCATCACAAGGCAATGGGCTCTTGTGAGTTCTCAACAACAAACAGCCCTGACAATAAATGTACATGTGTTAGATTGATTTTCATTTGCATTCTCAGGAGGAAATTAACCTGTAGGTTTCAGACAACCTGGCAGTCACACGAAGTGTTGAAAAAGATTGCCCACATGACAAAAGCATTTACACCAATTTTAAATGCCATTATTTTCTTGCTTGACCTAAAGTAACCAAATTTTTGACAAACAGGTTTGAGCAGCTTTTAAAGACACCCCTTCTACACTGTTACACAAATCACATCTGTAAATTCTCTCTATAAGTAAAAATTGGGAAAAAATTGAACTCTTTAAAGTTGCAACCAATCAAAATTAATGTTGCTAGTATAATCTTAGTTAAGCACTCAATTTAAGTGCATCCTGGTACTTGTCTTTAATTGTTCATACATGTTCCTTCCTAAAGACCTCTGTCTTATTCAGTGAACAGGACAAACAGTGGCCAAATAATGGAGAGTTACCTTGTTTTCTCCACAGGTTCATGCTGCAGCCGTTATAAACACTGGTTTCGCAATATTTAGTTACAAAGCTGAGACTGACTTACAATTCATCTCTTGACATAAAATTCATCTTTCCTAGCCCTGCCAAATTTAATCTCTCTTCCTGAGTGGTCAGGAGCACTAACCAAAAAAAAAACCCCACCAAACTTCTCCAGTATTTTCAGCCCTGGCAAATAAATTCACTGTTTTTTATCCTGTTTTCAGAAACACTAAAACTCTTTTGCTGACATTTTCTACATATACTCTGCCTGAAGCACACACCAAGGACAATTAACATTTGATGGTGTTCTAAACACATAAAATCAATATAGTCTCAATGTGGGAGGTATGGGCAACCTGAATTAGAAGGGATGATCTCAGCCCACTAATAACACAGTTTAAAGGACCAAAGCACGCTATGCACATCCAGAGATTCTGCTGTTGTTGGAGGTGCCAGAGAGAAGGGAAAGGAGCCCTACATCTTGGGGAGCCCTACAGCTCCTACCCTGCTCGTGTGCCTAAGGCCTTCAGCACCCAGAAGCCCTGATAGACCATATACGCTGGCCAGAGAGCGACCAGATGGAGGATTACAATTTATGACCTGCAGTTAGACAGGCTTGCACTGTGATCTAATCAAATCTTGAATAAAATAGGTCAAGGTTGGTCAGTGTTCAGTTGAGAAACACTCTGGGGAAAACACAGATACTGTATGAAACAGTTTAGGATTTGGATTAGGATTCATCTGACAAAAATCCTAAGACATGGTCCTGGTTTTAGGCTAGATTCCCAGACGTCTGAGGTACCCAAACAGGTCCCTGGTCTGTTATGTAGAAGGGGCACTGTACTGCTGGAACCACATTTCTCATTTTTCAGACGAGAAGTAAAATTGCGGTTGTGCCTTGTGATTAATTAAATAAATCATTTTTGTCTTTGCTTGTGGACATGACATTTTCAGAAGCAACATAAATGGAGAAAAGGAGCTTGTTTGGTTTCTATGATCCTAGTACAATCTCCTAGCCTTCTCTCTGCAAAATCTCATTTTAAACCTTTTCAATACTAGAGCACCAAAACCAAGAAATTTAAATTCCTTTAAGACTGCAGACATCATGAGAACTTTCTAGCAAGACACATGCAAAATAAAACAAATTATATAATCTGTAGCTTTACAGATACATTCCTTTTCCTTTACACTGATATTTCCCACCCATTCACACTCCCACCTAACAATCTTTACCTCAACTAATTTCCCAGTTATTTATTCTAATGTGGTCTCATCTTTATGATTATTTTAAGCCCCTTGGTTCAAATTCTGTATCTTTTTCTTTGCCCAAAAAACCCCCAGTATGACAGCAGAACTTTATGGGTAACTATTATGCTCAAAAAAATATGCAAATTTTTGTCTCCAAATAATCAAAGACGATGACAACTACGCTGCTTGGGAAATTAAGTAGTCAAAATGTAACTAATCAAACTGAAATTTAGCCAGGACACTGATATGACATGACTGGCTCAACAGAAATGCGGTCACGAGTATTCTGGTAATTTCAAGTGGTCAGGACTCACTTTGCCCTCCAGTCACCCTCTCAGCAGAACACCTTCTGCCTGCTGTTTGGTGCAGGATGCTGCAGAGTGAATGCTAAGGCCAAAATGAATTTATAAGCCTTGTATTCTCTCTATGACTGTACCGCTCAGATGCATCAGTTTATCAGTCTACAAAAGAATTAATTTCTAGAGTTATTTTTTTTTTAGGCTGAAAAGCACCCACATATTATGTGCCTTGTTTTGATTTTTGTTTTTCTCTGCTTTATGGTCAGTCATCTTTGATGAAAGTGAATCAGAGGAGCAATGCCTGCCTTATTGTTGATTTGTGGTGTATAATCACGTTAGAGACAGATCACTGGTCTCCTCCTTACTACAGTGCCATTTGTAACAGACAATTATCCCTGCATGGTGCAGTTGTCAGGATCTAGTGATTATAAATGCTCGTTATCAGTATGGAGACAGCTAAATGTGGTGTGCTTCTCTTTAAATCTGATTTGATTTTTCAGAGCTGTCTGTCATCCTGGAAGTTCTTCCTAGCGCAGCTCGGTTTTCAATCCACTCTAAGGTCCTTTTGATGTGAAAGACATGGGGCAGAGTCTGGGAACTGCCCCCACCTGCTCCAGGGAAAGACTATGGTCCTGGGAAAGGAACAGCGGCCTGCCTACGCTGGGAAATCTCCAGCCATTGCAGTGTGTTGAAAAAAAGCCCCACTAATGGCAGTGACCATATGCAAATGCCAAAATAAAGGGCAAGGGGGGGTTGAATACAATGCCATTGCCTACAAAATGGAAACATATCAAAACACTCTAGTTGCTTTTAAAATCAGGTGGAGAAGATGCAAAGAGTTCTAAATCTTAATGACCTCAGTTCTGCAATTTGCCACTAATTAGTTCTGCAATGAATGACTGGGAACAAAACAAGGAGTAACAGACGAGGTCAGCCAGTGGTTTTCCAACCCCTTGTCTTGTCTTTCCTACTGGGGTCTTTATGCAATAATTTTTGATTGTGTATACACTATCTTTTAATAATAATCAGGAATGAAATTGCATGTGTTATACACTATACAAACATAAGCTGAAACACTGCACTTGCTCTTTGATCCTGTAAACCATGGGAAGAGCAGCTGATATTTGTGCATACACATGGCCTAATCTTTTCCCTGCCAACCATCTCCCTGACTCCTGCTGTCCTAACCCAGTAAGTCCCACATTTGTTTCTCCTCCCTCTCTTTCTGCAGCTTACCTTGTATTTAAGCTCCATGACTGTTTTTCTCCTCTATGGTCTACCTCCCTGGTCTCACTCCTAACATTTAGTTCTTTCTCTTCCCGCTTCCCACACAAGGAAGATCTCATTAATTGCTTCAAAGGAGTATCTTATTTACTCCATTTACATTTTAAGTGTGTAAAAAACTGAAAATGCAGTGGCCTTGAGTTCCCTAGTCTTCCACTAAACAAGGAAAATGTGACCTTGATCTACCAATACAGTCCTGAGAGGAGGACCCAAAATACCTATTGGGGGATGTCTGTTCTACTCTGGTGGATCTTAACTAGGAGCAGATAACCATCAGAGTGCAGCAGTAATGCTCACTCACACCCCTCACACGGGACTGGTGAGACACAGAAAGAGCGGAAAGTAGCCTGTTAGTAAACCCACTGCTCCTGAGAGCAGCAGTCTGGGCCTTTGTAGAACTCCAACAGCATCTGTGTCAAGTGGCAAAGAACAGTATCCTCTGGGGGTCTTTTTCTGAAGTTAACTATTTCTTTTCAGAGCAATGTACATATGTATAGCTTGCTGAAGAAAGATTCTGGAAGCCTTGAATATCCTATCACTCCCAGATGCGTCGTTCCTCCTTAAAACCCATCAGGCTTCCTCAGAGCATATAGGATATGTACTTTGAGGATTCCTGGATGTGTTACACATTTCTGTATCCAGAGCAATTGCACAATTCAGCTTAACATATGTCATAAGCAGTCAGTCAACACTGAGAAACTGCTCTGAAACACTATCAATTTGCTGAGAAAACTGTGGTGTACAGCTCCCACATCACCAAGCTGTCTGGAATTGTTTTGCATTCTGCTTCCTAGGATTTGTCCTTTGAGTTTATCTTGGAGGAGGGGGTGGTAGTGGTGTCTGTGTGTCTGTGTGTGTCTTTTTTCCTTTTGAAACTCATCAGCTCAGTGGCTACCAAGAGCTCATATGCTGCGAAAAGGCCATTAGAAGCGCTGTATGTGATTACATCACTGGGGATCTGGCAAGTGCTACATCAGTGTCCTCACATTAATAAACTGGGTAGCAAAACATCACAAATCTAGACCACTCGCTCCACCAGCATGCATTATTAAGGTATACAAGTTCTCAAGAAGACAGTACCCTGCAGGTATGCAGGTGTTGCTTATGCAGGGGTGGGGCACAGCTCGGCAACAGCGTTTAGGAAAGGAGGCCAAGGCTTTTAAAGGGACCGCACTCCTCTTACCGGTAAAACAGCAAAACCCATTAGTTAGTAAGCCGGGAGTTTTGTCCATTAGAGGGATTTCCAAAAGTAGGAATGCTGAAGTTCTCCTCACACCATTAGTCTTTATTTTACTTGTGATAAGTGCTTTAATCAGCAGGTACATATTTACCAAGCAGTGGGTAGCTGGGAGGACTTCAGCCCTTTCATCCGGCTGGGCCAGCGGAGTGTGCATTCCATAGCTTTCCTTCCATCCCTGTGTGGATTAGCATTGTCGTCCCCTACCTCCCCAAACTGTATGAAGGTTGGAAAAAAAAGCCAGCCTAATTCTCACTTATTGGCCATGCGTAGAGAGGCACACATGCAGCACACACCTTGCTGACAGAACTTTCTTCCACTTATTGTAAAGGAAAGTGATGTTAACCTTCTGGCACCAGCCTGTAGGAAAGCAGACTCTGTTGCACACTCTTACCAGCAGATCTTGTGGGCCCAGAGCCTTGCTTTCAGCAAGACAGATGTGATAAAATCTTCCCTCTTTCTTCAATAACATGACTAATAAATGTAGAAATTCCTTTCTCCTCTCTCCCTTTGCCAACATCTGTTCTTATCTCCAGTTCTTCCTTAGACATAATTTCAAACATGAAAGACATGTCTATACTATGAACAGGCAACCTTAATTCTGGCATGAGATCCATGGCATGTTTCAGCTCAGTGCTAGAGAGCTGAAGCTTGAGACCTGGCATTTCCAAAACACAGTAACTGGAATTTCTGCTGCTGCCACTCTGCTTGCCTGGTTAGATCCTGTGCCTGGGGTTAGGTTAGAGATGCTCTGCCTTGTGAAGGCAGCATCAGGCTCCACTAAAAATTTCTTTCCAAAGCAGGTGCACAGCTGAAAAAACATGGCAAGCATTTATGAAATGAGTTCGCCATTAGACGCTATATCCAGCAAGTATCCATCATGAAGCCTTCCTGGAATTTTGGCAGCATTTCCAAGAGATCTTCTGCAAATTGCTAGAGATGGGTATTACATGTGTGCTGTAGGCAATAAATAAGAGTGATTTTAAGGGGCAGTGTATATTGACAAAGTAACACCTCTCAGAATAGAATTCAACCACCGGCATAAGCAGTAGAGACACACTAATAAAATGGAGGAGGACACAGGGAGTGTCTTAAATGTATATCTAATAGCACAAATACTAGATAAACAAAGAATGCAAAAGGCTACAACCCTATCAAACCCGCTCAGTTAGCATGCAAGTTTATTGTTACTAAAGATGAGGGTAACTATACCTTAAGTTAAAGCACTCAGAATACTCCCAGACTCCTGGATGTGCAACCCAGCTACGTTCCAGCCTTGTATTGGAGTGAGACACACATTCATCAGGGTCCCACTTTGTCTTTTACTACAGGGAGAGAAAGAGAGGCACACTAGCTGAGAGGGAACCATGGCATGCTCTGGCCAGGCACCTGGTCTAGAATGCTGGGAAACCAATAACACAATTGTAATTCAAGGCATTTTTACTTTAGCAACTTTTATTTACTATTTGTTCAACACCACATGACAGCTCTTTATCAAGCGAAGGTTTAAGAGTTAAGCTAACTGAAGTTTCCTAAGACCTGAGTCTAAATCAGTGGAAATCAATGGGAATTCTTCCAGTGACTTTTATAGAGATCAGATCCTTTAGGATTGATGGATATCTCAATTTTAGAATTATACTTTTTTCAAGATGTCTTAGGGCTTTCTCAGGGGTAAAATTTTTCATTTAAAAAAAAGTAAATACTTTGGTATTGTGTAGTGCATACTGATGACCCAAACCAAGATGACCAGATTAGCTGAAGTCTCCTCATGTTTTTCTCTCAGATCTGAATTTTGTAAAACCAAGATTTTTTTTTTTCCTGAGACCATATGTTTTTCCTCTGACTTTTTCTTTTCATTTCCAGTACAAGTGGCTACAAGGAAAAAAAAAAAAACCTCTTGCTCTGCCTTAAATGCAAACACTGAACCTTTGTGCATATGGAGGAAAACCTGCAGGCAAAATTGGTAAGTAGCAGAAATAAAATGGTGATTTCCAAAAACCAGGCATGAACACCACAATACTGTGTGTATCACGGAATGGTTTGGATTGAAAGAGATCTTCAAAGGTCATCTACTCCAACCATCAATGATCAGGGACATCTTCAGCTAGAACAGGCTGCTCAGAGTCCTGACTTTGAATATTGCCAGGGATAGGACATTTGCCACCTCTCCAGAGGGCAACCCATTCCAGTGTTTTACCATCCTCATCTTAAAATAATGTCAACCTCATATCTAGTCTGGACCTACCCTCTTTTAGTTTAAAACCATTGTATGGTGTTTCTGTGCCATGTGATGGAAGAGTTAGGACACATGTTACACACACAGGTATTTCTCTCAAGGCATAATTCATTTCTATGTAATAATACCACGGAGAACCATAGTGCCGGTACCATTCTTAGCCTGCTTCAATAGTTTATGACATTTCTTTTGAAACTCCTTTCCAAACCTGAATCAGTTCCTTTCCAAATGAATTCCTCTTGCTCTGCTCCCAAAGTCAATAAGATCATTTGCTGGGATACTGTCTTAATCTGACAGATTGATTTGACATTGGACAATTGTGTATGTGGGGCAATCTTTTGTAGGCACAGCTAAACAACATATTTTGTGCAGGTGAAGGCAGGCTGTCTGTTCTTTTTTCAACACCCAGTGATGTTTGACAAAAGTGGAAAGACTCCTGCTAAACTCAGAACAATGCCAAAAGAGACTTTGGGACTTTTGAATGACCTTCGCTAACCTAGAATCTTTAAAAATATACTTTAAAACAATTAAAACTAGTGTTCTCCTTTATGGGAAGGGCAGTTGTCCAAGCTAAATGAGGTCAGTTTGTAGTTTAAAAATAGCTTTTAAAACTGCGTGGTTATCCAGCCCACCTTGAATATGATAGCATTAGGCAACCATGTTACCCTATTGTGAATGACCACTAGCTAATGCCAATTGACTATGAAGCTGCTCTTTTATTTTGTACTATCTGTTTATATTGTACAGAGTTCAGCTTGTGGTTCTGCCAAACCTGGGGTCATAACAGAATGGGAATTTGGTAAGTGGTTTAGATAGATCAAAGGGAAGAGAAGAAGAGACATGAACAGTCAGAATTTGGCCATTGACAAAAGAAAACCAGAACATTTTTCTGTTGATTGTTCTGCTCTTTTGAGCAGAAATAACAAGATGACGGTAGAGAAGAAACAGTTTTTGCAGACTCTCATAGATATAAGATACCATAAAGCCTTGAAATTCTGCTGTCTTGAAATTTTTCTAACCTACTCTTTCTTTTGTCTGTGAATTAAGACTACTCCTTGTGCCCAGGAAAAGGAACTGTATGCAAGAAGAGGCCACAGATGGGGAAACAGTTTGATCAATGTGGGAGGGATCAGTGCAAAATAACAGTGAGATATATTATACCATCAAAAATGGTGTGTCTGGAAGGAAAGTTTTGAGCATAAATTAATATTGCCCTTAGCCAGAACAACTTGCTCTCTTCAACATCTGCAGCTGTGTGGTTACAAGGGATTTATCTGGCATCATACGCTTTTTCACATCTGTCTACTAAATCAGAGATAGAAATACAAAAATCTAGCACAAAGGGACGTTATATGGATTTGTGACACTCCCAGAGGGACTTGGAGTCTTTAAACTAACAAAGATATTACAATGGGACACAGGTATAATATTGGACTAACATTGTGTCTGCTCCATTATGCAATGGAAAAACTATATCTGTTTTCCTCTGATGAGCTCTCTGAAACTTCCAAACATGGATAAACAGAACTACAGTATATGAGACAATACATTTGGCATACATACATGAAACCTCATCCTTCTGGGATGAGCAAAATGAATAATCTCAATTTATATTAATTGCCTTACAACACCATGTGTGAGGGAAAGCAGCAGTGGGATCAGATTGAGAAAGGAGAGAGAGATTCACAGTTTAGCTCATACAGTATTTTCATCATTCTTCATGATTTTCAACATCACCAGCGACTTCCAAAGACTAAATTGTGAAGCCTTAGTAGAAGTAGGTATGACAGGGTTATTCACAAGGAGTAACAACATTTTTCAGCGTGTTGCATGTGAGTTAGGGAAATGACTGGTATGTTGTACTTTCCCTGCCTGCATCATCTCAGGTTGTGTTATGGCCCAGTCTAAATGACAAGGTGATGAAATTGCATAGGTGTAACATGCCTTTATTTCAGCAGCAGGCATGACACAAAGTACTCAAATCCCTAAAGTATAACAGTCTTGAATAATATGTTTCTAAATGTTCAAGTGTCAGTGAGGTATTTGTATGTTATTGCCCCATGCGTATAAAATATGGGAGTTGTTATTAAATTATGTTCTGAGCTTGAATAAAAAAGCTTGACCAAATAAAAATGCAATAACTTTTGCCCTCATTTTGAACAGTGGGACTTTTAATTCATTAAAAAAAATGTGTTCTATTTTATCTTTGTAGTAGTACCAAACCACATTTTAGGTTTAAAAAAAAGTGACATTTCAAATGGGCAGTACAAATTGATGCAATTTGAATGTAACTGAGAGATTTAAGAACACAAAGGCACAAATATGTAACCAATATCGAACAAAAACATGTATGCATGTTCAGACACAAACAAAAAAAAGTCAACTTTAATTTATAGGTATTAGGCAAGATAAAGAAATTCTGTGTGATTTACTTTGGAGAGCCACCAAGATAATTTGTACCTTACAGTAATGGAATAATAGAATCACAGGAATCACAGAGTCATGGAAAGGCTTGGGTCGGAAGAGACCTTAAAGATGATCTACTTCCAACTCTCCTGCCATGGGGAGGGATGCCACCCACTAGACCAGGTTGCTTAAAGCCACATCCAGCATGGGGGGCCTTGAACACTTCCAGGAATCAGGCACCCACAGCTGCTCTGGGCAACCTGTGCTAGTGCCTCACTACTTTCTGAGTAAAGAATTTCTTCCTAACATCTAATCTAAATATCTCTTCTTTTGGTTTAAACCTCTTTCCCCTTGCCCAAATAACATTTTCATATGGGAAAGAGAATAGAGAAGGAGATTGTAGACACAAGCTAAGCAAAAGTAGTGGTAACAGATGTTAAGAGTAATAGAGATACTCCTTATGTGGAAGAAAACAATTGAGTTTACTTTCTGCTGGATTAGCATAGAGGACAAGCTCAGACAAACATCAGCACTAGTGCAAAAGAAGGGCTGCAGCAGCAAGCCCTCAGATGACTGAAAAAAGAGCTGCTGCTTTGAAGGACATACTTTTTAAATAGCTATAATACCATGCAGGATATTGACTTCATCATTATCATTAACACTGTGGCAATGTGGGCTTATCTCCTGGTATTGCTTTCTTTAGTGAAAAAGTCCTTCTCTTCTTGCTTTTCCCAAAGATGGACTTGTCCCAAAGATGTTCTGTTCCTAAAAGCATTTTATAGTGTACTAAAAGTCTGTGTATGTGGCCAACTAGGCTCAAGCTGACACTAAATGGAATGCTCATGGAATGAATATTTTGGATTTGGGCTTACTTGCCCCAAGTTTTGACTGACTTATAATAATTTCTTGTATGTCATTTTGTATATCTATAGCTCTGACTGTCATAAAATACATCGTTAAATTATCCTGAACTCATCCAGCCTGTGATTCCAAGGGTTAATTTGAAAGCACACACATTCAATTCATGGAACACATTACTCAGAGCAAGGGAACACAGAACTGTAATAACAGCACACACCAAAAAAACAAAACAAAACAAACAAAAAAACCACCCCACAACAAAACAGAACAAAACAAAAAAAGAGTTTAAAGTGAATTCAAATTTTAAAGTTAATTTTCTTCATCTTTTTTCTTGACCCTTCTTCTTTGCCCATGAACACTGAAGCTGCTTTTGTATAAATGTATACAGCAAGCAAATTTCAGTGTCCTGGAGGAATTGCAGCAGAATCTCAACTTATCTTCACATCCAAGGATAGGTATGATGGAAAAACAGAACTGCACGTCAAAATAGTACACCTAGCCAATAACAGTCAGCTAAAAACTGGCATAAAACAAATAATAAAGGGCTTTAGAAATGTGCATAAATGTGCATGAAATGCAGGAAAGATGTTGTAATGTGGCAAAATGGCAGGGTTTTTTTCGTAACAGAAATTATCCTAAATATGTATCAACAGGGCCATGGCTGGTGTGGGGTTTCCCTGAACATGGTGTTTAGTGGCAGGCTTAGTGTAACTTTGCTTTTGCTCACACCCTCTGCATCACCAACTCTTCTTTCTCACTGCAGCCCACCAGGACATCCCTGAAGGTTACAGCCACACAGATGTTTCTTTCAGGGGTCCAGCTGTTATTCCGTTCCTCCTCCAACCCCACCACCTCATTTTTACCTCTCTGCTGCCTCCTCAGTCACATAATGACAACTCTGGGGGGCAGCTTATTGGGGCTATTTTTAAGCCAAAGTGTGCTCAGCTCCGCAGCCGATGTGTGGGCTACATTCACGTTGTCAGTCCAGCTTTCCCATTTTTGGCTCTACGCTCCTCAGTCTTGTGTAATCTAAAATTCAAGCTTTTAAACTTCATCCATTACAGCCAACGCTAAAACACATCCAACAACCTCTTAATATCTACAAAGTTCTTTCAAGTAAATCCAGTATTTCTTGAGAAGTTAAATCTGGTTGTTTTGTGATGATTTGGAACTGAAAACAGACAGCCTGGGTAACTGGAACTGAAAAATGCAAAATCGGCAGTGAATCCAGTTTAGCTTTTGGCATTGTACTGTGTTTGTCTCAGCAGTAATAACAGTTATTATGTTCTAAAACAAATATCTAGCAAACAAACAGGTCAGATGTTTTTAAAAAAGTGAAAGCCAGTGTATTTTTTTCCACTTGTTTGACAAGTTGATTCATTTACACACTCCTTACTAAATCACGGGGTGATTTTAATAAAAGCAGAAATCTGGGATTGCCTGAGATGGATAACTGGGTCAAGTTACCCGTTGGAAAAAGTTAGTGAACAAAATGTGAAGCAGAGGAATCCACAGCCTTTACCCTCTGAGCTTCATGCAAATATGCTCTGGAAACCTGGTATGTCTCATTTTCTAGGGCTTAACCACAGTAGTAGGCCTCCAGGGATGTACTTTCACTAACACCTTAAGCAGCCTCTGCTGCTGGAATAAAACCCCACGGTCTTTTCCCTCCACTCCCATACCCTGCCCCATTGCCACTCATCTGTAAGGCTGATCTTAGCTGAAGCTGAGCAATGGTTTTGCTGGTTTGGCTTTGACGCCCGGAGCAGTTCTTCAGCTGGTGCAAATTCTGCTCATTGTGCAAATGCTGGTGCTGGCAAAAGGAGGGAGGTGGTGGGGAAGCAAAAAACAAGAGCTATGTGGGACTGCAGCAGGGTTAGCTCTGCTTGCATCTAGAAGATGCAGCCAAACCAATTTAATAGCTTGCTGCTGCCAAAAACATCAGTCCCACACCCTCCTTCCTCTCTCCTCTACACCTGTCTGCAGCTGTGGAGCCAGGTCCTTCTTGCTTCTACATCCCTCAAGTGCAAGTGGCCTTGCAGAGAGCCAGCTCAGTTCATTAAACTATGGAACCACTGTTGTCATGTTTTAACTGCACGGAGCTGGAATGGCTCCCTGAAGGATGAGAGAAATACAGAGCCAGGGCAAGAGAAGTGTGTGGAGTGCATGACCAGCAGCAGGGAGACAGGTTGAGGAGGATGACAGAAGAACCACCCCCCTTCATCAGCAATGACCTGTTAGTTTGGCCCAACTGGATCTTCTAACTTCACTCTTGCACTGATTTGGGCAGCAGTGCTGGCTTAAGCCAGCTAAAAGTGTTGTGACACAACATCCTATGTCCCGTTTCAGCCATGCAGGTAAACAAGACTTCACATACCTACAGTTAAGAATATGCTGATATACATTTTGCATTAAAGCCCTATCTCAGGAGCCATGTATAATTTCACAGGAAGCCCAACAAATGGCCTTCAGAGAAATTTACTGATCTGCATTTCAAAACTGTGGACCATTATGCCAGTAGTAGTTCTCTCCTGAATTATAGCTTTAAGCACTTGCTATTGATTTAAATTTTGAACTAGTTTGTTTTGATTCAAAACATCATTACACCTACAACTTCATTTGTGTTGAGTTACTGTCCAAGCCTTCACATAAATTACTTCATCAGTTTGCCAGAGGTCCCAAGGCTGTGGTTCCCTGTGCAGACACTGAGGCTGCAAGAACTCCCAGCATCCCTCTTCTGTTTGTCCTTACCTCAAGCTGCTGCATCCTGTTCCTTCAGCTTTGGCACTTTGTGAGGCTATGCTGCAAAGTGGATAACCAAACTCTGGCACAATAAAAAATATTCCAGCTGCCCCCTTTTATTTTTGGGGGAAGGGAGTGCCTCGGGCTGTAGTTTCAGCAGTAATACTGGCTTACTGTGTAGCTGAACACCATGATTTCCCCCTGCACACACACAGTTTATACCTATCCACATTTCACTTACAGCACCCACTGCGCTGGGAACGGGAATAAAGGACCTAAGCAAGCTGTAATGTGGTCTGGGAAAGGAACAGAACTAAAGGCACTTCATTCCCTTCTCTGGTTCACAGCAAAGGTACACAGGTAGTGTGATATGCTGATATGATTAAGGCCATAGTTAAACAGTTATTTGTAGACACTTTGCCTACAGAGATCCCCACTGTTCCTTTCTGTTCCTCCATGGCACATTCCCATCCTTGAGCTTCTTCCTGCATTGTGCCAGAAAACAGGCAATTTGACTTCTATGTCAAAGTCTATGATGTCAGAAAGGTCTAAGGAACAGAAAATGTCTATTCACTTTGTTATTTATGCAAGCATTTTGTATTTTTAAACAAGTCAAGGTTGAAAACAGTCCCAGAACTCGCTGAAATAGTCTCAAAACAATCAGTGGCATCCAAATCTCTATTGACATTCTAAAAAAAATCATCCAACATAGAATAAAAAACTTACTGAGCAAGAGTGAAGCACCTTCTTCACTACCAACAGGCACAACAGGCTGTCCTGGGTGCCCCAGGCATTATTGGCTTTGGCAGAGCAGACCATGCCAGATCCAAACCAGTTAAACTGGCTCCAGAGCACCAGAGGAGCCCAAAGGCAGGTAGTTGTTCACCTGGCTGGGACGGATACAGAAGCTGCAAATAGTGTCAGAGGGTTTTTTCCCATTACTGTTGTTATTTTTGATTACCGGGGTTGCTGAGCTGACGGATATGACTGGGAAGTGTGTGAGCTGTGGAGAAGGCACTTCTGCCATATCCATATATTCCAGCCCTGGTGAAAACTGCACAGTGGTAGGTGGCACTGGTCTGTCCACAGTGACTGTGACAGCTGCTGCACTCTGCCAAGGAGTTGGTCAAAAATGTTTTGACAGTGCATGTTAGGTGAAGGGATTGCAGTTATCTTAGGAACGCTGCTGGCTATGTTGTGTCTGTGATAGTTTTGCTGATGATGAAATAGGGTTCCTGGTCTGATAAGGAAAAGGTGGGGCACATAATTAACCAACCAAGTAGCTGGGAGCAAGTCCTGGGGTATTTGTGTAATGGTTCCTTGGGTGGACTGTACTTGTTTGGGAAAGACAATTTCTGCTCTTTATTAAACAAACAGTAAAGATAATTTACATGTCAACACCGTTAACTATTTCAACAGTAGGGAGGAGATAAAGTCACAGATCTGCTCAATTAACTGTGAGCAATGTCTCATTTTGGTGCCACAGTTAAATGATATTTGGAGTTACCTTGATTTCTGTGTTTCCCAAAGAAGAAGTTCAGTGCAACTCAAAACATATTCAAGCCAAATCTAGATGCCCAGCGAAGAAAAGCAACAACAAAACCTACTGCCTTTTCATGACCCCTGTGAATAGGGTTCATTTTGGGAGTGGGCTTAAAATAGAGCTGTCAGCTTCTCTGTCAACTCCACTGCTGTCAGAACAGCTTTTCTTTGTCAAACCTTCCAAAAATATTCAGTACCTATGTGGAAATGAAGTTCACAGCTCCCTGCTGCTACTCACCTGGACTGCTCGCTCTTCTCCCAGCAGCATGACTGCTCTGTTTACCTGCTGCTCTCCTCAGATCTTGTCAGACCTGTTTCCTGAGCCAGCACAAATCACTGATCAAGGAGAAAAGGGATCCAGGTAAAAAAAGGAGGTGTCTAGTCTTTTACTGGGCAAGTGGTCTGAACAAAGAACATAGCAGCATGCCACATATATAGGAAATGATTGAAAGGTGGGGGTAGAACACACATTTGAGAGTGATGGAAGTGTGGAGTTCTAGTTTGTAACGATTATCTTGTTACTATGCAGAGCCCATTCCTTTATATCTCCCTTTCCTTTATATCACCTACCCAAAACTAGTTTTGCCTTTAGTTCAATAATAGCGTGGTTATTTTATTATTTGTTGGCGAGTGAACTCTAACATGGCCTAAATTTCTGGTACTGACAAGGCAGAGTCCATGTGAAAGATGCTATTAAAAAGTGATCAGTGATGGCGGGAAAAGCAACCTGAATATTCAAAAGAAACTGATGTCAGTAAGAAGGAAAGATTTTGGGGAACTTGGAAATGTTCTAATCTGGCCACTGTGGAAGAGCAATTCAAGATTGTAAATGATACCGATTCACAGAACTATGTGGATTTTGTAGCAACACTGGCATAAAGTATTCCCCTTCTTCTGCCGCTGACTGTCACACCCACACCACAGTAGCCCACTGAGGCAGGTGGGATATATGCTGTGTTTTCAAGAACACAAATGCAGGTCTTGTCAGGAATTTCAAAAAGCTGCATTTGCTCACCGAGCTGCTTCACACGAATGGGGGTGTATTTCCTAACCACTTCATATCACAAAAACAAAACTTTGCAATCGAGATAAAGTCATCACTAGTGTTAGACAGCAGGTCACTGGTGCATTGCTTACGTGAAAGGTTTTCCTCTAAGTACTTTAAGATGACCAAATACAATTTCTGGGGAAACAAAACCACAGAATATGGGTTGTTCTGTCCCTTCCTAGCCAGAGAGATGTTCTGCTTGTTAAGATAGCTACAGAGCAGTAGTTTCTTTACCTCCAGCCTTGCTTTCCAAAACAGTCTTTGACTGCTGCTGAAGCAAGAGGAAAAAAAGAAGTTCAAGGCTGATACAACACTTAAATAACAACCAGTTCAGCTTTGGGAAGTTTTCCAACTCCTATTTGCTTTTTAAAAGTGTTGTTCACATTTTCAGTGCTTTTGTCATCCTTCTTTGTTCTGTTCCTGTTTATTTGTACCTCCACTTTCTTGCCTGCCCCAACCCAGGTGTTCCAGTTCTTCAAGTGAAACAGTGCACACTTTCTGTTTTCCCTGCGCCGAGTCTTTGCATGAAAAAATATATAACAAAGTACATGCAGGCTTCATCCAGGCAAAGCTCTTCAAATCCTGCTGCCCATGTTACAGCAGGGGCCCCTAGCACCTCTAGCTGGTTCTCTGCACTCCTCAGAGCCTCATCAAAGCACTGCCTACGGGGTCTTCCGCTCATTTCCCTAATACCTGCATCTTCTGCTTGCTAAGGCATCTCCTGAGACAACTGGCTCTTGCCCTACAGCCTTGCCCTTCACAGCTCCCTTCCACAGCGGCTGTGTCCAAACCGCTGAGCCTGCGCTCTGGCACAAAAGGAAGCACCACCAGGCCTCCAGCACCATGGCAGCAGCTTGGCTCACCCTGGGCCAGGAGGGGGAAGAGCACAGAGAAGGAGGAGGAGGAGGAGGAGGAGGCAGGTTTTTGTGTGCACTAAAGGCAGCTCAGCTCCAGCTGCAATGCTTCTTCCCGTTCATCTCCTTTCCAACCACCCTGAGGGTGGAGGGGTAGAAATGCGAAACCCTTCACAAAACTGCCAGAAAAAAAATATTTTTGAGTAGAGGGTAGGAGGTAGGGAGTCGGAGAATGAGAGAGTGAAAATGAGGAGGGAAAAGACTGAGGCTGGACAGAATGTTCGCCACCTTCCTGCATCCTTGTCTGAGGAGCCACTCCTTCCCACCCTGTCCAACATGAGCATCTGCCAGCATCACAGACAGAAGTAACAACAAAGCTTTGTGTTTACCATTTTAACATCCTATTTAATGTTTCTCACCATTTTCTCTGACACCAGCCACTTGAAAGCAAAGGCTTTTTCCGTAAGCCATGTTATACCCCAGTTTCAACTTACTATGCTACCTACTGTCATGCACTCTCCAGTCAGCTGCCTTTTCCTCTTCTCTTTTCCCGCTTCTCTTTCCTCCTCTCCCAGGACATGCTTATTATTTTCTCTCCCTCTTTAAAGCTTCTTCAAACATTAGGCAGGCTTCCCCGGGGAGGTGATACCCTCACCCAACAGAAGTGCAAGACTGAAATACACATAAGATCAATGTCCTGCTGGGAATATGCATCATTGCCTTTAGGAGACAGTGGCCTGGCACTTAAAAGATGCCTATGAGATTTGTTATCACCTTGTCATGATCACTTCCCTTTTCTTAGCAGAAGAATGTCCTTTTAAAAAGGCCCCAAGTCAGAATCAAAAAAATGAAATGGGAATATTACGGAGTTTTCACTAAGCAAGCAAAATAATAATTCTGTGCTGGGTAAGTCAAATGAAAATCACCCACCTGGAAAAGAGAATTGTTTCTGAAAAGACAAGAGAAATACTCCTTTTAACAGTAAATGCTATCTACTGGACACATCTTTGGTACAAACTCATTAAATGTAAGGGAATCAGACCCCTGTATTTCTTCACAGTTTGGAGGAGAGATGCTTCCACAAGATTTGAGACTATAAAGGTGAATGCCAGGAAATGTATCAGTAATTAATCTTCCTTCCTTTTCTCCCACATTACAACATACTCTAGTTCTGTGTCAGCTATCTTTGTGATGCTCACAACAAACTTCTCCCTTGGTTATATTTATAAGCTCCTGTAGAGCGTTAACAAAGTGTCACGTTTTTCCTGAGAACACTGTTAACAGTTAATTGCTCACGATAACTGCTAAATGATTGAAGTGTTTGTTTAACTAGGCTCAACAAGATACATTTTAAATGCCTCAGGATAAGCTAGTTGTAATGCGAAGTTTGTTGTTTGTTTTGGGGTTTTTTTTCCAAGCAGTTCTACGGTTTGGATGCTGTGGTATGCAATTAGGCAGATAGATTTAGCCTGGTGAACACGAAAAACCTGAACAGACTATTCCCATTTGCCCTACAAATCTACTTTTAAAGCAAAGAACTATGGATATATTTCTTGTTAGAAATAGTGGATATTAACTTAAAAAAAAACCCAAAACTTGGTAAGTCAAAATGGATAGTATATGCCCCTGTTTTTCCAGCCCTATGTGTAATATTTTTCACCCCATGACTGCCATTAGCATTGCCAGAAATCACAAAACTCTTTTGCATCCTGCAGAAAGTTATCCTGGTAGGGCAACATTTCACAACCCTTATTCTGTGAGTCACTAGTCCCACCCTACAAGACACCAGTCACACGGATATCAGAGGTGTGAGTAAGACAAGCTTGTCTCTCCTTTATGCTCAAGACAAAAACCTACAGAAAAATTGCCAACTCCTTACTGTTATAGTTCAGAATGTATTTCCAAGGCTGTCTATTGATGTTATGAAATGTTCACAGTATATAATAATATTGCCTGTAATATCTTTCAGATTAACCATTATTTAACATGAGGAGCCTTGTGCCTGCCTTCCTAAATTTATCAAAACTCACACATATCCTCATCAGATATTATTCCTGTTTTAAAATGAAGAAACTGAAGTAGAAAGACCAAATGATTTGCCCACAATTATTCATGAAATCAATTGCAGAGCTAGTGTTGGAATATCAGACCTTCCTGTGTCCCAAAAACATGTTCTAATTGCAAATCATGATGACCTGCCTATGTATGAATGAGATAACCATGCTGATGTAGGAACTGACTTTAATCTGAGAAAGAAACTGAAGCCAACCTTTCTCCTGGGAGTTTCCAAATCACAGAAGTTTCGTGGTAAAACTATGAATCCCTTATATTTCAAAGAAAATGCTGTGTGCTGCTGTACTAAATCGAGGTAAAATTAACACAAATAGAATTTTCAATGCAATAGAAATACAGATAACACAAACTTTAGTCTGGTCACCAGCCTATAAATTGGTACAAGGAAAACAGATCAGAGCAAAGAATTTGTAAGGCATCAGCACAGTTCCCAGTAGTTCACCCTGAAGTATTTATGTAGAATTATATTTGCAGTGCCCTGATTAGATGTATCTCCAGGGTAATTAGATGCAAAAGGCTTTTATTTTTTGGCTACTTCGGTGTCTTCTGAAAGGGCAAAACCAACTGCATCTTTCCTTCTTCTGCCACTCATTGCCTGGTGTAAAACCAATAGACTACACACAAAAATAACAGAGCACTATGCAAGAAGTACATATCTGAAAGTATGAGTAGGACTGCTAGCACCCAAGAGGAGTGCTGCATGCTGTATCTTTTCACACCATGGTGTGCAGTCTGATATGCCATTCCCAGAGGGGCAGCTGCCTGGTAGAACCAAATATTCACATTAAATCCCACTGCAAACCTCCTCTCAGGAGATGGAGTTGGTGATGGCCTCTCTACACTTCTTAATCAGCTGCTGAAGTGATCACTGTTGAACAGTGTGAGCTGCTCCTTCTCATAGGCCCTGTGCAAATGTTAGGGAGTAGTTGGAAGAAAAAACAAGTACTTAGTTGGAAGGCTGTATTGATTGATAAAATTAAACCTCATGTCTTTGAAAATTCCTTGCAAAAAGATTAATATTAAAATTAATCTGATCTTTCAATAGACACCAGAAGCTAGTAGGCAATAAGGACAGGGGACGTAAGAGTAAAGACATAGAATGGGGAAAATTAAAAATATTAAAATATTTTTCCCCAGTGAAAAGCAAACATTTATATTTTTGCCCTTCAGCTTAGTTTTAAAACTTTTGTTCTGATATTCTGAGAGTGTCAGAGAAGTAATCACATGAGTTTAATTTATTTTCTTTCTACTTTTTCTTTCCTTTTTTTTTTAATTTTTTATATCTCTGTCAGGTATTTGGCTGCCTCTCTAAAAAAGAGTTCTAATCTTTTTGGTCTATCATTCAGAAATCTCTCTATAATAACCACTTGAATTCCATCTATTTCTGGTACACTTTGCAATATAATAAAGCAAGGTTTGCGGGAGGAGGAAATGCCTCTTATTAGAACAAGCATCAGGGATGGGAAAAACACCCAAGCTTTCACATATAAAAGACAGGAATCCTTTTTGATGTAGACAGTATTTAAACTGAGTGAAGACTCCCAGGTGAGTATCAATGAGTTAAAGAGGGAATTAAAATATGTTTATTTATCGAGAAGCCTTGAATCACATTTTATTTCAGAAAGTTTGTATTTAAGCAAGCCTTCACAAAAGCATTAAGTAGTGTGAACTTTACCAACACTTTTTGTTAAACGCTTAATCCACGCCCACATCAAAACAAAGACAGACGGCTGAGCTCTTTACATATGAGAAGGTGACTTTTCACACATAGCCTTAACAGTAAACCTTTTGGTTGTTTTTTTTTTTTCACGGAAATACAAAGCTCCAAGATAATAAAGTTTCCTTAATTTACATTTCTCACAAGAAGTGGAAATTACAAAACTACAGACAACAAACATTGGCTAATCAGTCTAGGGGAAAAGGTCCAAAGGGAAAACTCAGAAATGGGTTTGTTTAAAAGCTACAACAGGCAGAAAGGACCTTAAGTTATGAATGCTTTTGTATTGCTAATCTACCTAATGTTCTATTGAAAAAAATAAAAAAGAAATCCTTGAATGAATGATTCTGACTTTGTTCTAGAGTGAATTGAGTAGCTGCTTCTCAAAAAAGAATCCAATACTCGGTTTGTATTTAAACAAGCCTTCCTGAAGACCTTTTCTCAAACAAGTCTTTCTACAGGAAAAACAACTGTTGATTTTGTAGTCATCATGTGAGTAACTTTTATTAAAGTCAGCAGGGCCTTGCCTACTGTGAGATTTTTTTTGAACCTGTAACTCTTGATCAGGAGAGCTGTCAGCTGTAGAGCCTGAGGAAGCTGTCATACAGACAATATTGAAATGGAGTTGTGTTTTTCCCACAGTGCTGTTGAAAGGAAACCCTTTTGTTAAGCAAAGCCTGAGAGACATTAGTATCCTGAAATGGAAACAAACAGAGTGAAGGAGGGTCTCCCAACCTGGTAAACACTTTCCAATTGCAATGTGTCTCCAGAGCTGAAACTACACACTACTAACTATTCTTAAATCTCTTTCCCAAATATGGGTTAGAAGTGTTAAGAATTTGTGGGAAAGTTTTCCTTCGGTGTAGACCATGGCTTGATGTTTATTCATATGCTGTAGTAAGCAAATGAGAAACTAAGCACTTTGTAAATGGTGCATCATTTTGACTACTTGATCCACTCTACTGACAGAACACTTTGGCATAATTGCTGGCATACATAATATTTTCAAATGACAATTCTCCAAACAAGTCAGGGCCTGAGCTAACAGCAGTGAAAGGTGAAGAGAAGCTGCCTCCATATTGAGCTGAATTCTGGATTATTAAATGCCACAGACAATTAAGATTTATAGTTGATACTGTCCACAAAATAAATGCATTCCTCTACCTTCAGTACTTCCAGTTCCACAGCATGTTCAGGTGTTGCTCTAGATGCGAAAGCTAATTTCTCTGCTATACCCTTTCCCTGCCATTTGACCACAACTGTTTTGAAACAGGCCCAAAATCCCTTCAGTGCTTCCTCTACATGAAATTTTGATTTAACATCGGTAGTACCACTCATGCTGTTGCTTCTGAGTCATGCCAGGAGTGGAGCAGCTTCAGCTCCATGTTGCTGTGTATCTTCTCTAGTAAGTCAGGCAGGATTGCCTTGCTCATGAGAAAAACCCTTCATCAAGAGTGACAGAAAACCATGAACAGCACTTTAAAGAAATTCAAGAGACAACGAAATATTGCCCAGTAACAAAGGTTTAGGGCTTTCAGCAACCTTTCTGCCTTAGCACTGATGCTATGACACTGTTGCAGGATTAGAATGGAGATCTTCAATTTTCAAACGTGCCTGTTTTGTTTTGGCATCTCAGTGTTTGGCTATCAAACAAATTCCCAACAATTATCTACCACCACAATTAAACAGCATCTTTAGTAGAAGCAGTCAGACAAGCAAAGATACAGTGGCAGCAAGAAGACTGATGGCAAGAGGGACCCACAGAGCAAGATAGTGGCCAATATACGTGTAGTGCCTGCAGATATGCAGCTCACAAAAAAAACTGCAGCTGAGTTTCAGATGTGAGCAGCCTGCAAGGGCTTGAGCAGAGATGTGGAACTGGTCAGAGTGCCTGCAGCAAAGAGTTGTACAGACAGAAAAAAAAGATACCTGTCTGTGAAAAGGTCTGCACAGCACAAACTGTGAACTGTTCCTAATGTATCTGTTTATACCTGATTTCAGAATAAAAGCTCAGTATTGAAAATATTTTCCCTGTTGCCAGAAGGAAGCACTTTTCTTTTTCATCCTAAATCCTTCAAAAGTGTAATGCCAACAAAATTTGCCAACACTACTGAATAAAACAGGTTCTGAAATCTTAATTATTTTTCCATAGTAGGAGAAGATCCAGCTTTCCTATCCTGTAATGCTTTTTGGAACAAGAAAACCTTGTAATTGGTAATGTTATAATACCATATATAATGCAATTTTAGGTCCTTTGAATGTTTGGCCTATCTTATATAGGTCAGCCAGGTAGTTACTATCAGTGCTGTCTGCTCTACCTCATCAAACTGCATTTTTTGTTCCTGAGATGATCCTAGGGAGCTTGCCATAACCTCATGCTCTGGTTGATGGCATCACAGATTGCCTTCCCAGCAAATCATGTGGCATATATCCATGTTTTTCTTTCCAGAACTAAGTTTCTGACAGAGAACCACAAACAACCTATTAACTCGCAGAAAAATCTGTGCCCAATCTTCCACCTCAGTGATTTATTTTTTGTAATTATATCTTATTTTCAAGGCACTCTTCATAAGGAGAAAAACCAGAAATATTTCAAAATATCTTTCATCTTCCATGGAGATGATAGGCAGCAGGCTTTGGGAATTTACAAAATGCTAGTCTTTACTTCCAGCTGATATTTTATCTCCCCACTCTGATGACTAGCAAAGATAACTGTGATGCTAGTTATAATGATTTTTGCTGTCAGACCAAAAAAGCTTCCACAGCAGCACATCCAGTTTGCAGACCAATATAATCTAATCAATAATACATGAAAAAGATACCTACGTGGCTAAAAAAGAAAAGACTAGGACTGACAACTTTCTAGAGACGTGTTCAGGACTGTATTTTTTCTTCCCCAAATTACAGCTTAAGATCATGCTAAGCAGCCCTTTCTCTCAAATACAGTTAACATGCCACGGATGGTGATGCCTTGCCTTCTGGAAAGGCACTACCATCACCCCTATATACAAATCACAGCATATTCACACCCTCTTGTCAACGGAAGATCCACTGTGACTCCTGTGAATTAAGTACAATAGAGGAATCAACGGGATGAATACGGAGTGAGCTGTGCTCCAGAGGAGCAGCTACTCGCCAGAATTTTGGAACCTCCCACCTCAGCAATAATACATCTCTCTCCTCCTTGTGGTTACTAAGCTAAAGGTACAGTCTGAGATTGAGAGCCTTTTGTTTTACCACAGTGATGGAATTCTGGTTTTAGGCTGAACCACTCTCCTCATGTCAGCTGCGATTATTTTGTGACGAGGCCCATTGAGGGGAAGGTAAAGGATAGGAACGTTGCATTAATATGTAAGAGATTTCTCCTTTATCATTAAGAGTTTTGGAAAGCTGAAGAGTTACTGAACTTGTTAAGAATAACTGATAAAATTTGTCTTTATTCTTTGTCCTAACAGAAACAAAATCATTATGGATCACAGTGTCTTTGTGGATATCTTTGTCCCAGCCTGAATACCTTTTGAATCCATGGGGCAACTGCAGCTAGATTTGATAAAGCACAGAGGTCTCAAGGCAATTAGATTGCTACTGAGTTTTCTGCAAAAAGGAAATGCACAAAGGACAAAAAAATATCTCTGTATGTATGACTGTCAGGTATGTATCAGGGAAAAGCAGAAGCATAAAATTGTTAAACATCTTGGAAAGCACAATGTCGTCCTTTGTGGGTACCGTCCTGAGACTTTGCTTCCACTGTGAGAAAAACAAAACTCAGTCAGATTTTGCACATTCTTGGACACGATGTCGAACAACAACAAGATGCAAACCGACAGGAAAACTAATCCCAGCATTCAGCTGAATACATCCCCAGACCAGACCACCTCATTCCAGCACTTGGCCTAAATAACACAGTCATTGTTTTCATGGGTTTTGACCTTGAATAGCCAGGTTTATCTTACTGGGTTCCCTTTGGCCTTGGCACACCAGCTTTCTGAATTAATTTCCAAACCAAGTATGTGGTGACTCTGTTTGTGCTGGCACATTATACCCCAGACTTAACATCTGAATCAGGCAACATTGGTGAACCATTTAGAATGCTACTGCACTGCTGCAAGGGTCATCTGAATTCAACCCCCTTTTTTAATGTGATGGCACGTTAGCTCAGAGAATTCACAAGCAGATATTACTGTCTGTTGGCTCATTCTTATTGTCTTTATCCTAAGCATTTGTGACTGGATACTGTTGCTCCAAAATGGAAGTTAGGCTACATGGATTCCTCTGTCTTCATGTGAGCAGTTGTTATGTTTAGGTATTCTAACTGTGTTCTAAATTACTTCCTGGCTCTTCATCAACCTCTAGTTGTAGCATCACTGTCCAGAGTTTGTGTAATAAGCTGTGTTCAGCTCTGGGGCCTGCAACATAAGAAGGACATGGACCTGTTGGATTGAGTCCAGAGGAAGGTAACAAAAATGATCAGATGGCTGGAGCACCTCTCCTATGGAGACAGACTGAGTGAGCCAGGGTTGTTCAGCAGAGAGAAGGCTCTGGGGAGACCTTATTTTGCCCCTCCAACATCTAAAAGGGGCTTATAAAAAAGATGGAGAGCAACTTTTTACACTAGCAGCTAGTGATAGGACAAGGATTTTAAACTATAAGAACAAAGGTTTAGATAGGACATAGGAAGAAATTCTTTACTGAGAGGGTGGTGAGACACTGGAACAGGCTGCCCAGAGAAGTTGTGGATGCCCCATCCCCGAAAGTGTTCAAGGCCAGGTTGGATGTCGCCTGGGCAACCTGGTCTAGTGGATGGCATCCCTGTCCAAAGATGAGGGTTTGGAACTAGATAATCTTTAAGGTCCCCATTCTATACATAATTGATACGTGGTAGGAAAAAAATAGTGTTACTGTATGTAATGGTGGAGATTAAAAGAGAAGCACCTTTCCAGAACATCACAGTTTTTAAATGACCTAGCCTTTGAGCTAATATTTGTTGCTAGCACAAAGTGATTAGGTGTTTCCATTAATACCTCTCTTCCTTTTAAAATCTAGTTGCTACAAGCAAGTAGAAGCTTTTAATAAGGCAAGGGAACAAAATATGGACAAAACATGGACACCACTGCAAGACTGCAGGGCAAAAGCAAAGAGTGCAGTTATTCTGGAATGGTGGTGTCAGCCTGGAATGACTCCCTACTGTGACATTTTTATTCCACAAAATCATTGATTTATTTTGGATGACAGTGCACATATGCACAGTTACCCTGAAGAGCTATTCTGGCCAACAACACCAGGCAGGCAAGCATGGAGTGTGATTTTCAGAGCCATAGGCAGTTTTATTGCTGTCTGGGTCACTTCAAAATCTGTGGGAAGACAATGGTTTAAATCTCTCAAATCCCAACACACAAGCTCAAGTCTGTAGCTGGAGCAATACAAAGTATTTACATTTATATTAGCAGAATTTTATTTTAACTTTTTTAAAGACATAAAACCCCTTCTTAAAACCAATTCGTTTTAATTGCAGATTAAAACCAAGAGAAAATAAACCAGAAAATATTCACAGATTTTCCTCTTCATATTTTAACTATCTAAAGAATTAACTGAACTTTGATGAACCTCAGTTAATATTTTATACTGAAAACAGAAGTGATTTTGTCTGCCCATGTATGATACAGAGTTTCAAGATAACTTAATCTGACAATTTTTTACAGCAGTTCTGCGAGCCTAGAACAATTTTCAGCCACTGAGCCACAGAACTGTAGGAACTTGTGGAATTCAAGATGTCTCTGGGTGACTTCCAGGAGGTCACAGACAGATAAGGAATTAAAACCGGCAAATGAAAGTTTGCTAGCCAGATAGCTGCACAGCCATAAGGAATGTGTTGTGAATCTGCAAACAAGGAGGCTCATCTCAACTATTATCAACAATTAAAGAGGAGCCATCTCTGACTGTACAAAGTCCATGGACAGAAATACCTAGAGAAGTTTGCAAAGTCACTGTAGTGTGTTAGCCTTGAATCCTACCAGTATCAATTAAAATATCAGTATTTTAAAGACCACACCATTACTATAGTTATCAGTCTTAGTTGGGACATAACAAAATTTTTTTGCTGCTTATTCAGGAAAACGAACATGCTGGACTTTAATCTAGGGGGCTTATTCTTTATAACTTCTAACACCATGTAGATAATGAGTTTTAAAGGCTGTATGATTAAGCTGAGAGTGAAGGGATAAAACAGGCAGAAAAATACCTGTCATAAAGAACCTACATTCTCATGTTGCCCTATATTCATATTCTTCCCAGAGGCCACAGCCGTATTTATACAAGAATTTTTGTGACTATCAAACAAGTGTCATCTCTTTCATAAATATTTGTCTTAATTGGATTTGAAAAAAATAGATTAACAGAAAAAGAAGTAGTAGATGTGAATGCAACAGCTAGGTATAAACTCCTCTGTACTTGGGTACATCTTCAGAGGTACTAAGCTTTAACTTCAAAACACTGTAGAATAGTTACATTTTTTCCATTAGCTGTGGCACATAACCAAACCTCAGAGTAAGGTTAAACCTGTGATAGCCAAGCAGATATCCTATATTTTTTGAATGCACAAGTGGATTAAAAATAACCTCAAAGAGTTCTTATAAACAAGCAAGCAGACAAACACACAAGCAAAAGCTATCAGAATAGTGAAAGTGGATTTTGCACAGGATTAACTGCTTAGAAAGGCTAAGAGTGAAAAGCATATTAATTCTAATGTAGCTGAGAAGTCTGTCTCCTATGCAGCAAATCATTTAAAAAGCCTATCTGGGGTTTACTGGAGCTAATGAGATTTAAAATGCTTAACTTTACAGTCAGATTCATATTGTTTTCTGAATTGGCATCCTAGATACTGAGGGAATTTGTTTAAAAAGGAGAGAAACAAACCGTATAACCTTCATGGGTGTAAATGCTGTTTGCAGCTTAGCTTTCACTGAACCAAATAAACTGCAGAGTAATCCAAACCTTATTTGTGCATTTATTGAAAGTGAGCAGTGGTATCAAAACACATATCTAGAGACAGAAATAGCTGTCAGGTCATTTAGCTGTGCCGTGCAGACCTCATATATATATGTACCTACACAGCTATTTTCATACTGATAAATACGTTTGTGGGATAAGAAGAGACCTTGGGACTTCTGATTCCAAAAATCAAAAAAGCCACTAGACTTTTTTTCCAGTTTCATGCAACCACAGAAAGAGCAATTGCTAATAATATATTATACCAAAATCTCTCTTGCAGCCACTTTGTGGTATTTCCATCTCTACAGGACTTCAATACTGTTGTAAGAAAAGTCTTAGATATTCTGGTTATAAGGAAAGTCACCACAATATGAAACAGTCCTTGGTATTTTTGGTCGTTTCCAGACTTGTCAATGTAGCTATATCCTCAACATAGTTCTTTTTGTAATAAACACTTCAGATCTTTATTTCATGACAAGCACATTGTTATTATTAAGCAATTATGTAAAAACTAACATTAATAAAGGATACTGATAACTGGGAAGAGTAACTAAGAAACTATATGTACCACTGCCTCAGGCCACCCTAGGCTGAGTAGTGTCTCTGAATCTCAAAAATTACACTACCAGAGTTAGTATTTTTACAAGATTTGTTATCCATACATTATCTGGATAGAGTTAGAAGCCACTAAAAGAAGAGCTAGAAAGAAATGCTATTGCATCTTGTGTGACTCATCAACCTCCACTTATCCCTATATATCTTGACATGCAGAGCACTGGAAAAGGTAGTCCCTTTGAGGAAAACTGAGAACTTATGTACATGGCATATGACAGCAGATAAACTAAAGAATTATATACTACTCTATTCAGAAGGGGAAAAAAAATCCAAAACATTGTAGTACCTAGGCAGACAAAGTAAGTTTTACAACTATACATAACATATGAATATATGATACACTAAAAATTAGTTGCAGGTGCTGACACTATGTTTGCAAGATAAAGAAGATCAGTGGAAACTTCAGTTTCTAAGAGAAGCAGACTAAGTGGAAAAAAAAAAAAAGGAAAAGAAAAAGTGTAGTTAAAAAACCAGTGCACTTCAATTCTGGTACTAAATGACAATAGAATCCCTTAGGATGTTAAATGAGATGTTTAACAAATACAGCCTTTATTGGGGGTTTAGCAAGAATTTATAGGAGGAGACATTTATGGCCTGTAGCGGCCATGGCAACTGCCCCACATAGTCAGATGGAGAAGTCCACATGGAAAAGATGGTATTGCTAACCAAAATGTGTGGGCTTTGTGGTCTTGCTAAGACTTGATACAGCAACAGCTGTTTTAGGCAGGAGGCTGAGCAAATGCTCCCCCACCACAAAACCAAAGCACAGGTTATGCTCATACTGTCACCAAAGCAACCTGACCAGGCCCACAAATACCTCTGGTTCTCCAGTGACACCACCCAGGGTCTGGGTACCTAACACAGGTATTCTGATGGGCCAACTACCTGCTCTCTAGGTGTTGTTCATGCTAAGCTAGGCCTCCATGGCTAAATAGGCATCCCTCAGTATATAACAAACTGTTTGATATGAATTAAAAGAAAGGACATGAGTGACTCCTATATACAGCAAACTCTGGCTTAACAGAAGTGCTCCTTGAATTCCAGATATTTGTCTCATTCACCAAAGTAAGTTTTTGACTTCTTCATGTTAGTCAAGACTGACTTGCAATATAGTTCTTTTTATTGCAGAATTCCTTAAAGGTGTATTTTTATGGTCTTTTATCAGAGCAGATGCATGCAATAAGGAATCACAGAATCAATTAGGTTGGAAAAGACCTCAGAGATTATAGAGTCCAATCTTTGAACACCACCATGTCAACTAGACCATGGCACTAAGTATCATGTCCAGTCTTTCTTAAACACCTCCAGGGACAGTGAGTCCACCACCTCTCTGGGCAGTCAATTCCAATGTTCAATCAGCCTTTCTTTGGAGAAATTCCTCCTAATGCCCAACTTGAACCTCCCCTGGAGCAGCTTGAAACTGTGTCCTGTCATTCTGAATGTAGTGGCCCCCAGTGGTATAGTTTGGTTTGCCAGGTGTGTTACAAGCAACAATAATATACTTGCTAGTTAGCTCAAATATTGTCATTTTCTCAAAGGACAATCTGCTCCAAGCACATGAATAAGCTTCATCTCTAGCCATGTTTAAATCTCAGTAATTATCACGCATAAGCCTGGAAATTGTCCTTTTTTGTTAAGGACATCTGGAATGTGTGTCATAAATACAGGAGGAAAAAGTAAATTTCAGGAAAAATATTTGACTGATATCCTTGAGGGTGGCACCTCTAGTATGTAGCACTACCACTATCACCTTTCACCTAACCAATAGGCCTCAATTATAAGGATGAAAGAACTTTGCATTCTCCTAGACTCCAGTTACATCTCTGTTCTGGCACAGTCTGTCCTCTGATGCTAGAAAAAACCCCTTAAATTACCTTGTACTCATGTGTAAAAGTTTCAACTTCCTTAAAACTTTAGCTTTAAGAGACACTTTGTAGAGATAAGAGATTGTTTCAGAGATACTTACTAGACTTCCCTCACAGCAGCCGCTCTGCCGCTCCACCCACAACTATAAAAAGTGCTGAGACTCGTGTCCTGATCACTCCTCTGAAAGTAAGGCAAATAAATAGCCACTAGTATTTGGTTTCTGATGAAGTAAACTGCTTACACATAGCAGTCTGCCTCTTCTCACACTTCTGGGATTGACACAGATGGTGAGTTGAAGAGCTTTCAAACAGTAGCTTTATGCTCACGCACTCCCCGTTTTTCAGACTCTACTTTCCCTCAAGAACAGGTATTTTTAAAACAACTTGCATATCTTCTGCTTTAAAGAGAGCACCAAGAAAGCCTGTCAGCGGTTTACTGTGAGGACAAAGGGGAAGGAAAGCTGATTGATTGTACCAGATTTTCACCAGCTATCACACAATTCATGTGCAGGAAGGTATAAGGCTGGAAAGAAATTTGTGTTGCTTTATCACAGAGCTCAAACTTGATTGCTTAGAAATATGGCCACACTGATGTAGCTGCTGAATAGAAGACCATGATTTGGACTGTGCTTATTAGACCTGTAAATATGAGCAATTCAGGATGATAGGAGCAAACCCCTGCCTTCTGTGCACCTACTTGGATCTATGCTTACAGGAGAGAAAGTTGACAGAGCAGCAAAAGCATATCTGTGTACATTATTCATGTACATTTATCTGTCAGCAGATAGAGTCCAAATCCTCTCAATAACTACTTTCAATATTGATTAAAACAGTGTGCATGTTTTACAATAACTGGAAACAGTATGTTATGCATTCGATAAGCAACGTTTGATAAGTCACTAGTGAATTTTCAGGTAAATCAGTGAAGTTTATTTAACAAAGAGCAAAATTTTGGCTGCCTTAAAGTTCCTCTATGAGCATCACAGGAATTTTACTTCTAAACTATAACTGCCATGGTGCTGTAACTCTATATTGACAAGTTTCCTTATTTAGATTCAGTAGACTGTATTTATTTGGTGTGCTAAAGGAGACTAATGGTTAAAGTACTCACGTCTCTTTGTGGCTGAGGGAAAGCATCAGAGCTCTATACTTCACAGATTTCTGGGAAGCTAATAAGATGTGTGGCTGAAGCTGTAAGCCAAGAAGTAAGCAAATGGCAGCAGAAAATCGTTTCAAGCCACTTCAGGGTCTTTGCTGAGTCATATCAGTTTCAGTGTCCATGTGAGCAAGTCTGTGTGGATTCCACATCACACCCAAAACTACCAGAAAGGATTTTTGCCTGCCTTTAATATTTTTGTAGCTAATTTACAACATCTGCCTGAAAAAAACACCCCAACAAATTGAAAATTGCAGACTCAGATGCTGTGCCCGAACATCTCATATAGCCATAATCCAACAGATCCAAATCCAGTTGACATGCACCATTACTGAAAAACAGTGTTCTCCTTATAGTCCATCTGATAGATGTTGAAATTATCACCACTACAGACATAATCACTGTAGTATAAGATTTCTACTAATTCCTTTTCATTTTTTGGTGGAGCAGCTGATGCATCTGTTATTCTCATCCATGCCTCACCCTTTTTAGGCCCAGTAAGTGGCTCAAGGCACTGCTCTTTAACAAGGTGGGTGGAGAGAGTGGAGGCTGATTTATTTATCAGAGGAAGCACTGAGAGGCACTTTCACTGAGAAATAAAAATTTTGGACCCCAATTTTTCTCCCTGTTCTCTTAACTGCTCCATGAAAGAAAAGAGACCTGTCTACCAAGCAGCAAATTGTGATAACCACGCTCAGCTCAACAGTGTTTATTGATAGAGTTGTTTGACAAATTTGGTCAAAGGGCAGAACCAGTATTCATTTTATTTCCCCTCTCTGCTTGTCTGTTTGCTGAGAACCAGAGGAAAAACAGCACTCAATCATTGCCATAGCTTTAATCCAGACCTGAGCTAAAAGCTTAGGCAGCCCAACCAAACACAGTGCTAGCAAATCCTCCACCAATTCTGCATCGCTTTATGGATATATGGAATAATCTTCTGTATTGCATATTCCAATAATCTATCCATGGGTAGATAATGTTAAAGATATATAGGACTATTCTGATTCCTATTTTCTGACTAAATACAGACACAATGTGTCTTTTTGAAAATTGGTGTCATCTCTTTACTGTCATGGAGGATCTCAAAGAATTCACAGGGAGAACAAAAGTGGCAGCTCTATGTCATCTGCAAAAGAAATACACTTCTCACCTTAGCTCTGCCTGCTTCCAATGGGCCAGCATTCCCTCAAACTTATCTTTAGTCAGCTCTCAACTGCACTCACCCTAACCAGACAAACCTTTCCGTGGTGTGATACGGAGAGGGATAAGCCTTGGTTTCACCGGCACATCAAAGCAAGTCTGCAACCCAGCGTTTTGCTGTAGCCCTTTCAACATATTCCAGTTTATACAGTTAATGAATGGACAGAACTAGCTCTGTCATTATTATGACAGATCTGTGTTAAGTGGGCATTTACAAATTCAGTTTTGTAGGACTTTTTATTTCGCTGAGTCTGTCTTTTTAAAAACAGTATATCAAAAGTTTATACTTGGAATATAAACCACTTTATGTGACCATAATTTCAACAGACCTTCAAAATAAAGTTTTGCTGATGGACAAGCGAAAGTCTCTCAGGGAGAAATAAACATATTCTCAAGCTCAATTCTACCATTTGTATTGTCAGGGAGCATCCTGTATCCATATATCATAAAGACTTAGAACAATGCAGCCTAGGAGTTAGTGGTAAAGGATTTACTAATTCATCCTACTTGCTACAAGAGCGTGCTTTGTTCAGTCTAGAGGCTTCTTCCATTTCCTTTAGAAGATCATTTGACCTAAAATAACTCCGAGTTAAAAAAGTACTAGACTGTATGCTGCAGTTTATCGCATCTGTTTCTAATTTAATCATACTAATTAGCTGAGCTATCATAAATATATTCCCCTTCTGTCATCGCTGCTCACATTCTCTGTATTTATCTGCAGATGCCATGAGCACTTATTTGTTCTTGCTACACGGTAAACATTGTTATGTCAGGAACCCTGCTGTGATAAAACTTCCCTAACAAACAGTCACCCTAAGGGAAAAAGCCAGTGCCCGCAGCTCGGTAACAAGCGGTAACAGGCTGTCAGGTGGTGACAAACGCTCTGAGATTTTGCTTCTAATAGTTGGTCACACTTCAGCAGTTCAAAGCCAAGATTTTCAGGAGCCTAGGACTAATCCTAACTACTTTTTTAAATCTTCATTGGCATGTAACCATGCAGTTTAACTCTGTGTTAGAGAAATTATATGCCTTTTTTTTTTCCAAGCAAATATAAGAGGTAATGTGATTACATATTTTGCAACCAGGTAGAGATGAGCAGTGCCCCTAACCTCTCAGATCACAGATAGGAGTTGCAGTCAGTCAAAAAGAAGGAAGAACTAGAGGACACCCAAAATTTTGCCATTGTTTTAAATGTTTGGGAGTCTGTTTAAAAACGCAATTCAGTTCCACTGCATCTACACAACCATATCTTATTCATACGATTTGTTTGGATGCAGCAGTCACAAAATTTAGCTTGAAAAATTTTGCAGAAAAACATTTAACTTTCATTTTCTGTATTTCTGTTGATATTCCTTAAACTCTAATCAGGTTGTGCTTTATAAGGATGTCCATTATTATAGGCAGATAAATAAACAATTGAAATCAAATGTTCAATGTCAGATTTTGAGGTTATATGCAATCCGACTGTAATCCAGGTCATGGATTTAGCAGCTACATTTCTCTTATGAAGAAGTAGATTCTGCATAATTCAGAAGAGTTTTACAGAGAACTGTATTCTCAGATGGATAAAGATGTGTAAATTCCTCAAAATCAAAGGGAACTGATACCCAGGAGGGCAAAGCAGACAAAACAGCCCATCAGCAACTCAACCACATGAAAGACCACAAAGAAACTCCAAAGCCACCCACGCAGCTGCCTGAGGAGTCTGTCAAGGAATGAGAGGCTCTTGTTCAGCTCATGTTGCTGCTGGAAATGTGTTTGAAGAGCTTGGCAATACATCTGGATTTTACAAGTGGCACACAAAGATGAGAAAAATGAAATCAAATTGAATTATGTGCTGCAGTACACCGGCGGTGTCACATCTCAGTTAACTAGTATGTAATTTAATTTACAAGATAATGGAATGATCTGCATTTGTTACTGACAGAGAGGCAGCTGAAAAACATCCACAGGGTAAGTACAAACTTAACTAGATAGTCACCTAAAAGGCAAAAAAGATAGTATTTTAAACTGTATTTATGTTTTAATAATATCTATTGTAGATAACTAGAAAGCCTCTGTTTCCAAAAAATTACTATCAGGCCTTGAACATCAGGCATCTATAAAACCAGAAAGGAATGGTAAAGAATCAATCCCTTTGTTTCTACATCCTTCAGAAACTGCCAGTACTTAACTGGTAGAGTAACAGAGTATCACAGCTATTGTATCGCTTGTTATTGCTTTCTACCTCTTTGGTTTATATAAAGCTGACAGAAATGCCCCACCTTACTGTCTTTCCACCTACAAACCTGAAGATATCCCTTCTCAGAATTCTGCTTTCCTCAGTATGGAAGAAAGAAAGACAACAAGAGACTTGAATTTTCAAAACATTTGCCAATAAGCATTGAAAACAACCCTTGTTAAATTTTGTTCTCTGCTACACCAACATAGCTAGCTGCAATGAAATGTAAGGAGGGATTTGGATGAGAAAACACTCATTTAAAACAAATTATTTTAGATGCCTTCAATTTGCTGCAGGGAGTAGCAGGGAGAATGAGGCAAAACCTGGAACACTGAAAGCATTTGTCCTCAACACTTGTTAAATGCTCCCTTGTTTTGTTCATGTTGTCAATCTGTAGTAAAATGAACAGGATCTTAAATACACACGGTGAAGACTGCGAGCTCCTTATTCAGTCTCTGTTTAATCTTCCACAACACTTTTTGTTTAAATTTGTGAGTGACTCACAGCAGTGCCTTCAGCCAAGCTTAGCACAGACAGACTTTGTGCGTGCCCACACAAATACTGATGAGTCCATTCCCACTGTTGGCTTGTGAGATTCCCACTATCACTATCTTGAGCTCTTTTGAGGAGAGATTATTCTTTGCATAGGCCTCTGCCAAAGTGTCTCATATTCTGGTGTTGGGAGTAGTTGGAGACAAAAGGGTATATATATTCATTTTCATTTATGACCTAGATGTGGCAGATTACTTTTTGCATTAGTTCAATTGAAATATTTGTTCGTGAATTATGCTTTTATAGGTTCCTGCATAATGTTCTTTTATTTACAGTTATAAAGCTCTCCAGGCACTACCTTTAAAAACAAATCTATGTTGCAACAACATTCTCAGAAATAAAAATCTATTCACATGCCATTGTTCATAGTTCCACACAATTAGGAGATTTCAGTGGCATCATCAGACTTGTGCTCCAGACTCTTCACCAGCTTTGTTGCCCTTCTCTGGACATGCTCCAGAGCCTCAATGTCTCTCTGGAACTGAGGGGCCCAAAACTGGCCACAAAACTCAAGCTTTGGCCTCACCAGTGCTGAGTACAGGGGGACAATCACTGCCCTGGTCCTGTTGGTCACACTTTTTCTGATACAAGCCAGGGTGCCATTGGCTTCTTGGCCACCTGGGCACACACTCGCTCATGTTCAACTACTGTCAAGCACCCCTAGGTCCTTTTGTGCTGGGCAGCTTTTCAGCCTGTAGTTTAAAAATCTTAGGTGATCATTATTGTGCTAAAATTATTCAACATTTTAAAGAAAGGGTTCTACTCCACCTCCCTTTTCTGAGATGGATTATTTTCTTCTGGTGACATAGTTTTAAGGCAGATCAGTGTTGTCATCTGGCCTATTTCCTTCTGAAGCCTGAGGGAGGCTATGGAAATGCACAGCTTGGGGCAGAGTAGGATCTTTCCTTTTGGCACCACCAGCTTACTGTAAATGATCCTGGCACCACATTTGAAGATTCTGGCGGCGCATTATTAAGTGCACCCACAGTAGTGAAGCGTAACAGGGTTTAGTGTACTCAAAGTTTTACAGCAGTTCAACAGAATACTCTGAAACACTCTTGTATATTTAAAGGTCTAAGAGGTAACCGGTTCTAATTCTTGACTTTTAAGCCTTTAAATATGCAAGACTGTGTCATATATGATACGTACTTTACAGAGACACCATGGGAAAGCATATACAGTTTAGGATGAGGATAGGGTGGAATTAATGAAATTTGACAACAGCGCTGAGATAGGAGTTGGCTATATTGGAATAGCATCCTAAGAACTTTTACACTGGTTTTGGTGCAAACCCTGTACAACTTTTAGTGGCTTTCTACTGCATTGAAGGATACCTGAACTGTGTCTGGTAACAGGCTACTTCTAGCTCAAGATCTGCCTCACAGTGAAAAGCATGGCTGTCAAGCTTGTACTCAGGGAATGAATTGAAGTCAGGTGTTTTCCTAAGAAACTTGGCGGTGACAGCTCTGATTTCAAGCTACACATTTCAGGACTTTTGCTTGGCATTTATGCAGGTAGACTAAGGCTTTCTTTGTCTGTAAGAAGACTACTATTGCCTATGGATCCCATAATGGACTGAGAGATGTGAAGACCTTCCTGCGTTTAGAGTCAAGGTCTAAGTTAGATAAATTCTGAATCGGTAAACCTTAATTTCTGATCCTCACTTCAACTTTTTTTAAAGAAGGCATTTGTTTCTCAAGTTTCACATGGGGCTACTGTAATTTTCTCTGTATTTACAAAGTCTCATTTTTTTTTATCCAAGGCACTCTAGTTAACCTTTATTTACAATTTTTACTTAAAAACCTTACCCTTTGATTTCACAGCCAACTTAGGCTGATCTAATACTTTTGTGCACACAGCTAGAAGACTTCACATGTTCCAAGAGATGTATTGTACAATTGACCAGCAAATTAAGATATTTAAGTGTACAGTGTCACTAGGTCAGCCTAGACCTTAGGGTAGAAAATATGACTCATTTCTCTTCTGATTATATCATACTTTTTCCTGTTTTCAGATCTATTTCTGCAGTGATCTCACTGAAAAATTGATTAAAATTTGGGAGAACTTGGCGTTACATGAGTAAGCTTAAATACTACATAATGTACCATAACTTATAGGAAGTGACAGTAAGAGAAGTATCTAGAAAATCTGCTGAGTTCCTCCTATTTATTGTAATCTATAATACAGTAAAATGAAAGCTGAAAGATACTACTGCCCAGGGATGGAAATATTTCTTCTGTTCACATTCTGGTATAATCCATCAAACACTAGGATAGATTTACAATTTAGATGCTTTCATTGCCAGCTACACTTGATGATGGTAACCAAAGTGGTTAATAATTGCCCAGTTGCTTTCCTAGATGTTCTTGAAATAAATCTTACAGGTACTTAAATCTAGCCGCCTATGCAATTATCTAAACTTCTGATGAAATTTGACAGCTTCCACATTTAAGCCTCAGAGAAGGGTAGAAGAAGTTCCTAAAACTGTCTGCTGCTAATGAGATAACATAAAATAAGTTTTGGGCTTCACGTCAGTCATGATGTCTCATTGCAACAATGGGGCACAGTGAAAGAAGAAAGAAGTCATTTCAAATAATATTTGGGTTCACATCACCCGAATGGCTACCAGATGGGGCTCTGAGCCGCCTGGAGATCCCACCTGGGGGGTGTTGGAGTTGCCCATGCACTCTGCAGCAGGATGAATGGGCCCTCTGTGTCACCGCCGCCCTGAGCATGAGATCCAGCTGATCACATCTGGTGAGAGTCTTGAGGCAGGTCTCTGGAGCATCAGCTGGGAACCCATGGGCAGAGGGGTTGACAGCACTTCCTAAATTGTCAAGCTGTTCCTTAACTGTCCATTTTACATGATTTATTAATTCTCTGGGATTAGGCAGTAAGCTTCTGCAGCTAGAGAGAAAGGATCATTTTCAGTAGCTGCATGGATTTTAGTGCTACCGACTTCAAAAATCCTTTCTCACTCAGAAGTCGAGTTACAACAAAGGGAACAGGAGATGAAAAAAGAAATTATTGATTTTCATATATATATGTTTCCAATTGTGAGAATATATTATATAAACACAAACTCACACCAGATTACTTATCTGTAATACAGGAAATTTTAACATTAGTTACCCTATTTTTATTTGGTGTATCATAGAGCTAAAAACACAGATAATTTTCTGATACTTGAAACATTTTTTCTCAAAGTTGGCAAATGGACGTTTATGTGTAGTGAACTCAAGAATCAAACAGAAATTTATCCATTAGGCTAAACTAAATCCATAAAACTTCCTCTCTACAAGTCATACATTAGTTATCTATCAGAGACAATGTGTCTCAAAGCACTTGGAAAAAGATAAAATTCACTCACAGCTTTTGTGTGTGAAACCAAGTGTTCTAATTTCATTTTGAAATTGCATCTTCTTCTGTATTACTGCACAATTTAAAAACTGTATGGAAATTAAAAATGTGATAACTTTCAGCTTGTAGAATGGTATGCAGTGGGTTGTTTTCTTTTTGTTAAATAACTCGCTAGCTATTTGCTGCTTTGCTTCTAGTATGTGCCTTATTGTATATTCATATTAGTGGCATCAGGTCAAGAAGTGTATCTTGTACAGAGAAGACAAGATAGTATGATTTGAGATTGCTGAGAAAATGGTGTTTCTCTCACTGATGAGTTTTAATTTTCTTATGGTGAATATCATTGCTTGATTGAGCTGGACACGATGTCCCTTGTGTTCTAGCCCAGTGGATTTCATGTATGTAAGCAGGATACCACTGGCTCCACACTAGGAAACGAGACATCTCGTAGCACTATCTAACTGAAATGGAAGATGAATAGAGGAAATCTGATCTGGATAACTGTATTGCACTGAGCTGAACCTCTCTTCTCTTGTAGTTGTCCCATAGTTTTGCCTGCACAGATAACCAGTAACCATGATTAAACCCAGAAGCAGCTGCCTTTTAACATTAACTGTGATGACAATTCATATGTAAGTATTGATTTATCCTGAGTGCCATCTGCACTGAAACATGAACACAAAAGTGTCCAATTCTTGTGGTATGTCGAACACAAATGAAACAAGAAAGCACTTAAATCGTGCGAGAGGTTGAAGTTTTCAATCTGATTTTCAAACTAAACCTTTTAGATTTAATTCAGAAACTAATTTAATCCCCTGGATCCTGACTGGAAAAAAAAAGCGGAACCCCTAATCTTTATGCTTGAAAGAACTCTTATTTTTCAGCAAAACCAGATTTCCAATGATTTATCTCCTTATTTCAGCTGTCTTTTATTATAAACCATAAGAGGAAGATTGGCAGTAAGCAATCTTCTAAACAGACAAATTCTCCAGGTTGCCTGTCAGATACTTCAATGTCAGATATTCCTATCAAGGAGGCACGTTCTCATCACATGGTTCTTGCAAGGTATTCACCAGTTTATTAAGCATTGCCTCAAAAATGTTGAAATCAAGGAGAAAAAAAAAAAATCCTCTCAAGGATTGTTGCAGACTACAATTCAACTTTGAGATAGGAAATGAGGCATGGTGGTAAATGCTTGAGCAGGAGTGAAGAGTACAAAGGCAGCCTGACTTGTATCTCTGAACACTCTACTTCTACTCTCTACTGTTTTCCTCACAGAAAATAGTTTTGTTTCTATTTTACATTCTATTCACTTTTCTTGGGCCTGATTTTTTTAAAGTGAAATGAAATAAGAAAATCTACGAAACAAGTGCTTTTTGTAAAAGTAAAGTATGTGGAAACATCGTCTCTTTTCAACAAAGAGGTTTTATGTGTTTTCCTTACCTGCTGCGCTGTGGGAAAACAAAATTCCATTCACTTCGTGCAAACTGTAATCATCTGTACTCCTGCCTTACTGAGCCCATTGCTGCAATTATAGAAATCTCACATTCCATAAAGAAATATGTTAAAAAATACACATATATACATATATACTTCTGAATATTTTGCAGTCTGAGAGAGAAGGAAATTACTCACTGGCTTCTCAGTTTAGGGGCTGATACTTTTTTTGGTGTTGCATTGTGCAGAATAAAACTGATCTGTTCTAAAATTTATAGAAATATGTCTACACAGCCAGAGACTAGACACAAACACTGAGAAAAACACTGAAATTAATATGAGGAACCAAATATATTTTCCTACACTCTATCTCATACTATGGAATGGAAATGTTTATTTTGCTGGCTGATGTTTATCCGCTAAAAATAGCAACAGACAGAAATTTTATAAGATGTGATATATTTGTATGAAGGTTGAGAGTGAGCTGAATAAATCAATGATTAATATAGTGATGAGTGACATAATGGCTTTTTTCTACCCATACTTGACATCATGCATTAATTTTGTAGAATTATTCAGGTCTTGAAACAGGGCAGAGGAACAATCTTGATGCCTCTCAAAGGAAATGGTGAGGAGACAGCTAGGAGAAAGAGAGCTGATAGAAATAGAATATAAAGAATGTTCATGAAATCTGTCAAGGCAAGCATTGTAAGCTCCATTTAGTAAATCCAGAAGAAACATCCATATCCTAAAACTTAAAGTTTAAGATGTTTTTTTACAGTGATGGAAGAAAGATGTCCTGCTAAACATAAGACAGGAAGACATAATGTCACTGCACTGCAATGAGTCCCGTTCAAATTTTAGTAAGCAAATGAGAATGTCTACGTGTACAGTCACAGACTCATGGAATTGATAATGTTGGAAAAAACTTCCAAGATCACTGAGTCTTGTCATTAACCCAGCACTTCCAAGTCCACTACTAAATCATGTCCCCATGTGCCACATCCACATGTTTTTTGAACGCTTCCAGGGACAGTGATTCCACTGCTTGCCTGGGCAGCCTGTTCCAGTACCTGACCACCCTTGCAGTGAAAATGTTTTCCTCACATCCAATCTAAACCTCCTCTGGCATAACCTGAGGCCATTTCCTCTTGTCCTGTTGCTTGTCACATGGCAGAAGAGATTGACCCCCATCTGGCTACAGTTTCTTTCCAGGTAGTTGTTAGAGATGGATAAGATTCCCCCTGAGCCTCCCTTTCTCCAGGCTTAACAAACCCAGCTCCCTCAGCCACTCCTCACAAGAGTGAGGAGTCTGTGCTCCAGACCTTTCACCAGCTCCATTGCACCTCAGTGTCCTTCTTGTAGTGAGGGGCCCAAATTCCACCAGTGCCAGTTGTTGGTGGTTAATTTCTACAGCTAAGCACAGGGGTAGATGACATTAGATGACATCCAGTCTCCAAGGAGGTAGAGGGGATCCTAGGCTGTATCCAAACCGGGAACTATTCTGGTGGCCCAGTCCAGTTGGGCAAGTCCCGAGGCTGGTGCAGAGCTCAGCACAAATTTGACAAGCTGCTCCAGCTTACAGCTGGAGTCACCTGAAAAGAACTTTCCAGAGAGCACCATATCTGGGCCACAGATCACGCCAGCTACTCACCCACTTCACACACAGAGCCAGCACTGACTCATTCTGCGATGGGACACGGAGAGCAGGAATGCCATGAAGGAGTCAAGGAGGATTAGTGAGAATGGGGAGGTCAGAGTATCAGTGTGGGGGATTCTGAGGGGGGTAAACTGGAGGTAAACTTGAACCTAAAATGCTGTAATTACTGCTTATACAAGGGTATGTCTGTGTACCTGGTGGTACACATAGCACGTCTAGTTTGGGGTTTGTGATGACAGGTTGTTCAGCTAAGGGGGAAGATTGCAGTGGTGGCACCATATTTGGAAGAGGAAGGATTTTTTAAGTTTCCTTTTGCAATCCTTGATATATTTTTAGGTCAAAAATTTTTTATGACACTTGATTTCTCAGAGCAGTTTTGTAAAAACAGGGGTGAAACACTGATATAAGAAAACTTTATTCCTACTTAAATGAGAAACTTACAGTTTGCCATGGAAACACTGTTCCCACAAATATACGCAGCCACCACAGAAAGGGAATCTGGTCTGTTATGTTCAGCTCCTAGTATTGCACCCTGCAAAACACACAGAAACACGTCATTTTAAGCACATGCTTAACCCCTTCCTGAGTCAGAGCCTCAAATGTTCCCAGTAATCCCTCCAGCCCAATACAGTTATTGGATTAGATGTATGGAAGGAGAATGATATAAGGGAATGCACCTATTCTATGGGAGAGATTATTTATTATAGACTTTCTATACACACTATATTCTTTTTTCTCCATTCCCGCTTCATTAATATTAATAAAAGCTTGTGTATTCAGGACATTTGCAATACTGCATTGCATTGCATTACATTACTCAGTGGCTCTAATGATGTTATTTCTTGAATTCCAAATTGACTCCCAGCCTTACTCATTTTACCAGGTATAAATAAGAATATGATTCATCATTTAGAGAAAGCACATTACATAAGTCAGTTACAGCTTCACTACTGAGCACACAGACTGTCTGCATTGAAGATACAAATAGGAATAGAAATAGGGAAGATTTTCTATCCTTGGTTTGAAAACAAACTTAGACTACTGTACCAGTTGTGTCAGCTCTGGCTGAAATAAGAACAGAAAACATTCATCACATGTTTTAGATGTTTAAAACTAATAATAGTCTGGGACTGGTTTTCAAAGAAAGATAAAGCTGTGCTTAGGACGGGTGTGAATCCCAAGTACAACTGCTGCAAATAAAAGCTTTGTTTCTTTGATTCTGTTGGATTCCTCACGAGGAAAATTTACTCCATATGTAGTACATATAATGGTTTTGCAATTGTAATGAAAAGTGTTAGCTAGAGGCAGATTATACAGCATCAAAACTCCAGTACATTGAGCAGTGTGCTGTGGCATACAGATGTGACTCCAACAATAGTAAGTGAGCTCATCCTTAGTGTGGAAGATTATTCATTAGGGAGAGAATAATGTAAGTGATATGATCATTACATCACCTTTTCCTGTACATTATTCTCACTACAGCTGACAGGGAAAACATTTCTCAGTTTTTAGTTACATTATTTTCAAATTTTGCAGAGTCTAGATAAAAGTGGTGTTTGGAAGTACATGCAAAGATTTATTTCATAACGATGAAGGGCTAATGCTACAGTGTTGAATAGCTTGTTCAATATCTCTGTCTGCTTTCTTCATATAAAATAGTTATTCCATATTATTACATTCCACATCTATTAACACTAGCTAATTTAATTTTGGGGTAAAGATTTCCAAGAAATTATATTTTAGATCTGTGAAATCACAGAATCATAGAATGAGGGCTTTTAGTTGAAATACAAGATCAATCTGATTAGTGTGTTTACTGATACTACTGAACAAAGGAGGGGATAATGTAAACCAAGAGCAGACACCTTCCTAATTTTGACACTATGGCATTCATAATTTTGAAACTATGGTCTTATTTTGAAACTTTGGTCTTATTTTTCCAACAGACTGCTGTTCCACAATGTTCTCAGCACCTGCATTCAGAATGAGAATTTGTATCAACAATTTGTAAAAGCCTTAGCCTAGGCTATATTAGTACACACACACACATTTGTATGTCATGGCCTAGTTCTTCAAGTTTCCACTAAATAAGAATGCTGTGAGGATTTAGGATGCTCATGTGCAAATCTTACCCAGCATTTCTAGAACTGAAAGGATGTAGCAAAAAAATACCAGTTGCAAAATGCAAACTGCAGCGCTATTTGTGTTGCAGGCAATTAATACATAAAGTTTTTAAAATAAGCCCTTTTGCTCCATTTAGGGTATTTTATTGAATATCGAGGTGAGAAACAGGAACAGAATTTTCATTCAGTTCTGCTGCTTTCACTGATGTACACCTCTTTGCACAACCACTTGCTACTGTCAGTATTAATACAAAAGAGACGTTGTTGGCTTAATCACAGGAGAGTGCAAGTGATCCAAATATTTTGTGTAAGGAAATCATCACAAAATATTTACCCTGGTTTTGGCTTCTTTGCTATGGTATCTACCTCACGCACTTGTTGCATTCACAAGGATTTCCTGCTGTTGTGTGCACCAAGCTGGTTTACAAGACGTGTTTCTACTTTTGTACTATACTGTTTTTCCTGTCCAAACAGTTACCAAGCAATGCAGTATTGGTCACCATGCAGTGTAAATGCTACAACATCAATAGACAAGTGACCCTAATACAACTAAATTAAATTCTGGAAATCTGCTCATAGGGAAATTCTGTTTTCCTCTCATTCTTCTCATTCCCAGATGTGAATGAAATAGAAAATGTTTTCTCTTTGTAAAATTTTGGTATTTCTATAGAATGATATGTGATAACTATATAAGTTATCTTTAAATGGAAGAGTTTTCTGATCCTGCTGAGAGCATGGTGATGCTCTCAGAGTCTACATTTCATGGATGTAGATACACTTGCAGACAGGTGGTCTCAGAAAATGAGACCACTGGCAAGGACCAAGCCAACTGCACAGTAGTGTAATAAAGACAGTCTGATTTACTACAATATGACAATTTAAGTGACACTTCTTGTCTCCTTCTTTTTGTTTGTTAGTTTGGAGGGGTTTTGTGCTCCTTTCTTCCCCTCTCCCTATATTCCAGTTGTCTTTTAGGTGACCTGTCTATTTTGGATTAGCAATTGGCAGTATGTGCCATGGCTGCTGGGGGGTTACTGGGAGCAGTTTCCCCCCCCGGTACTCACACTGATTAGGCAACAACTTCTTTCTGGTAAAAGATGATGGGTTGGAACAGCTTTCTCACGCCGTGGAGACTTTCTCCCACCACACACCCACTGTATTTCCAGATGCCACTGCTGTCATGTCATTAGAATGTTGGTGGCTGAGGGCTGGTGTGGCCTGGGAAGACCATTTCGTCCAAAGTAAGGGTTGTGTTTTGCCAGTTCACAAACCTGTGTGGGAACACGAGGCAGCTTTTCTCAGAAAACTTTGTAGTGTAGATGAAGCCTGAGGAAATGAGGCTCTCTGGTCCCAAGGCCGCTTCTCACACTGCCAAAGCTCACTAAGTGCTTCCAGCCCCCCTCCCTCATCGCTGAGCGCTTCCACGCCTGTGCTCACGCCCTGTTTGTTCTAATGCGATTGTCTGTGGAGCTGAATAATAAACCAGATCAGAGAGCTGAGCTAACTTTAAAAGCACTCCTCCTCCCCTCCCCATTTTTTCTATTTTTGAGGACATGCTGTGGAGAGAAACAGCCACGGAACCAAGATCTGCAAACCTAGGGACCAGATCCTTAATAACATCACCAAGAAGCCCAAAGGAAATTAGATACCTAATTAAATCCGTGAATCTGACCTTATCTGACCTGTTTAGAATTGTGAGAATACAGACTTTTGGATTCTGGCAGATTCTTCAGATTCTGACAGATTCTTCTCTGGCATCCTGAAACAGTTAATCTTCCTTTTCATTTAGTACATGAATGGTACTTCAATTTGTTGTCCTCTAGATGCTGAAGTTTTTTTTCACAAATTTAATTTCAATGAAGGTATTAAAAATGTTGGCTTAAGTCCTAGCTGAGGGACATGCAAATGCAACAGTATACCAAAGATATTTGCATTAAAGATCTGACTGACTGAATTGTTCACACAGCTTCTACACAGCCAGCTTGTCATGGCTTCCTTTCCAGCTTAACTACATCCATTTTTGATAGTGAGATTTAAAAGGTTTTCTCCCTTCCCCTGGGATTAAAAATAGGGATGAACACTAATTAGCCACCTGCACCCACAGCACAGTGCTACAGCTTGTTTACCTTCCAGAGTCTGCTGCACCCCCGAGGAAAAGTCACAGCGTGGTGGGTCTTTTCTTTTAAACATTTCAAGTTCAGTTCTATCAAGAAAAGTTTAACAATTTGAGCAACTTTTAGCATTACTAGGAGGAGCAAGAGTCCCTCTTTATCACAATGCTACCTGAATTCTGTAGAAGAGAAAATAAATATTGTTTTTCTTATCTTTTTAATTTTTCTTGTTCATCAAGTGATTCACACATTTGGTGTTAGCTGCAGCACTTTGCTCCCTATAACATAGAAGAATGAGACTTTGAAAATAAAAGTAACATTTAGCAATCACAAGAGCTTCACTCGTGTTAGCATGACATAGAACCCACTAAATAGTCAATTAAAATATAAGAAAAAATCAGGAATAAATAAAAGAAACTTCTTAAACACTTTAATGCAGTGACATTTAAGTAGTTTTTTTACTGAGAAAGTGTGACTTCAATGAAGCACTATTTAGGATTAGCAACTGAAATAGTTGAAATCTAAACTGTACTCCAATTCTTTTTTGCTATTTTCCCTTACTATGACTGGCTAAGAATGGTAAAAAAATGTTCTGCTTTGTTTGTCTTTTATAAGTTCTGACTCAGTGGCAGGCAAGTACTACTTATGGGCCTGATGTAAAGCCTAGTGAAGTCAACTGGAATGTTTCCAATGACTTAATTAGACTTTGGATTGGGTCTGAAGTGCAGCAATTTACTCAACTCTGGAGCATAAATTACAGACATAAAAAACAAATTATTTGTGTGCTGCTGGATTACTGACAGCAAAATGTATGATGTCAGAAAAATAATAGGCAGAGATAGCCTGCACAAGTTGGAAAAGCTGAAAATACAGTCAAAGATAAGGAAATACTCTTTGGCAGGAACAGAGACAGTCTCAGTTCCAGTGCCAATGGGGGAAAGTTGAGTAATTTGACAGACAATTATGTGATTAATCTGTAGGAGAAGGCACTATGTGTCTCACTCAGTCACCACTCTGCTGCCTGATCACTGGACTAATATCTGGGTGAGATGTGGGTCTGCTATCACAGCAGAAAGAGCTCTGAACCTGTAACAGCCAATGGAAACCCCTTTGGAAATGCTAAGAATTCTAGTGGCCTAAACTAAGAGCAGAAGGGAACAATGTCAGCCAAACACATCCGCTGAGTTTGTTGCAAGAGTCAGTATGATAATGTTGAAGAGAACAGAATGTGAATGTTACTTTACAAGAAGTCAAGCAATCTCCTGAAATATAACACTGTTATAGAGAAACATCTCTATACAAACATTTTTCTTCCAAAATTTCATGCTGTTTGTCTTTATGGGTTAGGAGTGATACAATGAGCTGGGTACTTGTTTCAGTCAAAACTTATTTAATTTCCCCTAATTTGGAAACCTCAGGATGCCAACATCTTACCTGAGCTAAAGAGAAACTAACTAAAATATTTGATTATTTAGTTGAACCAACTATTCCCAAGTGAGTATTTTATTTCAGCATATAATAATCCAATCATTGAAGAGTTATTCTACTCTGTAAAAAGACTTGTTATTTTGGAGTAAACAATTTTTTGCTGTTGTTGTTCTGGAAGAGCCTATCCAAGCAAGAGCTGTTATCCTGGAACAGCTGATTATGCAACAGTTGTGTCAATCCACTAGCTTGATATATATGTCTTTAGTTTCACCTTATTAGCAAATTGGGAAAAATTTTTAGTTAGAAAAGTATTTACATAAAATAGTTTGTATTTTAAGAAAGTTAAATAAGAAATGGGAATTTCATACGGGTAAAATACCTTTACACCAGTAGGCAACATTACACTGTAAGCCACAAAACTGAAAGACACACATATTTTGTTGATAAAGTCAATATGTAAAATAAAATAATATTTTAAAAAAGACACAAAAATGTAAGTTCAACTTCAAAATTAGGTGTGTATTTTCAGTTAGCAGCTTTTGTCTTACATAAATTTATATGTACAATTTATGTATGCAGTATATTTTCCTTATTTAAGTAATGTTTTGCCACATCCCTCTCCCAAAAGCAAACAAACTCCCCTGTGAATAAGTAAAAAAAATGTTTTAGCATTCTCTTACTACTTAACTTTCTCTGTATTTTGACTCTCTTTGTTTTCACAAACGTTTTCACAACTGAAACAGGGATGGGTAGATAAAGTGGACAGACAAACGGAAAATAAAACTCACAGGGTTTTTTTATTATTATTACTCCAGCTGACACAGTAACAAACACAGATAAGGTACTGGACAAACAAACCTCACCTCAGATCACACCTGTGCCTTAAAGTCTGGCCATTTTTTATCACTCAATCAGTCTAATTACAGATCTCCTCACAAACCTTTCCTCACTGCCCCAAATTGTCATGGTCGTCACAAAACTACCCACAATGGAACAAAAAGGTTGGGAAAGGGAAAATCATGGAGAGAAGAAACCCTTAGAATAATACTGGAAAGAAACACTTTCAGTAACTGGAAATGCTTGTCTTTTAAAAATGTTTATACAAGAAAAGACGCTTTGAGAGAATTCTTTCCCTTTCTTTTTGTGTTGGGTTTTTTAAGAGCAGAAACTGTTGTCTTTTTTTTAAGTGGCATCTGTTCTCTGCTGGGCAGATCAACACAACCTCACCTCACACACCCTTACTTTGGTCCAGAGAAACATGTGCTCAACTTTTTGTTCGTGTCCTCTGTGTGAGTTTATGTCAACAGATAAAAAACTATTTGATGCAAAACCCTTCATTTAGCATTATAAAAACGATTTTGGTAGAATTCCCAGGCAGGATTTTTACAGCCATTTTCCCATAGAAGATGGGCAACTAGATAGTATGAAAAGTGACTTCCAGTTCTCAAAGCTTCATCTCGTTTGGGGGCCGATATGATTAAGCAGCTAGACTGGTGTAAAAAACAAGGAGCCAGAAGAGTTTAACATTTTCAGGAAGGCTGAATTACCTTGGGCTACTCACATAACGTTCTTTACTGAAACCACCTGTAATACTGGGTGAAAACATCCCCCACCCCAAAAAACCCCCAAGTCTCATTGAGAAACAGATGCTTAAGTCTGGTTCTCTTCTCCAAAGCAAATAAATTACAAAAAAGAGCAAGACAAATACAGCATGAAAACAAGACATTCCTTTAGGAGCCTTACAAGTCAAACTGAGATATAGCTGCAATGAAAGCCCACTCAGCAGCAATAATGCATATCCTTGAGCTAAAAGCCAGCACAAAATACACTCTGATGTCTACTTGATTATTAAATGCATACTTTGAAAACTTCACTTATATAGCTACAACCTCACTGACTTCAGAAAAAAAACAGTGGAAATCCATGGAGTAGCATCCTGTAAAGTAAAGTCTGAACTTCATGCAAATAAAAAGACACTTTTAAGTCAAGAAATAGGCACTGCATTCTTTGTTGACACATGTGCTTACTTGAAAGCACTGGGCATTTTTATGGTAGTCAATCAAAGAGAAAACAGTTGTCATAGCCATTGTTCTAATCTGGACACTAGCTCAGAGTATCTCGTGGAAAAAGGCAACAGTATTACCATACAAAGAGTGCAGCAAATGGAAAATTAATCTGCCAGCTAAGGCACAAGAATAGAGATCAGGAACCCACCCAGGTTCCATTTCCAGATATATCGGACACTTCCTGGATGATCACATACGTATCATCAAATTTTGATGTTCCAGTTTCCTCAGCCACAAAATGGATAGAGCAGCACTTGTTAAAGAAGCTCTGTGCTTTGAGACTGAGATGAAAAAAGGTTTAAAAGGTCTGCACTTAAGGAGGAACTGCACGTTGTTAACTGTGGCAGCCTCTCTCAACTCTTCTTTTCAATTAATGCATCGTTCAGTTAATTTGGCATATCATTGAAAACATTCCAGGAACACAATGGCATTTTCACCAAAGCAGTGTGCTACCAAGTCATAATTATTTTCATAATCTTAATCACAACTAGATCCTGCAATTCTGTCACTTCACGCATCAGCAATAGAACTCGACCCTGCCACAGAGCAGGGAGCAGCTAACGTATCACCTCAGCATACAAAGAGCCTCTCATGGCACCAAGCCAACAAAACAGTGCCTTTCTGTGCCTGTACAAAGCTGGCAGGAGCAGAATAGATGGGAGAATAATCCCGCTGCTTTATTTGCACCTCAGAGTTGTTGTAGTACAATGGCTGGGGTTGGATTGAGATCAGAAAATTTCACATTACTCAGTCCTATGCTCTTGGAGCTCCTTTTTTTTTCCCCCAGTCGAAAATCTCTTTTTCTGTTGTGTTTTTTTTTGTTTGTTGGTTTGGTTTGGTTTGGTTTGGGGAATATCATGGAGGGGGACAGAATGCATGGAGTGTACTGCCTGTGTTCCCCTAACGAGACACCAGTTCCAAGCCCCTGCTGTTTCCTCATCTCACGCTCGAACGCGTCAGAAAAGCCAAAACCCAAAATGCCCGGGGAGCTACTGTCATCTAACGACCAACAAGCTGAACTACAACACAGGGCCACCGGCCTTACCAGCGTGAGGAAAATCACTGCCCCCAGATGCCACAGATTTTCTTCTGTTCTGGGGCTGAGAACAGCACAGGCACCAGAAGGCTAGAGCTGGAATGGCAAAAAAGAGATAAAAATTTTTATTACTCAGAAAGATTGTCTCATACAAAATCCATCTCTTCATACTTCTTTTTTTTAGTTTACCACTATGGGTTTTTTATTAATATGATTTATCCTCATTTTATTTATGAATATCATTTAATTGCACTTGCACTTACTTGAAACAAAGCTGATGATACAATAAACTGCTGCTCATTCCAAAAGAAATCAGAAGTCAAAGAACAAATATTCTGCAGTAATATTAGAGATTTATATATTTGAATGACATTTTTTCCAACTTTGATAAAAGACAGGCTCCTCCAACCATACACAGCCTTCTTACACATGAAGAAAAGTACCTGGTTTCTAGAAGATCCTGACTTTGTGCTTGATTTTAAATGTAAGGCAAAAATATTGTTCTTCCCTTGTAACTTCTCCGGGTCTCTAAAATAAAATAATAATAAAATCCATCAGATTGGTCAACCTAAAATTTAATTTTAAACATGCCTGCTTTGCAAAACAAATAATACTAATACTAGAAAAGTAGCGATACTAAGCAGTATGGAGTTTCTGTTCAAGCTGCTGAAGGATTAATCTCAGTTTGCTGAAGAGCTGAACCATTTTTTGACAAGCATCTTTTTCTGTAAGCAAGGTGGCAGTATTTCCTTCATTTCTGTTTATTCAGCCAGCTCACTTAAATGAGTTATGCCAGCTGCTTTTTTTTTCATTATTTCCATCTATAAATAAAATAAAAAATACTGGAGATGACAGGATGATCTCTGCTAGTTCTACATGTTTGAAAGACTGAGTGTTCAAACCAAATTGTATACCTACAAGTATACTTCCATTTTTTAATAAAACCTTTCTCAGTGCAAAGCATATTTAGAAAATCTTCTTAAGAATAAGGTACAAATACACTTACAGTAATCTTATTTAACTAAAAGCAACTATGAAGAGATTTTTTTCCCCTCATTGTTTTATTTCAATTCCTGTATTTCTCCACTAGGAGTCTCATAAAAATCACGAAGAGAAGTGCAATAATTACTTATTCTAAAAAGAAATGAAACAGATCTCGTCTTCCACAATAGTGGAATGTACATAAAAATTAAGAATTCATATAAATGTTATGTTAAAGTCTGAAATGTCTCAGACTTATGTAGCTATAGTATGCCCTCTTTGTTAGCAGAAAGAAATGCTAAATTATGCATAAAGATTATAATCAACCCATTTTAATGGTTACCAATCAGCGAAAAATCAGTCTTTAAGAAACAACACAACTGTAATTTAAGATTATAAACAATCATTTAAATCAAAGTTTTCTGTTCACTGATCTGATTAATTTTCATGATGACTGATTTAAAAAGCTCCTCTAATCTATGCTACTGTTTACTCATTCCAAGCTACAGGAAATATTTTTTTTCTGCAAATCCTGCTGCCAGACTCCTCGCTTTTTCTATCCACAGTCACCCATTTACTTCTGTAAACAGGATTAAGGCATTGCTCCTTTGGACATGTGGGAAGCTTCTGGCAGCCTGTCACAGGAGCCATCCCTGTAGCCCCCCTCAGCCAAAACCTTGCCCCACAAACCCAGTACAAGGCCATGGTAGCATAAAGAAACCGTGAAAAGAGTACTTTTTGGGTACAATGTAACTACCTGTTCACATTACGTGCAGTGATATCCTCCAATTCAAACACAGTTACGTATTATCTTTATCCCACTAAAGGCATTCTTTTAAATGGATACGGCTCTGCCATCTTCCTTCCTATCTTTTTTTCTTTTTTTTATGCCTCAGGGCCTACTTTTATATCACAGACAACTCCAGGCCCCTCATTTAACTCCATAGCTATACTAGAATTCTGTATTAATGCATGTAATATTTCTCTGCATGTATAGCAGCTATCTCACAAACTTCTCCCTGTGGTCTGCTGTTCTCTTCCAATCATCAATATCTCAGGTAAGAAATCTGGTTTTGAATTAACTGAAGCTCAGATAGACTTACATCTTCTCACTTTGCAGCCAAAACTTGAGTGAATGGCATTATAAATATAAACTCATAAAGGCAAACTCCTAATTTATCTTTAATGTTAAGATTACCACTTTTAGCCTAGTTTTCACCAAAACCAACAAACCAAACCAAACAAAAACAAACCAAAAAAAAAAGGACTGTGTATGATGTCTGCTTATCTGTTGGTTTCTACTCTTCCCTCTCCTACATGTTTGGAATCAATCTCCCAATTGTGAACAAATATGAAAAGAGGAACAGTAGTCTCTGAGATGATAAAATTCTCTAAGTATTGTGAATATTAGTATCTGAGTCAAGGAGAAAGACCCAAGTTACTGTCTCTGTTGAGCACTAAAGTTACCTGTCCTCTTGGGGCAAGACAGAGGCATAGGTGACATAAACACAGAGGACACAAAATTGTGGGAAAACAGGATTGAGTATTTCTGGTGCTCCAAGGTCAGATATGCTTAGAATACAACCATTCATGAGTTCTGAAACCTTTTAAATGCCTCAATTAACCACAAATGCCTTCTTGCCTCAACTCCCAATATTTCTTGACTAAACAAACCTATGACCTTAGACCACCAACTTCAAGACATTTTATGAAGAAGTCTTCCTCAAGGGTACAAGGAACAGCTTTTACCACAACATGATTTTTATCATTCCTGTTGTACTTAATGGCAACCATTTGTCTAAAAAAATCCAACCAAGGAAAATTTTCCTTCCCAAATTAGGGACTGCAATGGGATATACTGGACAGAATCTGAGAACACACATCCTACAGCAGCATCAAAAATACTTTTGGTAGAAAACTAAGAAATGTGATCACCATGTCCCTTTTATCCCATCTTTTTCATTCTATGGAGGACAGTGCTAACTAGCTGCTCCCCCAGGAATTCATCCCACAAACTCAAACTAGCCCTTCTCTTTCTTGCCCTAGTGTGCTGAGATATTAAGCTGCTGACTGTGCCATCAGCCCATCATTTTTTAGGTGTTGCCCTGAATGTTAAGCACATTGAAATCTGATGTGCTATAAAATCTGCATGGAAGGAAAGCAATTAACATGTCAGGCAGGGGTTCTAGCCTTGACCAAAACTGCCCAGAAGGCAAAATGCTACATGATTAGTACATTTTTGAAGAATGGTAATTTCAAACTCAAGCACACTGCATTTCTGTAGTTCCCTGAGGTGTATTGAAGGAATGTAGATCCTGGGAGTCTATGATCTTTGACTCATGCATAGAGCACCAAGATGTAGTCAGCCATAAATAGCATGAAGAATAATGCAACCATTACTATATTCTGCTATAACTGCACTGTTATTCTGCATGAAGGACACGTAAAATCCAGGTATATCCTTCATCAGCAGAATTAAAACCACAGAGAGATCCATAAATAGAATGGTTTATGTTGAAGATGTATAAAGATGCAGCAAGGAAGTACAAATTCCACATTAGGAAAAGGATCTTCACTGAGAGAGTGCTCAGTCACTGGAAGTGGTCACAGCACCAAAACCTGTCAGAGTTCAAGGAATTCCTGAACAATGCTCTTAGTCCCATAGTTTAGCTTTAGGTAGTCCTGTAAGAGGCAGGGAGCTGAACTAGATTATCCTCATAGATCCCTTCCAACTCGAGATATTCTAGGATTCTATGCTCTTATCCCTCTGTATTTAAGCCTGATCCATCACCCACTAATGGCAATAGAAATCTTTCTGCCAACTTGATTAATTAAGTGTTGGACTGAACCATTTATGCTACCCCTACTGTCAGGAAAAGTTCATTTTTAACTTTGAACTGGTAACAGAATCTCTAACTTACTGTTCAACTATATTGTATATTTTAAAATATAAATGAGAGGCATAACTGTTTTGTAGATGTCAGTATGAAGACAACCTGGATAAGAAATTGTAAACATTCACAGAAGACTCCAAAGCCAAGTAACTGTGACATGAACACATCTGATGGAAAATCACTTTTACCATGGAAAGATTAAACTAAAACTTGGAGCAGGCTGTTCAGATTTGGTACAACAGGTTTGGGACAACTCAAACTCGAATCTCCTCAGTCTCTCAGGTTGGAGTTTGACAACGATCTGGCCTGGCACTACACTAGAACTAAAATCTGTCATCTCCTCTTCATCTGTTTTCCCTTTCCCACCTTCTTACTCTCTTTTGCCAGTGTCCACGCAACAAATGCACAACAAAAAGGTTTGAAGACCTGATCTCTCTGAAAAATACTGTAGGGGAATGCTTGGCTGTCAGCTGTGTCTGATATCTCAGGGTGCTTCACTGCCCAGCACAAAGGCAGGCACACAGAAGTCCTATAAGCTTAAAGGTGTACTGTACTGTAACTTTGGAAACCTAAAACCACATAGGGATAAATGACTTACACTGGGTTGTTTTTTATCTGGTGTCTTCAAAAGTACTGGTCACATGCTGAAATGCACCTTACCCGATAAGCACATAACCTCATATACTATTTGAACAAAACAACAAAAAAAAATTCAGACAAAAATCTCATCGTGGACTACTAAGCAAATAGGTAACTTAAAAGTATTTTTTTCTAACCAGATCACCCCTTTGTTTTATTTTTTAACTATGTTCCGTTAAGGATCAGGCTTTATCAAAAGTATTAATATTCATGCTATCTAGCTTGGAGTATTTATTTATTAATTCCCCCTAAACATGTTGGCTTGATCATGTGTTTGAGTGATGATCAGAGAATCACAGAATCCTAGATTAGTTAGGATTGGAAGTGACCTTGAAGCTCATCTAGTTCCCAGCCCCTGCCATGGAGTCCTGGTTTTGGCTGGCACAGAGTTCATTTTTTCTTAGCAGTTGGTACAGTGCTCTGTTTTGGATACAGTATGAGAAAAATGTTGAGACATGTACTGATGTTTTGGTTGTTGCTAAGTAGTGCTTACCCTTAGTCAAGGACTTTTCAGTGTCTCATGCTCTGCCAGTGAGGAAGTACACAAAAAGCTGGGAGGAGCATGGCCAGGACAGCTGACTCATAGAATCAAAGAACGGTTTTGGTTGGAACGGACCTTAAAGATCATCTAGACCCAACCCCTTTGCCATGGGCAGGGACAACTTCTACTAGACCAGGTTCCTCAGAGCCCCATGCAACCTGGCCTTGAACACTTCCAGGGATGGGGCATTCAAAATTTCTCTGGAAAACCTGTGCCAGTGCCTCACAACTCTCACAGTAAAGAATTTCTTCTTAATATCTAATATAGAGCTAATCTTTTCCCATTTAAGCCATGTCCTCTTGTCCTGTCACTTACGGCCCTTGTAAAAATTTCTCCCCATCTTTCTTGTAGTCCCGTTAGGTACTGAAATGTACCCTAAGGCCTCCCCAGACCCTTCTCTTCTCCATGCTGAACAATCCCAGCTCTCTCAGCCTGTCCCATGGGAGAAGTGCTCCAGCCCACTGATAATCTTTGTGGTCTCCTCTGGACTTGCTCCAACAAGTCCATTATCCTTCTTATACTGGGAGCCCTGGAGCTGGATGCAGAGCTCCAGGTGGGGTCTCACCAGAGCAGAGCAGAGGGGCAGAATCACCTCCCCTGACCTACTGGCCACGCTACTTTTGAGTTCCTAGCCTGAAGTAAGCATTGTAGTTGGAAAAAAAACCCCAAAAACAATTGAATTTGCTACACATTTGCCTCCTCTTCTCACAAGCTCCCCGAACTGATTTACAAGCATTTTATATATTTCTTCATGTCTGTTGGAGCATTTCTGAGCAAGAGCAATAGTGTATGAGGATGAACTCTCTGTGTATCATTGTATTTCAGAATATACACCATTACTGTGTCAGCATGCTCGTACTGAGGGTACAGTTCAACAATTTCTCGTTCTGGCAGCGCAGCCAGCTGGTGCGACCGTGGAATGTCCACTCTCCTGTCCCACGGCTGTTACCTCATTAAAAAAAATAATAAATTACCTGTCAGGAAAAAAAAAAAATCTTAAAAACGTTTCCCGCTGGATCCCACGCAGGAGACGGGGTGTTAGAGCCGGGCTGAACCGCTGAGGGCAGCGACGGCACACGCAACTCCCGCCCCTCGCTACAACCTGCTGGGTGCGGGGAAGGAGAGATTTCCCGGCTGTACCACTGCGTGGCTGGCGGGTGAGGAGGACATGAGGCGACCGACGCTCCCCTCGGCACCACCCGGCTCCTCCGAGCAGAGCCCGATCCCGGCGCCACATCCCGCCAGCTGCCCCAGAGCGCTGCCCGCCTGCCCCTTCCC